>JAKWJA010002489.1:95429701-96029701 GCA_027704765.1 Solanum habrochaites | reverse complement strand
TCAACTCAATCACTTTTTATACATTTATAATATAGTTTTAATGCAAATGAGTTTTATTGATAGATGATATATTCATCAAACATTTTAATACACTTATAATACAATGTTTTAATTATTTACCAAACAAGATGATTAATTTCTTTAAAAACCATAAATACCTATATATTGCATACATTTAATTCATTTTAATACAGTTAATATTTCAATATAGTGACTTGTATAAATGATAATAAATAAAAAGTTTCGCTACAGTAAGTAATTATTTATTAAAAGGTGCTCATCCAAGTAACTTTTTCTATTACTTCTTTTTTTTTAAAAAAAAAACCTAGTTTCACCAAACACAAAAATTAAGAATCATTCCTTCTTTCACATGAAAAGATAAAATTAAAATGTTGCTAAAAAATGAAAAGGATCATTCCTTCTTTCAAACTCATTAAAAAGGAAAAAAGATGTCATTTTTTATCAAACATAGAGAATATTATTTCCTCCATTTCAAATAAAGATGTCCATCAATTTCATTTTATCGTTCTGTGTTAAAAAAAAAAATGACCTTTTTGGCAACACTTTACTTAAATGACATGTTTAGATCAACAAGATCACAAGATGAACTTTAACTTTACTGTACACACTGACATGTTTAAGATCACAAAGATTAAAAGACATTTTCGTAATTTATATAAAATTTAATCAAACTAGGTATCTTTTTTTAACAAAACGAAGGGAATATAATAATGTGCCATGACTAAATAATTGATTAATATGTCGTCGGTTTATCTAATTATTTTTCCACTTTTGAAAAGACATACCTATTAAAGAAATAATTTTTGATATAGTAAGTTTACCATTTTACGCCCTATTAATTATGAAGTGGACAAATTAAAAATTTAATATTTTCAAAAAGTTTTTACTTTTTAAAGTAATTAATAAGAATATAATAAGATATTTTTTTATTATTCTTAATTTGTTAAAATAAAAATAGAATAACAATAAAGAATAAAATAAAAAATAGACAAATAAATAAAGACAAGAAGTAATAATAATCATAAATTTATTACTACTAATAATTAACATTGGGATTTGGTGATATTAGTGTGTAAGAAGACACGTCATGTGCATAAAAAAATTTTAAAATGAAAAACAGTTGCCTTGACGTGTTAATTTTAATATTTTCATTGGTGTGTTACACGTCGAATCTCTTAAATTTGGTCTTTTATGCTGGTTTCATTTATATATATATATATATTATTTTTCACTGGCCTCTTTAACCCTGTGTGATTAGTTTGCTTAATTCGTTCCTCCTTTTGCTTAATTCATTTTTGGACTCTAATCATACTTTGCTGAACTTGAAACTAACGATATAGATTAAAAGGTTGTCCTTTAGCTTGAAATCTAAGGGGAAAGTTGATGACTTTATATTTAGTTGATTGCTTCTCTTCAACCTACTCATATTTTATTTAATTTCTATATTTTTGTCTTTGATGACCATGATTCACGTGATAATGCAAATGACAATTATCATTATATAAACAATGTCCAATAATTTAAAATCATTTTGTGGAAGTTTTAACCACTAAATGTTTTGAGGTGACTTTAAGAATATATACTTGATAGAAAATGGATTTTGAAAACTTTTACTAAGAATATTTATTTAAAATATATATAAAGAAGTATATATTATCAAAATCTTGCTTAAAATATTTGGTTTTGGATTTTACGAAAATTTCAAATACATTTCTGTCCTTTGGGGCCAACCCCTCATGCATTACGTTGAGGCAAATATTAATGTCCCTCTCTAACGCGATTCGCGATATATATATGGTTAAGAGTAAAATAATTATTTATATCTGCATGCATGATATGTTCTCCAATCGGACAATCTTTATGATTGATTATGACATTATTCAGAAACTTGCTCATACGGTACGGGCTATATTAAATTGTCACTTGCCACAACAGTCCATCTAAGAATAGACTAAAAAGTTATTGCAAACTAACTGCATATTCCAATAGATCAATAAACAGTGGCCACTGATTGTCAAAATTTTCCATTATCATGTATTTTTATTTTAGGTAGCGGGGTAGGGTGTGCATCGATTTTGATTTTATATTTTACTTCCTATTAGTTTTTTATTTATAAATATACTAAATCAATAAGATATTTTTATCGATTTTTGATCCTTAATGGTTCAGGTTTCACCTTGACCAATAAGAAAATGCTCATAAAATAATCATGTGACTTCTCTAACAATTTCGTTCGACTATAGAAAAGTGGATCACAAATAAAAGAACTAGGACATTAATGTGGATTGACGGCTAAAGGACAAAAATAGTAACCAATAAAGTATTGATATTAATATTTATGTATGAATAACGTACTAAATTACTGTTGTTGTCTGTTTGTCTTAATGGGTATTGATTTACTCAATAATTCAATATTAAAAGATCAAAATCGAACCAATAACCAAATAATTTTTTATTGATAAAATCATTAAAAGTCCATTAACCCAATAACATTTTTATTGATTCGATTTATTGGTTAATTCAGTTTTTGCACAGCAGGGGTCATTTTACATCTCTGCTATATATTTATCTATACTTCAGGAAAGTTTCTGAAGGACTCAAAAGAAAAAACAAATGGATCTTAAGCTTGGTTTTTGTGTTCTCTCCCTAATTCTGCTGGTAATTTTCACTCTACTTTCCTCAGTCTTAATAGTATTTATTATTAATGGTTTGTTCAATATTGGTTCTACTTATACAAAGTTTTGATTTAAATGTTAAAGCATTTATATGTATGTTGGCAGGTTGCTTATGGAACAGAAGCTAGGAAAATGGTTCAAGGGAACCTACAGGGCAAAAGATTGAACTTCCCAATTTCAGATGATGAAGTCCAAAAGCCTAATGTCTATTTTTGGATTTATGATAACCAAGGAGAAAATGATTATCACAAAACAGCAGAGAATGTTCAAGTTCATCCATCATCAAACAACAAGAACCTTGAAAATAAGGATGACACGAATTTTAGGATATACCATAACCAAGGCGAAAATTCTCAGCAGGGCAATCACAAAATCAAGGAAGAGAATGCCCGACTTCATTTATCATCATATGACATTGATCATGAAAACAAGTTTGATAATCACCTATGGATATACAGTAACCAAGGAGAAAATGCTCAGCAAACTCGACAAGAAGGGAGCGATAAACAAGAAGAAAACAAGCATCAACAAGTAAAAACAGCAAAGGCACATATCCATTCATCATCCCATATGGATCATATTGATCCTTCTTTGAGAGTTTTCTTCCTAATAGATGATCTAAAGATAGGGAAAACAATAACTGTCTCCTTCCCAAGAAGGGATCTTTCTTCTTCTCCGAGTTTCTTGCCAAAAGAAGAAGCTGATTCAATTCCATTTTCACAAAAGGAACTCCCAAACCTCCTTCAACGTTTCTCATTCTCTCGAAACTCTCCACAGGGGAAAGCCATGGAAGATACACTGAGAGAATGTGAGGCTCCACATATAAAGGGAGAGACAAAGTACTGTGCCACATCCGCGGAGGCAATGCTTGATTTTGTTCAAGGAATCATGGGAGAGAAAACCCAATTCAAAGCTCTGTCCACAACTCATTTCTCAAACTCAACTCCCCCACTTCAAGAGTATACTATTTTGGATGCTCCACAAGAAGTCGAAACTCCCAAGATGGTGGCATGTCATACCATGCCTTACGCTTACGCGATTTTCTACTGTCATTACACAATTAGCACGAGCAAAGTGTTTAAGGTTTCATTAGGGGGTGAAAATGGTGATAGAGTGGAAGCAATTGCTGTTTGTCATTTGGATACTTCTGAGTGGAGTCCATCTCATGCATCTTTCCAATTGCTCGGTATATTACCAGGAACATCCCCTATCTGTCACTTTTTTCCATCAGATAATCTAGTGTGGGTTCCAAAAATCGCCTCTACACAAGTGATCTGAAGAAGCAGTATCTCCATGTCGATAGCAGCTTTTGTTCGCTACTGTTTTATTATTACCTGTTGATGCATGTATGTTTACTAGTTATATTTTCATGTATCTTTTCTGTGTTGTTTCAGTGTACCTCTTAGTTAGCTTCCTTTCCTGTGGTGAGACCCAAATAAAATAATAAGATTTTCTGGCAATGGAACTTCCACAGTTGATTCGTAGTCTTATTTAAAGAACCTATCACTAAATGCAAGAAGAAAGCATTGCACTAATAGGCATGACTATGTCGAGACACCATCATGAATATCGCTTGTTTCATATTTCGATTCCAATTCAAACTAAATTTACAGGATGTAATAGATCTATTGCTAATGATAATTGTGAACGACCAACACACAAATAGTAGCATTCAATTGAAGAAATAACAGTCATGCATTGCAATGAGTCCAACATTAAGTTACATGTGGATCTTTGGATTCAAATCCAGAAGCAATGAGCTATAAAACATAATTTACCACATAACCTTCTCTTAACAGGCAGAACAGCTATAACAAAGCAAGAATAATCATAAAAAAGCTCAGATAAGAATTTTGACAAGCTTCAATACTTGTCTTCAATGGTCTCTACAAGTTAAAGCCATCGAAGATGCCATTGAGAGAATGTGAAGCTCCACCTATAAAGGGAGACACAAAGCTGCACTGTGCCACATCCTCACAGGCAATACTTGATTTTGAGCAAGAAATCATTGAAGGAAAAACCCAAATCAAAGCTATGTCCACAACTCATGTTTCAAACTCAACTCCCCTCCAAAAAGGTATACTATTTTGGATGCTCCACAAAAAGTTGCAGCTCCTAATACTGTGGCATGTTGTACCATGACCTATACTTATGCGATTTTCTACTATCATTACACAATTATCAAGAACAAGGTATTCAAAGGCTTCATTCAGGGTGAAAATGGTGATAGAGTGGAAGCAATTGCAATTTGTCATTTGGATACATCTGAATGGAGTCCATCTCATGTAACTTTTTGAGACCAGGATCACCCCCTATGTGTCACATTATTCCATCGGATATCCTAGTGAGGGTTCCAAAAATTACCACTCCATGTTGGAAGTAGCTCTTACTTCACTAGTGCCTCATCTGTTAATAATATTTATGCATATTTTTCTGTTTTTCCAGTGTAACTCTTGTCTAGATTTCTTTCCAGCAGCAGGATCTTAATAAAACAATAACTTGGTTTGTTCTCATAATGTTTAAAGAATTTCACAGAACACAGAGAACAAAACTTAAAAGTGTGGATTGAAAAGACCTCTTTCAACTGCTGCAAAACCACAAAGCATGAGGCAATCAATCCAAGGACATCCAGCACTTCTTTCACTTCTTTTTCAATCTTAGTTAAGGACAAAACATACTCTTGTGGGCTTACATAATTATTAATAAGCTTAAGCGCATCCTGAAGAGCATCTTTTAAAATTGTAGGCGTACGCAAATCATCAGCAAGGTTTGTTTCCAACACATTAAGCAGCCTGTCAATGCATTCTGGAGCCTTATCGCTAACAACAGATGCAGCCACCCCATTTAGTACTGTTGATGATGACAAGGACCCTGTCACAAGGTTATTTCACAATCATGATAAAACTAGAACACAGATTCATAAGATTTTCTATCTGTGATTCTGAGTAATTAACAGGAGAGCAATAGTGTGACCCCAAAAAGAAGTACCTTAATCCAAGGGGATGGTACAATCGAGTAACTTCCTGTACAGTGAAAAGTCATCTCCTTATGGTGAGCAAAAATCACGTCAATCCCACCACAATGTACATCAAAGGAATGTGTTAGATAGTGTGTGCTCATTGCACCGCACTCAATATGCCAATTTAGTCTTCCAACTTGGTACATCAGTCTTTGCAGCCTTACCCAAGGCAAAATCAGCAGGATTTGGCTTTTCTTTCTAATTCGTTCCAGCAGATAAATCAACCCCATGACCGGAAAACTATCACGAGAATGAAACAATCTCGTCCAATATTGTCACCCACAATCAATTAGTCATTATACTAGCAATCAATAATCTGTTCCACACGGCAAAGAGCCGGTGAGATCATCCATGTCTCATAGAAATTTCCGACTCAATAGACCGGATCATCATTCATTATTTTCCCCACTATTTTTAGTCCAACGAATTAAATTACATTATCAACAATATCAGTGAAATTGCGGACTTAAACAACATCATATTCTAAGTATTTCAGATACCTGTAGAGAATGTTGCAGACGACATAGGCACGAGCCGGGCATGGCCTATGGTACAACGCCGCAAACATACATTTTCACCTTCCCTGGTTCCTTCGACTGAAAAAGTTCCACATGTTTCGTCATTGTATTGCACAACCGGACTAGCCATTCCGATCGCCGGTAAATTGTTGCTTGATCGATTTGGCGCTGAGTAAGTAATATATGTGGTGGGTGGAAAAACCCTAACGCTGTAACAATGCTTTTGGAATTTAGAACTATGAACAAGTTAAAAGATTCTATTTTACTCCCAAATTTCATAGAGAAATATGGGTGGACGTTCAATTCTTCAATTAAATTTTATCAAATTTTGATTGGTTTTTCAATATGTAGTTATGAAAAGTGTGCAGCAAATAGTGCATCCAATTAATGTTGGAAACATACATAAATTATCCATTTTAAAAAATAATTACTGATTTTCGCGATGTACTTTTTGTTAGTACCGATTTATCGCAATGCTGTTGTTTAATCTATAAATGTATTAAAGTGAATTCTGGATATGCAATAGAATGAATTCTAATGTTTTTGATATATATATAATGGTTGTTGCGCAAAAAGATTGTCAAATTTGTATATAAGTGTATTAAATGTGTGATAAATTATTTATCATCATTAAAATTTGTATTATAGTGAATAATAAATAGTTTCTTTGTAATATGTATTAAAATCTGTATTATAAATGAATTAAAAGTCAGATCACGTGAAGTAAAAAATATCTTGCTATGAAATGATAAATATTTTTTATATGATATTATGTAATGTATTGCCTTATTGGGCTCAATTTTTTACCTTTAAGTTGGCTGGATGTTTGTAAAACAGTTTTTTTCTTTATGCAATTAAAAAAAAATAGGAATAAAATCAAAATATAAAATGTATGAAACACTTATCATGTTTAACCACTTGTCATCTTTGTCAAGAATAATGTGCCTATAGAAAAATAATGATAAAAATAAATTTATTTATATTAAATTCTCTTGGAAATAATTAAAGTTAACTATTTAAATGGTTATGTTAACAAGACATGTTTTATTAATAATATTATATGTATATAGAATATAAAAATTTTATTTGATTTCAGAAATTTGAAGAAATAACGTCAATTCCTTGAATTATGTTTTACATTCAAATGAATTACTTATAAAGTTACATTTACAAAAAAAGTACTACTCTTGTATATTTTATCTGTTTAATTTCTAAACACATTTTAAAATACGTTTTTTATGAAGGATAATTGAAAATGCATCTAGTAAAATAGGGAGTGTGAAATTAAAAAGTCAATCTGGTGTTCCTAAAGTTTGTTAATGAATTTATTCTATTATTTTGCAATTAGCTTGGTGTCATTAAGTTGGATTGATTCTTCTTTTTATTTTTTTTATTTAAAGATTAGCCGGCTTAACGCCAATAAAAGGTCAACAATACTTAATTTAATCAGTGTACACAGTACACGTTCCAGATTCAACTTATATTTATTTTTCTTTTCGTAAAATTGTTTGAACATAAATTGTTATAATGTTTTGGATGGTAAAAATTTCCTAAAAAGTTGTTTTCATCATTTCTGTTTTTAATTACTCATAAAAATAAATACCAGTTCAAATTTCAAATATCATTTTCAACTTTGAAAATAAATACCACTACTTTTCTTCATATTTCATATTTTTTATGTCCAAAGATCACTCACTTGCCAGTAACATCTAAAATGATAGTGAAAAAATAACAATAATTTATAGACATTACCATTTGATAGATCATTAAAGTTATTGCTTGTATTAGTAATATTATTATTAGTTGCGCATGATTTAGTTATTCAGATCAGAAATGGCGCTATCCCTTCGACCGAAAAACTTAAAAATATATATATCCCGTGTTAAAATAAGTTGTATGGATGTTATAGTAGTGGTCGAACCCCTGTTGGACTATCCTATTCATAGATTTGGAATGTTCGTTATTGAAAATTCTGGCTTCGCCTATGATTCAGGTATTAGTTATTCCACTTTTCATCCAACATAAAGTGATACAGAAATTCATTTGTGACTTATACGGGAATTAGTTATGCGAGTTTCTAAATTGCAAATTAAACACTATTCCCTTAATATTATACATAAATAATTTACCACCTAACTAACTATCAAACATTATCCATTACTCATATAGAATTTTTATTTATAACTCACCTCCAAGTCAGCTACCGATCGATGAAAAGTACTACTTAGGCATAATTACAAATAGCAACTAAACAACATCTAATAATTAACAAGAAGCTTAATGCTGTAAGTAACTATGTAATTAAGAAACATACCATTCAAAAAAAAAAAAAAGACATATAAGTAAGCCAAATTAATTTCATGGATCTATAGTTTTTCTCCTTTGAGCTTCTTCTTCTTCTTCTTCGTTTTTTTCTGATAAAAATGATCATTCTAAGGAGTAGGCCTGGATCTTTTTGGATATATATCAACATCATTATGATAAATAATAATATTAGCCTTTAAATCAAAATTTCTAACAAATTTGTTCCTTTCTATTGGAAAATCTTGATATTGATCATTAAGAAGTTCCTTGAGTGCTTTAGGCATTGGATCTCCATTCATTTTGCTCTTCCAATATTCTTCTGGACCATCACTAATTACATATCCCAACTGAAAAAATAAAATTAAATCAAATCTAGGAAGACAAAAAATTAAGTGAAATTAAATCTGCAAATAATACTCTAAATATCTTAGTTTCTGTGATACAATTTGAATTTCGATAGTTAAATAATTTAATTCCAATCATATATTTAGATAATTTTTTTAATATTTTAAAATAAAAATACGTGAAAAGTAATTATTTGAATCTCAAAATTTAAAACCAGACTAATGGAATATTAGAGAAGAGGAAGTAGAAGAAGAATTACCAAAGAAAGAGATAGGAGAAGGAAAAAGATAGAGAGAGATCTCATATTGTTGAAATACTCTTTGAGTTTGTAAAATTTGTATACTTTCTAATGTCTGACTTACTATTTATAGACTCTCCACAATGACCAAATAAAATATGTTTTTTACACATATTTAAAAAAAAAAAAAACAGGAAAATGATGTATAGTTCTTCTGATTTCTTAAGCTGTCAGTTCTCTTTAAAATTAAGAAATAAATAAAAAGGAATGAGAATATAATTGTATTAAAATTATATTAAATATCTATAATTTTTTACAAGAAATCAAAGCAAATCAATGATTTTTTCATTTATTTTCTGTTAAGCTGACTCATTAAGAAAATGCAAAACAAATTTCACGAGAAATTTCCTAATTTTTCCTGAAAACATTTGCACATTTTTTTACTTTTCTTATTGATTCAATTAGAATATTAATGAGATTATCCACTCAACAAATTTCAACAAAAAGATAGAGTGAAAAATTATATTTTTTGATAATGAGTTATATTTAAATTTAATTATCATTCAATGTTAACTTGAACCCCAATTCATTGATCACATCTGATCATTACATAATCGACCTAAAAGTATTTGGAGGGTAACAAAATTATAAGTACTGAGTTTTACGCTGGAAACGTGACTTCTATTCTTAGATGATTAACGCATTTTAGTGATTTAATATTATTATATATATCTAGAAAAAAAATAAACAATTGAATATTTTTTAGTAAACACTAATTGAAAATTTTTTTTTTTTAATTCGTTGAAGCAAAAAAAAAAATTACAAACTGCCAAAGTGCAATCACAATAAAAAAAACAATTAAAAACTGTCGAGGTGTAATTACCATAGAAAAAAAAGCATAATGCATAAACATGACTATTAATTTGACGTAACTATCAATTATAACTCTATGAATGTGCACAAGTAGACACTTAAGCTTATAGAAAATTGAACAAATAGACACATTTGTCCTACATGACAATTTCGTGTTCTACGTGTATTATGTCATATAGAAACATATGTATCCACTTGTTTAATTTTATACGAATTTAAGTGTCTACTTATATGCACTCAAAATTAAAAAGCATAATTGTCTGCTGAAATCAATCTAAGGATTATATTTATATATTATACCTCTGAAAAATTATTAAAAACTGACAAAGTGTAATCACCGTAAAAATAGAATTTAAGGAAAAAGACAACCAATCTACACGTGTAATGACTAGAAAAAAAATTATTTCAAAAAAATAAACGACAATATTTCAAAATAAAAGAACTAGACATTTATTTGAAAATTTTGCTACAAAATAATCAATTTCGAGGTCTATAATTTTTGTATGGTCAAGAAGAAGAAAATAAAAACTGCCAAAATGTAATCACCCCAAAAAAATATTTTATTTTTTTAAAAAAGAAGCCAAAAAGAGTCTAAAAGAGATATTTATAACCAATTATATTTAGCAACATGTAAATAGATTACACCCGAAAGAACTTTTAATTAATCATAAAAAATATTTGTTTCCGTGATTAAGTTTGTTCGGACTTTCTTAACAAGTTTTTTCTTGAGTGCTCTATTATCTTTCACGCATTGGGGTTACATAAGTAGCAATTTATTGCAATTTCAGTAAATTTTCATATGTAAAATTATGTTCCACATTAAAAATATTAGATTTAAGATAATTCAATTTCAACGTGTTAAATTAATCCATAATTATTTAAAATATCCGCTATTTACTTGGAGAAATATCCTCCGAATATGAAATGTTTATTTTAAAAGTTTTTATCTTATTAACTATGATAACAGTTACACTTATAAATATACTTTTTATTTAATATGATAAATACGTTCTGTTTTCTCGCAATTCTTACTTTAAAAAACTAAATTCAAAAACATCTATCGAAAGATAAGTACAAGATCACCGCATATTGCATAAACTAGTTAAAGTATTTTTTGTCATGATCATAAGGAACAAAACATGATTGTACCAACAAAAAAAATTAAAATAGTCAAACGTTTAGGACCCAAAAAATAAAGTTCTAGGCCAATCAACATGAGAAAAAGTACTCAAATACTGTCATGCAATTAAAGTATTTAGGCCAGGAGTTCAAATGACAGCACATATATGCACAAAAAATATAAAAAACCAAAATCTATTCACAAAACAAATTTGTACTGTAAACCACTAACTTCTTTTCACTCTATTTTTTAATGTCGAATCTTGTTATAATATTTTAATTATTTCTCTCATTATTATTTCTTTTAATTTATTTCAAGACGAATTAATAAAGAAAGAGAAAATTTTATATCGATGGTAATGAAATGGTTAAATTTATTATAAGGTTTGAACAATCCTCATTTCTTTGAGCTAACATTTGAGTATGAGTTAAGCCTAAGATCTAATTTCATATGGTATGAGCAGGAACAAAAGTCTCACTCCTTATAAGATTTGAGCAATGCTCCTCCCTTTGAGAATATTTTTTGAAAAAATATTTTAGTGTTTGATTTTTGAATGGAAAATATCTTTTATTTTTTACTAGAACAGAAATTAATTTTTGAAGTTAATTTTTTTTTAAAAAATAAACTTAAATTTTTTGTCGTAATGGTGAGGGGGAAGGAGGCTTGCATGGGTCTAGTGGAATGTGTGGGGTGGAGGAGCTGGTAGGGGCTAAAGGAATAGGATCGGGGTTTGAAATGAAATTTTGAAGTTTAAAATCTTTTCTAAAAATAAAATTAATTTTTTTTTTGGATCGATGATGAGTGGGTGGGTGGGGAGGGAAGGGGGGTCGAGGATAGTGGTTAAAAAATAAATTTTTGAAGTTGAAAATATTTTTGAAAAACAAACTTGATTATTTGTGAGATGGTGTGGTAGGGGTGGGAGGGGTCAAGGTAGAGGTGAAAATAAATTATAAAATATTGAAGTTGAAATATTTTTTTAAAAAATAAACTTAATTTTTTTTAGGTGATAGGGGGATGGTAGGGGCTGGATGGGGGATGGTAGGGGTTGGGGGGGGCGGAGTAGGGTAGGGTGGGTAGGGGGAGGTTGGAAGAGAGTTTTCGAAAATATTTTCCTTAAGTTTTGAAGTGAAGTCATTTTCATTAAATTTGAGGAAAATGAGTTGATTTGAAAAATATTTAATCTAATTAAACATGAGAAATTTTTCTTTTAAAAAAAATCAAAAAATATTTTCCTTCATACGAAACACACCCTAAATATAATTTTGTTTTCTTTAATTTTTTTATCAAACTAAAATCGGACGAACATATTAAACTAGTGTAAATAACGTTATACTAATGGGTCTCCAGAACAATATAAAAAAGGAAGGAACAGGAATCAAGATCAATAGATTCGAATTGACTTTTAGGGAGAATATAATTTGATAAATTAAAGCTCCACTATTGAGGGTTAGGCACCAATCCATACTTTGTTGTACCCAATACCTTTAATTTGGACTTGTTTTTGAGTGACAGTAGCTCCAAAAAAAACACTTTTTGTCTCAAAGGGATTGAACCTAATCATGTTTAATTACATTTTTTAAGCAGAAAATTTAAATCATAATTTTTCCTATCATTTGTCATTATTCATTACTAGCAAATGAGAAATGTGACAGCCTCAACAGCAACAATGTTCTATTAATATTTAATTATCATTCGCCTAAAATGACTTTTTCAAATGTGATAGTATTAAAGGACTTTGAACCCTTTAGCTAGTCAATCACACCATTAAGGATAAAAAAAGACTTTGCTTAAAGTTTTTGTAAAAGATATTTTTGACCGTATTGCACAAATACCTGATTTTAGGTTTGTTATTTATGTAAAAGATATGCTTATTCTTTGATAAATAAATTTATTTTGGATCACTTCAGATAAACGAGATCGAAGTAGTAAAAATTTGTGTCTGACGTTTTGACAAATTCTCAGTTCTTCAAACAGATTGTTGAAAATATGACATGTAGGAAAACTTTTAATATAATAAAATTGAAAGATTACATTGAAAATTAAAATGAAGAATATTAATCGCTTTAGGATGAGGCGCAGATATCTCAGCTCTCTTTAAGGAGATTAAAGCCCACTGCAGTAAATGTTTTCACGGGTCCAGCATTAGTCCTCTTTGACGTGTCCACTCCAGGATAAACACTTCACAAAGTATAACTCAACAAATTGGACAAGAGTATGAGTCCAAAGCTCACAAAAAAAAAAATATCTCCCTTCAACTAATAGAACTCTCTTTTAGAAAACTCTTTACTATTTGTTTTTTGGATTTTGTGTGTATCCCAAAACAAATGAAAATCACTACTATTTATACTACAAGAAGTCTTCCTAGCAAATGGAAGATGAAGATACATGGATGGAGGGAGTAATATTGAAGGGACAATGTCTTAGGAGTTTCATAGGGTACAATGGAGTTACATAAGTTACAAAGAGTAATGGGAAATTAAGAATGAAATAAGTGATGGACTCACCAATGTAATGGATGATGTAGATGTGTATTCCTTCCAAGGTTTTATTGGACTGTTTTTTTTTTTATCCACACTGAATTCAACTAATAAAGCCAAAAAGCATGGCATTACATGACTACCAAGCACAAGGTCGCCCCAATAGAATGATTAAATGGGTGGTAGTTTAAAACACAAATGCATACCAATGGTTATTCTTCTAACTCCAAAATAAAAGCAATTTATATATGTTAAATATAATATTAAAATCTAATAACCTAAAGACAAATGCACTTTTTAAAGTGAAATTATATATGATCTCAAGAAGGCCTAACTTTAGAGTCCAGAATTATTAAGAGTCCGAAGTTTTAAAGATATAAAATATTAATAAAAAATTTAAGAGGTATATAAAATTTTATATTAATCAAAATAGCAAAATCGTTGGAACAATAGCGATTTTCTCCACAAAAAAAAAAATCGCTGTTACTGCAAAAATTTTATTAATATTTTATACCCTTGAAACTGCACTTTTGACATTTTGGTGTGAGGTTAGGCAAAATAATTGAACCGAAGAATTTTAGCATGAAGTTTAGGTGAATGAATTTTCGCGTAAAACTAATAGTTTGTTTTTCGAATTTCAAACAATTTAATATATAAATTTATCTCAAATGAGATCAAGTTTAATACAGAAATTCCATACATATCATAAAAAGCAAAATCAAGTCATCAATTTACCAAAACAATAATAAAGTTATTCAATAGTGATGATTTGTCATTATTTTCAAACTTTTACAATAATACCTATTTGACTCAAAAATTACTTTTTAAGACCATTTCTTCAAAATATTCTACTTCAATTGTCATAAATTCAAAAGAAAAAATACTAATATATTGTACAATAATTATGAAGAACAAGAATGGAGGTGGAAAAAATAGCAAAAATTAAATAAATTATCCGGTGAAAGTACTTTTGCCAAAAATTGTAGTTATCTAGATTTCTTAGTGGAGAAGGTAAGGGTGTTGTCATAGACTAAAGTCAACTATATATGAAGATTTACATGAACGCAAAATAGATAAAGAGTAGCACCACATGATATCCTCAATTAGATTCTTGCAAATAGTTTAACAAATAAAAAAGATCGTAGATATGACATAACAAAAGTCATAGTAGCACATAAAAAGTGAGATAAATAGAAACACAATATAGCGGAACATAGATTTGAGTTTTTTTTTTATTATTATCATTAAATATTTGATATTTATATTAGCGTATAGTTAAATATAAATTTGTGTTAGAAAAATTTCATAGTTAAAGGTAAATGCTCCTCAATATTCTGTACCCAAAGAAACTCAAATAAGATAGCTCTATTGAGAATTATAGAGTACTTACTGCTCCGCCATAACTCTTGTTTGTAACTCGAGAGTTACTTTAATTATTTATGTGCACATCCATAAATCATATCAAATATCCACTAAAATGACATATTGGAGTATACTATAGACTATTTGAAATTTGAAATTGCACTGCATCGTACACCTGTTTTGTTACTACAGTTTTTATCAAAAGTCTAAATGAATGTACTTTCAACATTTCATGGCCATGGATAGTACTTGCATCATTTATTTAGACTAAAATATAGTTTTGCTGTTGCTGACGCAGAACACAATCCATTACCATTTCAATGGCTATCACACAATTTTCAAACCTCAAAACACAAGATCAACAATTAACTGTGGCTTTTTCGTCTCAATTTATGTAACATACATTTTTGTAATTTCATCTAAAATAGAATGTTGCATTATTATAATTAAAAATAACTTAACGTTAAAAATCTTTTATAGATATACAAATGGTCAAAGATTATTTCAAACCCAAAGTTTAAAAGTCTTATTTTATATCTTAAATTTTATATCAGTTCAAATAGTATCACATATTTTGAGATAATTTAAGATGTAAGAGTTAATTGGTTTAAAATAAACATGTATTACTAGAATTCTATGACGTAGTGGTGATGGCTAGGAGAAAGTCAAAAAAACTTGAAGATATAATAAGATATGATAATTTTATCCTAATTTAACTATCTCTCCTAAAGTTTGAAAGTGATAATGCTAATTTTGGGTGTCATTATTATAGAAAAAAATAGTGAATTAATTCATGCTAATGTTATTTCACCATCTTATCCTATCTTATCACTCGGCAGTTGAACACACAATTAGTATACTTTAGGAATTATTTGTTGTCATAATTAAGGCCCAAGGGTAGAACGTTGACAAGTAAACACCTATGTTTGAGCTCTGATTTAGATTTTTTAAATATAAATCGTTGAATCAAAAAAAGTTAAATGAAATATTCATATATAAGTGATAAAGATCAAATACATTTCTTTAACTTTACGAGAATGATTAGATATATTTCTATTTGTATTTTTTTTCACTTAAATTAGCCAAAAAGAATATATCTACATCTTTTATGTCACAATCATGAAATTGGGGGTATAACATGTCTTTTTCCCGGTAATATTTAAAGAACAACTCATACAACAATAAAACTATCTTATTGCCCTTTAATTTATTTAGTTTTGTTTTTCTTCTTACATATTAAAATAATTAGAGAAGTATAGTGTTAGGGTGATATATTAAGTTAATAGAAGTACGTGCATCTAAACAGAAAAAATACAAGTTAATAATTTTAAATTAGCCTAATTAGTTAAGGGTTTATGTTGGTCAACTTGGACAACTCTTATTTTATTCTTATTTAATTATCTAGTTGGAAATACAAAAACAATAAGAAGATTAAAATAAAGTGAATTTTTAATTGTTTTAGAAGCCTCAAGAAGTCCAATGATACAGGCACAAGGAAGACAATATTTTTGAATTACAAGATTTTCTGAATTTCATCAGTAATTTAATACCAACTAGGCATAATTCAAATGGCCAATGTCTGTATTTTCCATACGTTTCATTTTTCAATTTCAAATTATTTATTTCTCCTACCACTGGTGTATTACAGGTTTTATTAAACCATTCATATTAATATAATCCAAAAAAAAAATCCCGTTATTGTTTTATGAAATTCCTAAAATACGTCATTTTTTTCTTTAGAATCAAACTATATTAATATTTCGATATATATTTTTTCATCATATTAATAAGAAAATAATTATAATGATATATCGTAAATTTTTTAGTATATAAATTTTTAAATGCGATAATTATTTTAAAATGGAGGGAGTAGTAAACTTTGCCAGATACACATCTGCTGTGTTTATTTTTAAGTTTCAACATAATGATTGATTGCAATGGCTACCACTGAACTGTTTAGTTGACAAAGTTTTAGGATAATTAAAAAAAAAGATTTTCAGAAATAGTATTATTTCATCGTAGCGCTGACTTGTTTGATAGTGTGTGATTTGATATATTAATCATAGATTACCAATTAAATTATTGTTTTGAGCTTAGTTTTGTTGTCAAGTTGACATGTTCCTCCCATTGGACTATACTTCCAAGAAAAAAAACATATTCATAAAAATATATATTTTATAGAGTGGTTATATATATATACTAATATATTTAACACTATTAATATATTTTAGCATGTCTTTTCAAAAATAAAATAAAATTGAGGTTAGGGGTAGGAGAAATAAGAAAGGAATAACCATGTGGGGAATTAAATTCTTATCAAATAAGGTGGAGTTCAGATTGTCAACTAATTGAGTTATTCAGATTTACAGTTATTTTTTATCATGTCATATCAAGCTTACCTTTTAAGTGATGTGATGATATTAAAATTGTTTTGAATTGTCTAAAAATTATTATTTTTTTAATAAATCCAAAAGTAAAAGGATTCGAAAAGAAATTTATATATACTTAAAAGAGTGACAAATTAAGAATATGACAGAAGAAAACTAAAAGAACTCTTATTGGTACATGAAGTTCACTTTCCATCTATTTTAGAAAACAAAAAACATCAGAGCAGAAGCGAGAAAACTGATCAAACATGAAGTTTAGACCCACTCTTTCCATCTTACTTCATGCACTTCTTCTATTCCAGGTACGAAATTTAAATTTTACGAGTTCAACTTATTTATTTTTATTACTTGTTGAAAAATTTAGTGTATAGTATTACTGAATTCAATTGAATATGATCGATCTTGTATCTCATTGGAAATAATGATCTCATATGAACCTAAATTCTGTTCGAGAAATAGTTGTTCATACACTGATAAGCGATATAAACAGTGTAATTGTAGAGATTTTATATTTTTTTGGGTTTTACACTATGATTAAATTTATTTATTTATTTGTTTTTGCAGTTTGTTAGTGAAAGCAGAGCCAGAGACATTGCAAAAACTTCTTCAAAAGAAACTCTAAATCCACAACTCAATATTTTCTTCACTCCAAAAGATTTAAAAATTGGAAAAATGATGCCTCTGTTTTTTGCACTAAAAGACCCATCAACTTCTCCTCATTTACTTCCTAGAGAAGAAGCAAATTCGATTCCATTTTCTTCATCAAATCTTACTTATCTTCTTAAATTTTTCACATTTTCTGAAGATTCACCTCAAGCAAAAGCTATGGAAGACACATTTTTCCACTGCGAAATCTCAGCAATGAATGGTGAATCCAAATTCTGCGCTACTTCATTAGAATCAATGTTCGATTTTGTTCAAGAAATTTTAGGATTTAACACCAAACTCGATGTATACACTACAGAATTCTTGAAGAAATCCCCTGTTACTTTACAAAATTACACAATTTTGCAAAAACCAAAGGAGATTTTAGTGCCAAAATTAGTTGCTTGTCATACTTTACCTTACCCTTATGCTGTTTTCTATTGCCATATGCAAAAAGGGGAAAATAAATTATTCAAGATTTCACTTTTGGGTGAAAATGGAGATAGAATTGAAGCTGCTGCAATTTGTCATATGGATACTAAAGAATGGAATCATGATCATGTTGCTTTTAGAGTGTTGAAAGTTCTACCTGGAAGTTCCCCTGTTTGTCATTTTTTCCCTGTAGATAATCTTGTTTGGGTTCCATCATTATCTATGTAAATTTCTTCCTATGTAATGGCTAATATGCTTAGACTTTTTAAAATATTGTTTGGATCGTGTTAGATCTTTTAAAAATAATGTATTTTTAGATGATCACACGTTTATGCTGTGGGAAGCAATATTTGTAAAGAAATCAAGCAACATAAGTGGTTTGTGGTGCTCTTGTTTAAATTCAATGATATACCTTAATACATTTGCCTAACCTGTGAGAGTAAGTATGATTTACGATTTAAATTTTATGATTTATGCTATAATTTTAAATTAATTTACAAAGAATGTGTGGAATTGCCTCGATAATTATCTAAATATTTTCAAAGTATTTTGAAAGAGTTTTTTTTACTAAAATCATCCCTAAAGTATAACTTAAAGCTAAAGTATATTTTTTTATTATCCAAGTGAATAAAAAATATACTTTCACTCACTATTCAAAAAGTTGTAAGTTTTATTCTTCTGTCTAATATTTTAAGAAACTCATGCCACCAACAAAAAGAAAGTGTGTCAAGTTGAATGAAAAATGTACATATGGTTAAGCTAGTTAAGTTGAGTTCCTTTTTTTTAAAAAAAATAAAATAAAATTGAGGGTTTAAATCATATTCATACAAAATATATTCAAATTCTAAATATTCTTTGTAAAAAGTATAGCCAAATACAAACTACAACTTCAAATATTTCAATAAAGTAATTATTTATTATATAATTATGTTGATTCGTATAAATTCAAAATTTGTATAATTTTATTTCTAATTTTATAAATTCAGAATTTTGTGAATACCAGAGGTATTTCTATACGATTTATGAAAAAAATTCATAATAAATTACCATATTTGTATATTGTAAAGCAAAATATACAAAATCAAATTTTGAAAAATTCCTAAATGTATAATTTTATAATTTGTATATATATATATCCTATTTGCATATGTGCAAGCAAAATATACGAATAACAGAAATATAACCTTTATAGCAAACAGAACTATAGCTATAAAGTGCAATTGTCGAAACTGTGTTTATAGAGCCTTATTATGATGCCCATCGTGTTTGTTATTTTTTGAACTTTGATTTTGAGTTTGGGCTCCTTGTAGAAGAAAGACCACTATACAACGAAGTATTAGATATGGGCTTCTATATTTTTCGAGACCATACTATTTCCACGGATGTAGTTGCAGAATAGCACGTTTAATAAAATATGGTAAATTTCAGGAATAACCACTTTTGAGCAATATCATGAAAAATGATCATAATCACAGATTTATAAACAAATGTTAATATCCTCACAAATCCTATAATTAAAGCAGACGCCATCCAGTTGTCCACTAATGCAAACAACAACAAAGATGGTGGCGTAATAGGACCATGAAATTCTGGTCACAATGTTAGCACACTTGGGCTAACATACATAGACTAGAGGACCACCAACATTTTAAGGCCTTGGCAGTTTCACTTTTCACCTATCATATCAAGCAAAATTTGTGTGTCATTTTTCATATATTTAACGAAAGATTTTTATTGAATATACTAGAAACTTCATATAAATTAACAATAACATACCAATGAAATGTCATAAAGGAAGGAATATATAGAATAGCATTATGCAACAAATTCTATTCTTACTCTTTGGAGGAGGTAGAGAGATGAATAGCATTATGCAACAAATTCTATTCTTACTCTTTGGAGGAGGTAGAGAGAACATTTTCGAAAAATTCTTAATTCAAGTTAAACAAAACAAAGCAGAAATAAAAAGGGAAATATCAAAATTTCAAATAAGTTATGGCCTAAATTTCTTCTTGACATAGACGACACATCTTTTAGTGGCAGGACGGAGAAGGAGAGAGTGGAAGATGGGCCTGAAAAATTTATCAAAAAGGTGAAAGAGAGTGTTTGTCTGATGTTAATTTTTTGAGATTTTAGTGGTACCAATTAACCATTGAAGTAGCAATTTCTTAATCATATTTTATCTGGTCTGCATTGATTCCAACAGTTGGTAGGTCTGATGTTAGGTCCACCCGCTATACTTTCAGAACTATGACACATTGAGACGTTGATGCAAAAACATGTGTCTTTTCGTGAGCCCAATCGTAAACCTAATTTTTATATTATGTTGGTTTGCTGTGAATAACTACAAACTCAGTGCTGATCTCGAGTTTGATTATTTATTCGAAAGAAATTCAAGGACCGTGTTAAGGGTAATGAGACAAAAATGACATATTTTAAAGGCAGTTTAAGATAATTTTAACCTCATCATGTATTGGTTTTGATAAATACCGTCATGTATATATAATACATGAGGTAGTTTTTACCCAAATTATCACAAGTAACCACATATTGAAGTAGTAGTATGTACAAAATTAGGAAATTGCTGTCTGTTTTCATATATTGTTATTAGTCTCAAACAATCACACAACTATGTTTGGTTGTGTTGTTGCCATCATAACATTTTGCATAGCTAGAGCATTACTAGTACCCATCTGAATATGGCCGTTATCGTTACTGTTTTTCTCCGTCTTCTTTAATTCTTTCAGTTCTCTCGCCCTCTCTCTCCAGTTCCAGAAAGTTCCAAACAATGTTTCCATTTCTTCTAGAGTCTTCCCTTGAGTTTCCGGCATCAATGTGTAGAAAAACACCCACGCCACCGCCGCTAAGGCGGCGTACAAGAAGAACGCAGCTCCGATTGTTATCGCCTTTTGTAGGGACAAAAACGTCATTGACACTACTCCACTTGTTACTCTGTTCACTGCTACCCCTATACTGCATCCAGTTGCCCGGAGCCTCAACGGAAATATCTCCGAACTGTAAACCCACGTTATCGGACCCATACCGATTGAGAAAAGCGCCACGTAAGCTAACACCATTGCTATGGAGAGTGCTATTGCCCAAATTAATTTCTGTTCTGAGTGTTCGATAATTGTGAGGCCTGTCGCCAGAAGAACCAACGACGCCACCATTCCGCCGACACTGGTTAATAGCAACGGCC
This sequence comes from Solanum habrochaites, assembly GCA_027704765.1. Lineage (NCBI taxonomy): Eukaryota > Viridiplantae > Streptophyta > Magnoliopsida > Solanales > Solanaceae > Solanum > Solanum habrochaites. The sequence goes on along the minus strand of JAKWJA010002489.1, from coordinate 96,008,086 downwards.
GGCGACCGGATCTGTCAAGCATAAATGTGGCTACTAGAATGAACAATGTTTTGACTACTCCGACGGCGACGGTGCAGAGCAACTTGTCGTGATCGGACTTGATCCCGGCTTTTTCAAAAATCTTCGGGCTGTACAAAACAACAGCGTCAATTCCACTTGCTTGCTGGAAAAAATGGATTCCTACACCGGTGATTAAGATGTGTCGGACGACCGGCGTCGGAGAGAAGACCAATTCCTTCCATACGTTATCTCCTGTAGGGCGTTTTGGTACTTCTACAATGTCGTCGTTGCAGTTCTCCGGTATGCCGGCGGCTTGTTTGATATCGGCGAGTCTGAATTGAGCTTCTTGTAAGGAATCAGATGTTTTGTTGAGAACTCGCCTTGCATCGCCGAGTCGACCTTGCATAACTAACCAACGCGGTGACTCCGGCATGGCCAGAACACTAACGGCCAAGAATACCGATGGGATTGCTCCGATTCCGAGCATGAATCGCCAACTCAGGTGAGTTGGAAGTTTTGAAAACGCCACATTAGATACATATCCCATCAATATACCTGCCATTAACAAATTAATCTAAGTCTATTTGGATAAACATAAATATCAAATACAAATAAATATTTTTCATCATTTAAATTAAAAACGTTTCAACAAAATTAAAAATGACTCATTCAAAATAAGGATTTAGAGCAATGACTTTAGCTGCCTGAGCTGACCTAATTTGTAAGTGTTGAAAAAAATAGCATTGGTACCTTTGCTAATAACAATATTTCTCTAACTAGTATTACAAGGTAATAATTGATTTCAACTTTTATTTAAAGCTCAACAACTTGCAATAACTCGTCACTCTTTTTATTTGACCTTTTAAACTTAACTCTTAATAGATATTTTCATGACTTTAAAAATAAATTAAATATATATCATAATTTTAAATATAGCGTATGAAAAATTTAAATTTAAAAATTGCTATAAATTAAAAAAATAAATCAAATTAATTAAAATTGTAAATTTAAATTTGTGATGGCACATAATCTATAGTAACTACAACTGACAAAAAATACAAATTATTTAATATATTATAATTTTTTTTGAATACACAAAAATATTGGAATGAGAAAGCTGGTATTTGTCTTACAGTCAAATTACATAGAGTAAAATATATTTTTCTATATTATCGTATCAATAAAATTATTCGACAAAAACATGTTGTTTGTCATATTATTGACTCGTGCCATCACGAAAGAAAACGACAATTTCAACGTTAAATTCAAAGTCCCACGCCATTGATTTAAATTTTTTCTATTCTTAATCAATATAAATTTCATAAAATGATACTCTGTTCTAAAAAAATTCACATTAATCGTTCTTTTCTGTCTACTGATCAATTTTTTTTACAAAACTTTAACTCTTCATTTCTACGTGATATGTTTAAAGTCATAAATTAAAAAAAACATTTTAAATACATTTAATATAAAGAAATTATTATAGTAAATTACATTGATTTATCCATCTTATGACTGTAAATATTTTTCCTACTATATAAATTAAATGGTAAACTAAAAATTAGTACGTACCGAAATTAATGAAAACTTCGGGGAAGGAAGTAAGAAAACCGCGAGATGACGCCGGCGAGACTTCAGCTGTGTAAACCGGAGCAACCATAAGAGCGTACCCAACTCCGACTCCGGCGACGAATCGACCAAACATGAGAAAGGCGTAAGTTGTAGCAAAACCCATCAAGAGAGCTCCGGCGAATAACAGTAAGAAAAACGCGAGATGAGCACGGCGAGACTTCAGCTGTGTTAAACCGGAGCACCCATAAGAGGCGGTACCCAACTCCGAATCCGGCGGACGAATACGGAGCACCTTCTCTACTGCCCCCTCCCCGTACAACAACATGAGAAAAGGACGTAAGTTGTAGCAAAAACCCACAAGAGAGCTCCGGCGAAGAAAATCCCGGCAGCCACCACCATAGTGTACCGGCGGCCAATCCAATCGGAGGTCCGACCAGCGGCGGCGGAACCAAAGAGCGAGTAAACATTGAGGATTCCAACTAGAATCTCAACTTGTACATCAGTAATATGGAGATCTTTCTTAATATAGAGGATTGCTCCACTCATTACACCAATATCTGCATGGACCAAAAAAGTTATAAAATCGTCGTAAACAGATTCAAAATTTAAATTCAAACGATAGAACAATATTTTAAGTATTTAAATGGCGTATTAAATTTATTACATATTTATGATAACTATTAGTGTCAAATAATATAATTTTGAGATAACTATTATTAGAAAAAGAGACAAATAATTTGAGATGATGTTTTAATTAACTTTACATAGGTAATAAATGAAGTAGTAAGTTATATAATTAAGAAGGGATAAAATGAAAGTAGTTACCATAACCAAGCAAGATGGATGACAATGAAGCTAGAAAAGTACAAGCAATTGCATATTTGTTTGTTTTTGGTTTCTTTGGTGGATCAAAATCTTGAATTCTAGCTACCTGGTTTTGTTTATCTTCCTCCATTATTGGAAGAGAAAATTTTTTAGCCAGAGAGAGAAGGCCAAGAGTGTGTGGTCTTCATCTTTGTGTTTATCACACACCTTTATTTATATACAAAAAGGGCCCCTAATATTGACCTAATATGTTATATTATTGAGCTTATGGGGTCCATTTTAAATTTGGTTTATTGACTTTTAAAATTTGATTATAACTCATTTTTATGTTTATTACGTTTGAGTTTTGATGTGCATAAATAAATATTTAAAGTCGTATGAAATTAAATAAATAGAAATATAACGTTCTATATTTATTACATATATTACGTTGAGCGTGTATATGTGTATCTATTTATTTAATGGTATAAATTTAATTATCTATTTATACATATTTAAAATTGAAAGTCTAAAATGTCAATTGAAGTTAAGTTAGCGTAACTACAACAAGCTCATTATAATTACAATATGTGATGATCTATGACAATTATTTTTCTTACTATTAGAATCAAATAGATGTCTCAAATTGATTATTAATTAAAACATTATTCCTCTAATAAAACTTAACAAAATGATTCTGAATTAATCGTACTCTAACATGAATAGCAAATGATTTGAAAAACTAAAAAAAAACAAGGTCATTGCATATTATGGTTCGTTTTGGTGATACTGATATCCAGTTTTATGGTTGATTTAAACTTAACCACGTTGATCAATTAATGACTAAATTATCTTCTTTAAGTACTACCATATATGGAACAGCAGAAACATAATTAGGGAACAATTAAATTAGCTAATTTTAATTTGTTTGATTTGGGATAGGCAAAACAGTACCAAGTTTTATACACCTATTTAGCACAAGTGATCACAGTTCTACAAAAAATTATATCAAAACTCTTCCTTTTCAGAGAAAAAAATATGCGGTTAAAGAGTACCCAATATAAAATCAAAAAGTGAATCGATTTTTTTTTTTTGAAAAATCAGATAAGAATTAAAAGGATATACGAGCTTTATTTAGGGGAATTTTTTTTGTAAAAAAAAAGGATGTTTATTGGCTAAGTCCAAACAAAACAAAAAAATAACTTTAATTACATTTATAAGTAAAAAAATAGAAAAAAAACGTAGGCGAGGAAAACTTATATTTCTTAACTTTGAAAAGTCATTTGTTAATAAGTAAAAAGATGACTCTAATTTTTTTTTTTTCAACTTTTAAGTTGTTTCAATAGACTATTAAGACAGCGTGAATTCTGTGAAAATTAAAATAAGGCACTCTTGTTGTCTACTATTGTAAAAAGAGTAATTTAAATTAATATAAAAAAAATTATTTCTAATTCTACTTAGAAAAAAATTTACTTATTAATTAAACACCTCTAAAAAAAATATTTACTACTTTATGTTTTCAAATTTATTTTTTACCTCCAATGACCACATCGGTTGGCCAAACAGCTCCTTTTAAATTTTAATATTTTAAGGCCAAACAGCTCTAAGTTGGACTCATTGGTCATTTAAAAGGTTAGAAAAGTCAAAGGAGAGTTTCAATTCCCATACATACGAAGGCCATTTTTAGTTTTAAAAAATGAAACTAGGGGATCAGATGAACCCTTAACCTTTCCATTTGCTCATTTAGGCTAGCTTCACGCCTTGTGGTCTTTATCAATAGTCGTTTTAATTACTATTTCGGTTTTTTTTAATTATATTTATCATTTGACTTAAAATTTTGTACTCGTATTAGAGTTTCAATTAAACATTGTATAAACTATTTGGAATTGACATTCTGAACATAATTTTTTTTATATTCAAATATAAAAATTAAAATACCTGATTAAAAATGGAGCAGTCTTATCACTACACCACAACTTATATGTTATTTTTTAATTACTTACTCCTTACAACAACATAGAAATCTATAGGTGATAGGGGTTGGAAGTTGTAGCCTTGTAGGGGATAATGGAGATGAGATCTAGGGGATGGGGCGATGATGAGATATTTTCAAGAGTGGAAGGACAAATACCGTGGAATGTGATTACTAGTTTTTTTGTTTTTTTTTCATTTGGATAATCAATTCTCAATCTTAAATTAAATTGTTTTCCAAAAAAAAAAAAAAATCAAAATATTTGATAATTATATGATTTATTTTTGAAAAATGTTTCCTACGTATCGAAACCACCGTTCTCTCACAGAGACCACATTCTCACATTGTGTAAGCCACTAAATTAAGCTAGTTATATAAGCTTAGGCGTAACAGCTAAATCCATGCGCCCAATTAGATATGATGCTTAGCTTAAAGTTGGATAATTTGCAACACCTAACTTCTTGTTATAAAGTAGTAATCGTTTTTTCGACAAAAAAAAAAAGGTATTGCCTTTAAAGCTTGGCAAAACATGAATTTGCATGTCATAATCTAATAATCTTTGAATAGAAATGCCACACATTTTTAGAGGAACCACATGATATATCACTATAATTAAGTCATTGTCAAAACCAATGAAAATAACTTGCACCATATTTTAAAAAAAGAGTACATGTTATAATCCAACTTAATTCTTGTCATTAAATGTAAGGGGATTCATAATCCTAAGTTCGGTGATGATCTTATTGAATGAAAATAAATTTAAATAATTTTGCTACACGATTCTTCAAAAATAAATGCCTTTTTGAAAAATTTATTTAATTTTCTTCAATTTAATTTGTAAGTAATCAGAAAATACGAGATAAAATGTTAGTTTCAATTTTCAGCAGTAGGTATGCTTTCACGGAACACGCCGATGATGCTGAGTTGCATAGTTCTTACAAATTTTAGGCAAGAAAAAGATATTAGGTGCCTAGTATATAAATATAGTAAACAACAATGTTTATTTATTGGACCTAAGTATTACTTAGGAAAAAGGTAAAACACTTCCTTTTAGTTCCATACTATGACGAGTTAATTATTTGATGTGAAAAATAAGTCTATTTTCTATTATTAGCAAAAGAAATAAAAACAGTGAACTAAACGTTGGTAAAAAGATGAAGCAAATATCACTATTATGTTGTAAAAAATAATGACTTTTATTAATTATTTATAATTGAGTCATTAGAATAGTGATCTAAACTTTATTACTAGTAAAAAAAAAATTAAACAAAAATTTTTGCGAGATAATTATTAATAATTGAATGATCATATTCGAAAAAGTTGCTTTCGGATTTGAAATAAAGTCAAATTAATAATTGCATTACGAAAGAAGAAAAATAGAAAAAATGGGAATCAAATCAATTTGGAAAGTATTGGATGATAACTGCTGATATGTTTGGAGTCAACACTGATGGGCTTCATATCTTTCACTGCTGAATAAAAACAAATGCCCCACACTCATTTCATTAGAAAAATCCTTGTTTTTTAGTTATATATTCACACTACAACTTGTTATATTTTTCTTTTAATTTTTGTATATTATAAAGTTCATGTGTCGACAGGTCAATCACAACGTACTAATATAATCGAATATGAGGAGAGTAAAATCTATACAAATTTTATACATATATAATTGAGTGTTATGTCTCAAGTATTTTTATATATGACGTAAGATAAACAAAATCATTCTATAGAATGAAATTAGTTATTCCCGCTATATAAATGTGTAGTTTATTTTGTTACAGTCGTATAAATAATGAGATTCTTTTAGAAGTTATTATCTTTTAAATTTCCTATCGAACAACTCTTGCATAATCGAACTGTTTGTATTTTGTTAAAATTCTTGTATGACATGAGATATACTAGTGTATATAAGGGAATTATTTAATCTTAAGACGAAATATCGAGTTATTGTGGATAAAAAATATATTCTAAAACTATATTTTTGGCTCCTATGTTTCTCCACTAGCTACTCAAGTTGACAGCAATTATATAAGTGTATCCAGTATTATATATGGCCATCGAATAAAATAAAATAATAAATATATATATATATATATAATATAATATGGCCATTGTTGAGCTAATTCTATATATGCTATATACACTATTTATGGAAAATGCCAGTTGTTATACCTAGCTTCTCTGCAACTTCTCTTTTATGTATTTTAATGTCTTGGCTTTGATATTATTATTATGATGACGACAATTGACAAATATATTTCTCTATATACTTATACCTTCGACTTCGAAAAGATTCTTTAGGGGTTTGGTTAAGGCTACACTCATCCCATATATATACATGGCTAGATCATTGAAAATGTTATTTATTTCGAATTAATGTATCGTATTATTTATTTGAAAATGTTGTAAATACTCTTCATTTGCTAATAAATTATAAATGTAAAATGTGTTTTTATTATAATTTATTTTAATTAATCAAAATTCTTAAATATAATAGGATTTATGATTGACAATCACAAAAGACTTTTGCGAATTATCATAATATTTAAGAAATTGATGTCTCTCTTTTGACACTCAACTACTGGCTCATTTAGTGAATCATCTGACAGAATATTCAAGTTTAAAACTAATTGTTTTAATTTTAAATAGTAATAAATATAAATTAAATATGGACTAGTAGACCCACAAAGGATATTTAATTGGACAGGTGGATATTTTTAACTAATAAAATTAATGCAGAGACACAAATTCATAACAGGACTTCTCTAAATTCAAAGATTACTACAACTGCTAATTTTATGAGTATTGCAACTAGTCTATTTCACTGCATCATCAGTTCACCAACATGTGGAATTTGTTGTTTTGTGAGTAGATTCAAAATAATCTATTCATTGTAAACATGACTCATCACATATAGAGAACTGGAAAATATTTCTTTGTATTGCGTAGCGTGTTATAAGAGTGATAAGTAATTAGATTTAATTGGATTTGATTTAGTTTAAGATATTTTGAATAAAAATGAGTAATTATTCAATCCGTTTATATTCTATATGGGTTAATATGATTTCGTAATTAATAATTAAATATAAATTTGCTCATATTTCATCCACATTGATTAAAGAAATAAAAATAAATTTATATATTTTAAATTTTCTAAAGTAATTTATTATTCTACTCACTCTCATCCCCTATCTCCAATTCACCCACCCCCAATTTTATTTTTATTTTATCTAATCCCCACCCGACTTTCATCCCGCCTTCATCTCCCTACCCCCATTGAGTTCTTTATATGTTTTCCCAAAAAGATATGTTAGTGGTGCGGATTGATCGAGTTGAATATGAGTACTAAGTTAAGTGGTGTAAATAAATTAATCGAGTCGAATATAAATACTAAATTAAATATTTATTAATGTCTGTTTAATTATTAAAAACATAATTTCCAACGCAAAGTGTATACATATGTATATACATAATACATATTAGATATGAATTCATAAATTTTAAATTTATTTTTAATTTGTTCGAATATGGAGATTAAAAAGTGTATCAATCATTTTTAAGTGCCTAAGTGTAATCCCACAAAATGCACCAACAAATGAATATGAACATTGAACCATTCCGAGTGACCCAGTGGAGGTCTCAAGTTCAAAAGTTTAAGTTTGGTTTGCCGGGTTGAGCTGGTCGCATCGAGTTTGCCTAGTGCGGATTATCTCTCCTATATGATTTGCGAGCGATTGCATAGGAGATAGTTTTTTCTTTATGCACATCCAAAGAATAGCGGCCAAGAATTTTTTTTGTCACGAAAAAATAAATTTATACGCGAGAGTGATTTTTAAATGGATATTAGTGAATAGTTAAATGACTTATGTGTGACGGAAACACAAATAATAGATGGCTTTTTTCAATAATATAGAGTACCGAATAATTTTTCCTTTTTCTGTTCAAAGTATGAACTTGTTTTTTTGTTGGCAGGGCACGTAATTATACAAAGAATCTCTTTAAAATACAGTTTGACTGATTTTGTAGTTTATTCATAATTTTTTTTCTTTATGATTTACTTTTTATAAGAACTTTTTTAAATCTAGATACAAGAGATCAGAAAAAACATTTTTAAAAAAAAATTCAAGTTGTAAATGACGACGAAAAAATCTTATTTTTCTCATAATACCAATAATAATAACTGAATTTGTAGGTTATATAAATGATAATAGCAGAATCCTTGAAAAATATGTCTACATGAACAATCCGAATTAAAATACTCTGATCCCAATAAATTAAGCTTAATATACTCCGCTTCTTATAATTAGTAAATCATTAACTTAATAATTAGTTACTAGTTAAATTTCTAGTTAACCAACTCATGACTTTTAATTATTGCTACTTTCTGATCTAGTTTAGTTAGATATAATTATAAAATTATGGCTGCCCACTTACTGGCAAGTTAGACAATTCAACTTCTATAAATTATGATTCAAAAGTAAGATTAGTAGGCTAACTATACAAATTAAAATTTATGTTAGTCCATTCTTATTGATTTAGCATCGATAAAATTGTGTAAAATATCAATATATTTTTTAATTAGATTTAAATACTTTTACTGTGAATGTTTTAGTAACTCCAATGCGTCTTTGATATAGTTGATTTAATTTTATCTCAATTTTATTGTATTGTTCGTATTTGCAAAAAATAATTACTCAAACATATTGTGGCTTTAGAAAATTATAAATGTATTAATGATCTTTTTTCATTTATATCCTTAGTATTAATAGAGTGTGCATTTATTGGAGAAAAAAATTGATATTACGTGAAATAAATTATAATCAAATTGATTATTAATAGCCCGGCACTAAGCTCTTGTGGGGTTTTAAGTAACTTGATCATAAAAATCTATTATACGCGGTTTGACTTTCCCATGCATTAATCGTTGCACTATAATAAGTTGAATCAACCATTATTAATATTAAAACTCTTCAACTTGACGTGTTCATGAAAATAACCTGATTAATACACCAAATTCATTTTTAAGAAATTACCATTAGAAATTAGGACTTGTCAAAACTTATTCATCCAATTAATTATTAATTGAAGTCATAAATAAATAGAAGTCAATGTCCATATTCTTAGCCTTTTCATGCTTACGTCTAATTAAACAGTTTCTTGTAATTACAGGCTGTTAGGTTGTTGATAACAGCGACGTGCCATTATATATTTATAGACATTTTTAAAAAATATATTTAATGAAATGCTATAATGATCCGTAAGGATTATTGAGTTTGTTGAGTAAGTGTTTTTTCAAATAAAAGTTTTGAATTTCAAATCCTCAACATGCTTTCAAGCTCCGTAGAGCGTGTACAATTTGCTTACTATGTACGCATTTAAAAAACAATTACAAATTTCCTTATCAATAACAAATAAAATGCTAAAAAAAATAAATCAATTAAGTCTCACCGGTTTTGTCTACCCTCCAACCCATAGCTTCTGTGAATAGAATTAAGTTAACAATTGAAGAAAATTTGAAATTAGCTATATAATTTGTTGATATTTTTGATTAATTTGTCATTAAAAAAACTTATACCTTTTTCAATAATCTTATTATAAAGCCATCCCTAAATAAAATTAACATGAATTTCTTTTTACTATTTTGCTACGAAATTTTTGTATTTGCTAACTAATTCTTTATTTTTTAATAGAACCTGTCTGTATCAAAATTATTTTGCTTTGGACTATTTGCTAAATATAACAATTAGTTATTGTACTTTCACAAAGGTTGTTTTATTATAATAAAAATTATGGCTAATGTTTTGAAACTTTGACCAACTAATCTAGGCTCTAGCCACATGCAATGAATCATTTATTTTCTTACCCTAATTAAAAAGTGTGTCAATTAATTGAGGACAATAATAGAAAATGATATGATATGAGTATTAATTACGTATCAAATTGTGGGACAACAATAATTCACCAATAAATAATCCTAAAAAGTCCACTTCACGTGGCTTTGAATATTACTATATTGTTACAGATTTTCTTAAGTCTTGATGCCAACTTTATTATCTTGTCATATATCATAAAAAATACCCCCAATTTTGGGGCTTTGATTTGGACTGCCAACAAATTACAGCACAAAAAATAATATAACATAATTAGTATAATTGCACAAGGGAAATCTGTTTGAATATAAAAGTAAGATATATAGAAATTATATTTTTATCAGATTAAATGGATTATAAATTTTAATAGACTCTCTTAAAAGAATTGAAATTTTATGTATTTTTTTAAAAAAATATTGTGTTTAGGGAAGTAGATTAATTGGATGGCTTATATTTATTTCTCAAAAGTTTATTATACACAAGATTAAGATTTTAATATTAGGAAAAAACAAAAACCTTTTTTCGACATAGTAATTCGATGGTTGCATATTGATATATTGTGCAAAAGTTGTATACAATAATCAAATAACAGACACGACAAATTAAATCATGCAGAGATTTTAAAATAACTTTTATACTGTCTGTTTAGTTTAGTTTTTAATAAATAAATTTATGAATAATGATGTCAGATGCTCAATTTTTTAATATTGTTGGTTACACTTATCTGTCAAGAAAGAGTAAAACTACTACTACTAAGTCTAAGAGTCAAAGTCAGATATGATGTACTAAACTCCAATTTGGTTAGGGCCATATAGTGTTGACTGTTGCAAAAGATTTCAAATTATATATCCTCATGCTCACCACACATATATACTACACACTTTTTGGACTAGTCTATTACCTTATTTGACTTACGCATAGATCAATTTGTGCGGATCTTAATTATTTTGTGACTAATTGTGACTTTTTATCAATACAGATATTAGTGAATTTACATGATAAAATATAAATAATTTTTTTTTGTCTCATATTCATTGTCCTTTTTTTTTTTTGGTTACAATTTCTTTGTTTTTCATGCCCCAAAATTGTTGCTTTTATGTAGGAATGACATTCACTGACCATTTTTTAATCTCATCTTTGAGAAGTAGTCAATATCATGAGGTTTCATATTTTAAATGTGTTGCCCAATTATGTTGTGTGATATTTTAAACTTTATGACAAAAGTTATTTTTTATAGTATAAATATGGTCCTAAATACCTCAACCAACTTCTTTTCAAAGATGTATAAAGTGTATAAGATGTGTGTATATATGTATATATACTTTTCTAGGATTTTGGACTGTTAGCCCAATGACATGAAACTCTTGTTTTTTTCAAGTTACAAACAAAAAGGATAGCCCAATAAGTGAATGGGTTACTGAAGGCCCAATAACAGAGATGAATCAGAATATTCCTTCCACCTCTATCAGTGCAGATGGACAGTTACAGTAAACGGAGAGTAACGTTTTCAGTCAAATAACTCATTTTTCCGATATGAGTTCGCCGGAAGATGAAACCCCTTGTGGCGTCCAATCGGTGACAATTTTTTTTCTAGAGAATCGTTATTACTATTCAATATTTCTTAATTCGTTATTCATATTTATCTATGCTCAATTTAGGGTTTCTGCAAAGAGGAGCAAGCTAAAAAGTGTACAGCAGAGCCAGTAGTCATTGGGGGTATGGTGTTGGATGTAAATGCAACATCTTCCATGCATGCTAATACAAGGACCACCACACCCGGAAAGGTATCAATTTTTTAACTTTTTTTTTTTTTTAATATCTAGATCATAAATATGTGTATGTACATGAAGGTTGTTTTACTGCTTTAGTCTGTAAAAGTGTAGTTGTTGATACTCATTTTTTTCTTCAATCATAACATACATACTCATATAATGCAAAAGGAAAGGTTTCTTATTTCTTCCTATTGCAAATCAATCATGCTAAAATCAGTCCTTGTTTTGTTACATTATTATAGATGACACCATCATATTCACAATAGGTTAATTACTTAAAGTTTAACTAAATGATCCATCCATTTCGTTTCGATGAACTAAATTATGACACCATCATATTCAGGTTATCTTTTCATTGGGTGGTGTGGCAAGGAATGTTGCTGATTGCATCTCGAAGCTTGAAGTGAGACCATTCATGATAAGTGCTGTTGGATTTGACATGGCAGGTGAATTCTCTCTATAGTTAGCACAGTTCTGTTGCCACTCGTCCAACGTTTTATGGAATCGGTCTTTTTGGTAATAACTGACAGACCTAACGGATTGGGTTTGTTGAAAGAACACGCTGTTAGGTTTAGGAAGGTTACCTTCATTAGTGTTGTTATCTTTCTCTTCTATTCAAGAAAACTCAACTTTTAGCGTGAATGATGTAAGTAGTTTATGTTTTCCCCCGTCTTATATTTTGCAATATCATGACCACTTTATAAGTGTTACTATCTCTGTCATCTATTCCAAGAAAACTTAACTTTTAGCGTGAATGATGTAAGTAAGTTATGTTCTCCCCCATCTTATGGTTTAGAGTTTCGTGTCAAGTGAAAGCAAAGTCTGGAAAAATAAATCCATTTGAATTTCCACCTTAATATTACAGGTAAATGTATTGCATGACTGTATTGATTGAATCTACAGTGATGCGCTGTTATACAGGCACATGTGTAGATTATGATATAACTCAGCATTGAAATTTCCAATAACGTCAAGGTGCCCTTTAGCTTGTACTCATGCTGATTATGTTTGTCTATGGTAATATTATCAGTGTTGCCAAAAAAAATAATTCCAAAAATGGGATAGCTTAATGTTTTATAGAAGCGTTTCTATCGCATCACTCTAGAACAACAAATTAGTATGAGTTGAGAACTGAGGACTTGCACATGCTGTTCTATTTTTATAGGAAATATGCTACTGGAACACTGGGAATCTGCTGGATTATCTATAGAAGGTAACCTTTTTGACCTTTTAATGAACTGTCAACCTAATATGTTCATTTGCCATTAACTACGTTGACATGAGAAGAGGGTTCATTTTCTAACTATATACACCTTTACTTTCTCTTTTTCCTCCCTGTAACACATTCCCAAGTGCTTGAGAAATCATTTTGCCTACTTCGGAATTAGAGTGATGCTTTCACTTTATGGAAGCGGATTGCCTACTGCCAAATGAAGGCTAGTTGCATACCATTTAAGTGAACAACTAGTCATGTTTTGACATTGGAGTCTTCTCATGACTCATGTATTAAAGATCAACTGCAGAATCTGATTAGGCATCCTTGACTAGGTATCCAGAGACATCAGAATATTGAAACTGCTATTGTTTGTCATATCTTTGATGAGAAAGGTGAAGTGGCAGCTGGTGTAGCTCATGTAGAGTCAATTGTGAGTTGATTTAAAGATAAGCAGTTAAAAGTTAATAATCACTGTTACCTACTATTAATGCGTGTTAAATGCCTCTAAAACAGGAAAAGTTTCTCACTCCAATGTGGATAGAAAAGTTCAAGTGCAAAATAAGCTGCAGTCCAATATTGATGGTTGATGCAAACTTGACTTCTTCTTCTCTTGAAGCATCTTGTCAACGTAAATGCCTCCCTCTATACATTGTCAATTAATCTGCATTTCGTTGTTCAGGAGGTGCTAAATTTCTCATTATATATATTTATCAAGTGGTCCTATGCACAGCAGAACTTATTGATTCTCAAATTACCACATACATGCTCTTCATTGAAGAAAAAGATATCACATATATGCTTAAAGCGATACATACTTGAGTTGTATTTTAGGAAATAATGTTGAAGCTTAAAACTAAAAAGCATATTTCTTCTGCACAAGCAATCTACTTCTAACTGCTGTCTGTGTTGTCCGGCTAGGGGTGCAAGTATCCGATACAGGTGCATATCTAGAAACCGGATTCATCATGATGTAAATCTTAAAATTCAGGGTACAGATCCACGTAAGGATATAGTGTTGGGATTCAGCTTAAACTATTTAGCGTCTAAATATAGAGCTACACATATATGCTTAAATTATTAGAAATATTCTGTAAATAACTTATATGCAGCTTGTAGAGTCCAGTAGATCAATCTTTTATTCTGATGTTGCTTCTGAGGATCTGATAGACTGCTGGTCCATCAATTGTCTCTAGGAATGCATCTACGAGTAAAAATATGCTTTGAAGTAGTTCTGGTTGAGTTCTGCACGTGTGTAATGTCTATAGGCGCTTTGGCATAAATAGTTTCCAGTTTACATACAAAATTTATCTATAATAGTAAGAAAAATTTGCATAATCTTGTTTTGATTAATTTTCTAACTCCTTAACTATTGCTAATTCAGTTAACCGTTTTGTTGCTTGTTGGTCATTGTCTATTGTTCTAAATTCCAAAAGTCAAAGTTTTACTAGATGTTCATCTACTATTTGGAGTCTTATCTTGGATGATCATTTTCCTCACTGGGAGATGAATTACTCTTCTCCAACATTTCTCCATAGTAAAGCCCTCGTGTTTATGTAACTGGGCAAATACTGAACCGAGTATTTTGTTTTAACTATTGGGTAGGCGCAATTAATCAAAATTCTATCTAGAAAGCTCGAAACCTACTTACTGTCTTGCAGTCCAATATCTCTTGTTTGTAAATATTGTAAGATACTCAATATTCTTTATCTACTACTTTAGTACTTCAGTAATATGTATCGATATTCATGAACCATTTCAAACATTTTCCTCTCAGTGGCTGCTCAGTTTAATACTCCAGTATGGTTTGAGCCTGTATCAGTTGCCAAATCTAGAAGAGTTGCTTCAGTTGTTCAGTATGTGAGTTCTTGACATTTTGTGTATATGCCTTTTATTTGGATATTAAATAAAAGACCTGAGAAGAGGAGTGTACTGCATGTTAATATGATTAAAAAACTGTGAAGAATAACTAGCTCTGTTGGTATATATGATACTAAATTCAAAACCCTTCAACTGTATTTTATGATTTCTACCTTCTATGTGTTTCCTCAAACAACGTGTATAGGCATTGCTGTTCTTAGACTGAATGTGGATGCTTAATTTGGACTTAGCACAGTAATTTTTAAATTTCTGAATGAGTCAAATAGGGGTGGTTTCTTTTACATTTCCAAGGCAAGAACTCTCGAGAAAACTTGTTGTTTTCATGCTCTAGTGAAGATTGTACTGCTTAATCTTCTTATTGTGCTGAATTTTAGAACTTGAAAGCTTCAAACACGAATGTGACTCATAGCAATTTGGCATTAAGCTCTTTCTAGTAGAAAATATTGGTGTCTAAATATTCTAGCATTGGGAACTTCCACTAGTCAGGAAGAATCATTTTGGATTGGCTGTATATCTTTCCTTGTTAGGCACACAGGAGGACATTTTGCATGATTTTCTCTTCTTAGATAAGTAATATCATTGTTATTGTAACTAAATAATAAGGTTTTTGCAGGTAACTTTTGCATCACCTAATGAAGATGAACTTGTAGCCATGGCAAATGCAGTATCTGGCAAAGACATATTTCAACCAATCCGGAGAGATGATAGTAGTACTAAGCTGTCCAAGGAATCTTTCTTCCAAATGCTTAAACCTGCTATTTGGGTTTTGCTAGACAAAGGTGTTAAGGTACTTGTCGTAACACTTGGATCAGAAGGCGTACTCGTATGCTCCAAAGCAGAGTTCAATCTTCAGAGACTTTCTTTCAAGGGAAACCAATCCCCTTACTTCAGTAAGCAGTTGTATGAATCTGTTAGTACAGTTTGCCCAAAGGACAATATTTTTGGTGCTTCAATTTGCAAGCCCATGTCAAATCTTTTTGCTGTCCATTTTCCTGCACTTCCTGCTTCAGTAGTGAGGCTTACTGGTGCTGGAGATTGCTTAGTTGGTGGAACGATAGCTTCTTTATGTGCTGGTTTAGATGTCCTGCAAAGTATAGCAGTTGGGATTGCAGCTGCTAAAGTAGTTGTTGAAGTAGAAAGCAATGTCCCTGATGAATATTGTTTGGCCAAACTAGCAGGTATTCACGCTCTGTTCCCTGATAAGATACAGTTAGGCCTGTATGTGTGACATTATACACATTCTCATTTGATGTTGCTTGCGGACATACAACACATATATGCCAGCATGGTTTTCTTAAATTGTGAATATTTCACTCTTCCGGACACTCTCGCTCAGAAAATAAGAATCTTTTCTCCCTCTTTCCTTTTGTTTTCTTTTATTTTTTTCGTTGAATCATTTTTTATTTTTTGTTTTGCTTTTTGAAGAAGAATGATAGTTCACCGTAAGTGTGCTAGTCCTGTCTCATTAATTTCAAAGCTATTACAAATGGGTACCGACAATATGAAAGTAGGGAGTGTAAGATCATTCGCAGAAGGTGATTAGTTACGGATAATGCTGTGCTAACAATGGGGTTCTCATTTGCAGGATGATGCAGGTCTCTGTTATACTTCCAAGTGCCACAATGCTTCTGTGTCAATCCAAGTTATAGGTCACCTAAGTATGTGAGTTCTATTGTGTAACCCTATTGCTTGTCCTTGCTGTAATCTAATCCAAATAAGAAACGGGTCATCAAAGTTTGTAAACAAAAACTAAGGTGATTTTTTCTCTTCTACTTAGCTGGGCAGAGTTTCCGGTATTTCATACTTGTGCTAGTGGAAGGTAGCAAGTAGCCGGCAAAATAGTTGAAATGCACAGTAAAGAGAGAAGAGCATGCAGTTGGAAATCATTATCAGAAACTGTAATCCAATGGGATAAATTAAAACCTTCTACAGATTGTATGATTTAACTTCTCCAGTGTACTTAGAATTGTATGAACAACGTACAAACACATCACAAGTCATTCGGTTACAAAATTTGTTCATTCCTTTATTGTTTGCATGGGTTTGAGTGAATCAGAATCATCTCCTTCTTCATCATCCAAATAGCAATCTGAAGAGGAGTTGGACTCATCCGATGATTCTGAAGAAGTCTGGCAGGGTTCTTCATCGTCGTTATCAAGAGATTGTGAATTTCCATCAGGATTCATGGCTTCAAGTTTTGAGATCTCATCTTTGCTGAGTTTGTTCTTCAACTCTTGCTGCTCCATTTGAACATGTTATTTAACTTGTATTAGTATCTCCCATAAAATTACTTCATAAAACTTTGTTAGTTCTGACAGTAAGTGTTTATTATAAAAGTTTGTGCATAATTACCTTGCAAAGAAAAATTAGTCAAACAGTGCATAAACTCATAAAATAAGAAAGGGGAACTCACCAGCAAGTTGTAGTTCTCTTTTTTAAGTTCCATGCAAGATTTTGCACTCTTCTTCAGTAGGGAAGAGAGGGTACAAATTTCCTTCCTTAATTCCTCTTCTTTTGCTTTTAAAGAAATAACATTTTCCTGCAAGGAATAAAAGGTATGTGTTTTTATCAGTACTTTAAAGACCCTGCTCTCGCTGTTTCAATTTGTTTGTTCCATTCTGATTTGGAGTGAAGTGTAAAACAGTTAACACAATTTTTGATATATATTTCAAAAATCCAAGTGTACGTACACTTTGGTGAGGTTTTGAACTGCCTTCAGCTGGTTGATTCTCATTCTCTCTGTTCAAACGGAAAAAATAAAATAGAAGTGAGAAAATGTGAAAAACTAATAATTAAATAGAAAAGTTGCATATCATATGTAGTTAATTGTAAGAAGATTAGAGAAGAAATAAATTTAACAAAGTTGTCATATACATCTAAAAGCACCTTTTTGGAGTATGAATATTTGAAGGACATTGTGCATCTGCCTCAACACATTCATGGCTTTCACTCCTCAAGTTCAATTTCATTAATGTTTCACTTTGTTTTGAGTTTTCACTTGTCATTACCGCTTCCTAAGAAGAAAAGAAAAGGGAAAAGTTACAACAAAAATTAAGAAAAACTATAGAAAGGTAAAGTTCAATACTTCAACGGTGGTGTACAAAATATTTACATAATAAGATCACGTATAGATTACAAATAATCTTTTATAATAAGCATTAATTAATAAAAGATATTGAAACATAATTCTACATGGCATGAAACTATCTCATCTGAATAAAATTTTAATTTTTAAACGAAGTTTAAAATTAAGTAAAACTCTGATTAGGTTTTCAAATTTAAAATAGGGGCAAGGAAAAAGAGGATTACATGAATGAAATTGAATACTCATACGTGAAATTTCAAGTAATCAACTGACTTAAATTACTAAAATTCTTCAATTACACAACTTAAACTATCTCATTCAATGGAAATAATTCAAGAAAAAAAAATATAGCAAGAATATATACTGACTCTGATCATCGTTCAATTATATATCTGGCTAATTTCACAAATCTTTTTGTTTGCAAAAATATATACCGCAAAATTGTATAAGAACGAAGAATTGAAGAAAACGTACAAAATAATTAAAAGAATACTGCATTTATTATATATATAAGGAATCTGTACGGCTCAAGGATTACTTGTTCATATTATATTCAATTTCAAATTTTAATCGTAAATTTTCCCATTTAATTTCCTCGGAATTGGGAAATCAAAGCACTGCCAGCTGGCACCTTTTGATTGGATCACATAATTCCTTCCATATTTAAACGACTGCTTAAATTATAGTTTCATATCACACGTATAAAAATACCCCTTCCCTATTTATATCATATGTGTGCTTACTTTAAAAAAATAACTAAGTTTTTAATATTCGTTATTTTACAAAATTAATGTATAAATAATATTATTATTTTTATTTTATCTTTGAGAATTATTGGTCTCAAAAATAGAAAAATTAAATAATTAATACATATTTAATTATTTTCAACTTTTAAACATTTAGTTTATACTAAAACTATGTTGCATATTTGTTAAAATTTTAATGCTATATATATGTTATTTAATTAACTTTATATTACGATATGATATTCAATATTTCATTACGTTATTTTTTTATATTAACAGCACACTAAATATCATAATGCTAAAAACACGATATTATATAATAATAATTCGATATATATAATACCATAAGTTTAAAGAGAAAAAAAAAATAAAGGACAAGAAAAAAAAGAAAAGAAAACTAATATGGCCTTTAGTAATTGACTCGTCAAAAGGAGCTGTCCAAGATTCCATGTTTTGAGCTTTAATTAATCACTCCGTACCTATGAATTTGGGTCAACAGTAAAAGACAGAAATACGGATAAAACAAATAATAGTACTATTAATTCCATAACCAAACAAAAATATTCCTATTTTGTTTCTATTATTTTTCTTATTTGCTTCTCTTTTTAGCAGATTGAGACACACATTTTTATTAAGTACTACTATAAAAAATAAAATAAAATTTAAAGTACTAATTATTTAGACACTGTAAGGGTATCATAACACTGAAGTTATTTAAGGACTTTACACTATATGATAGTAATACAAAATTTAATGAATGCAATGCATTAAAAGGATTATATTACAAAATTAGAAAATGATATTCTGTTTTATTCCAAAATGAGTAGTTTTCTTATTTTGGACATACTTCTTAAGAAATTATTCATTCTTAGAAAAAAAAAGAATGTGTTTACTACTTATTTCTTATAAAAATAGGCTAATAAATGGTTTTTAGTTACGTAAACTAGGAAAATTTTTGGAAGAATTAAATCAACTTGTTCTTGAACTTCTTAACTTCGTCATTTATTATAAAATAAAATAAAAATATTAAAACACTATTTATTTTGAAACATAAAGAGTAATATTATATTGATCGTGTGTGATAGACCGAGCGTATAAGAATAATATATTAACAATAAATTTAAGTACATTGGAAATTGAAGTATGGTTTAGTGATAAACCTTATTTAGCAGTATTATTTTTTATGCATGGTAAATTATGACATAAAATTAAATCAATTCTTTTCATTATAAAATATACTCCCTCTTTTCGAAATATGTCTGTTGCGCTTATCAAAAGTCAATTTTGACTAATTTTCAAAAGTAAATTAGATCAAAGTAATTTTGATCTTGAAACAAAAAAATTAGATATCGAAACTATATGAAAGTACTATACATTACAATTTTAGCATATAATAGATGAAAAATACAGGCTTAGAAATGTTAGTCAAAATTTTTTAATTTAACTAACAATATAAATCATACAAACAATACGGGACGGAGGAAACATATTTTATTCATTTAATACAATAAACAGAGCTGTAAATAAAAAGGCAATATTAATATAACTTATTTCGATACTACTAATAAATTATTATTATTATTATTATTATTAAGACATGCTATTCTTATTACTATTATTAATATAATGTCAAAAACAATCTTTTGTGTTAAGCAATGTCTCTGTCATAACTCATAATAGAGTTTGTTTACTTTTGTGAAAAGGTGCAAAAAATGATCATGAAAAGAATTTATCTTATTTCACTTCTTGGACCTCTAAAATGGCAAGTCTTTCTATGATAAACCAAAAGAATAAACTTTGGATCCTTTATAAATCAACTTTCACTTTCCTTTTTCTTTTCATTTTCACTTAAAAGGGTTTCAACAAGACCACTGGCCTTTTTTTTTACATCTCTGATTCTCACAGCTTTGGTATTTGTCAATCTGCCACAGGCTGGAACAATGTGCATATTTTTTCACACAGAAATTATTCACTTTCAGTCCCATTTGCTCTTTTTATCCTGAATATGTATACCCTTTTGGAATCTTGACATAGCGACATTCTTTTCTTGGTCTCATGAGTGTTATTTCCAAAAAAGGTATTTGGGTTTATCTGTTTTTTGATTTTTATTGTGTGGGGTTTCTTGAATTCTTCTTTAATGTGTAATGTAGCTGTGAAATTGTTGTTTTGGGTTTTGTTTTTGTGAATCTGATCTACTTGCTTTGAGAGATTTATCAGCTTATTGTAGTTATATTTCTTGATTTTGGAAATAAGGTGCATATGTATCTGTTTCTGTTCAGATCCATATTTGTTTCTTTACCAAAATGTCAATGTGTAAACCCAAATTTGTGCATCTTTTTTCTTCATAACAGACACTCATTAACACGTGATTTCACTATTCTAGAATTTAGAACCCGTAAAGTTCAAATCTTGGCTTCATCGATGATTATTTATTTGTCTACTATACAGTGAACTTTGTCTGTCTGTTCAGTGATCTCCTTTCTCAATTCTCATTGAGGACAGAATGGTTACAATTTGAAGTCTTAGAAGGAAGATGCTAAGTTATTGATCTTTAAATGTTCTTTGAAGAGAAGTATTTTGCCAGTTGGTGTAGATTTAAAGACCTATAACTTGATTTTATTTGATATATTATTTGATGTTTCTCGTTTTCTGTTTCATTAGTTTGTTTCTGTTTGTATTAACCTGTGAAACCAGGTCCATTTTCTTGACAAAATTAAAGCTAGAAACATGATTTTATTTCTTCAGACCTTACTTGTTAGGTTGGTTAGAAACTTAGAATGTTGTATGTTTAAATATCTTACTGGAATAGATTCAACTCAAAGTACCTAGATCATTTTTGCTCCCTTTGCCTTCCTTTAAAGTCCACTTTACCATATTGAATATAAACCTCCTTTTTGACATTGTATATTCGAGTCTATGTAGTCCATTCTTTTTGCACACAGGTCTGAGATATTTGTTGTCCATTATGGCTGTCTTACTCCAGTTTACAAGTTGTTGAATGCTATGTACTAATTGAGCCCTTACCCATGACCAGTATTGAGATGTATAGATTAATATGACCTATTTGATAATTAAGTTCAGATATCACTGCCTTTATGTTGTCAAAGAGCATGAATAAGACCGTATCATTCATAAACCATGTTTTTAGTTCTGTTAGTTCCACAACCATTCCCCAAGCTTATTCCTTTGGAACCTTCAACAGATTTTCGGTCTACTTGCCCATCTACCTTTTCTACATCTAATTCAGAAGTTGAACTTGGTTCACCATCTTTTTCCTCTCCATCAAAGTGATCTCTTTTTGGCCTTGTTCTATCCCAAAAATCATAAATGCGCATATTTTTGCTCAAAAAAGTTAAGAAGATACTCTCTCTGACCCAATTTATGTCCCAATTCATATGAGACACTTTCCTTTTAGTTAGTCCCAAAAAGAATGACACATTACCTTATTTGGCAAATATTTTATGACATTGTCAACATTTTACCCATGTTGGGTCCCACTTATATAGCAAAAAGTCCACAATATGTATTCTATTTTAAAAAATTGTTTATTTTAAGGATAGTTTTGGAACATATCAAAGTCTTCCCATATTTCGTTAACTCCATGTCCATTAAACTACATCACATATATTGGGACAGAGGGAGTATAAAGATATGGACATATTTGTTTGTCAATTTTGTGGGATTGTGCATCCTATATTGGTTGAACTTGCTGTAGTTGACACTTGACACTTGATTTTCTTGTTGCAGGTACAAACTAGGTGTTGAAGCATTCCTAGTTTTGCCTTGAATATGAAATCAAAATTAAAGAATGGCTTGTGTTCTGTGGTGCCTCTTCATTTACAAGGTGAATCCGCAACACGTTTTTGCATGTTTCCCAAAGTGAAGTCAGCTTGTTGTAGTCCAGGCAACACAGCTGTTTACCTTAATGTGTACGACTTGACACCCGTTAATGGCTATTTTTACTGGGCAGGCATAGGTGTCTTCCATACAGGGATTCAAGGTGAGTCCACATTTGATTTTTGATGTATATTTTTTGAGATCAAGACTTTATTTGGCTAGGTTCTTGGACATTAATCTTGTTTGTTTAGAGCATATACTTTATGTTAAGTTCTTGTTGGCCTAAAAATCCATCCTTGGTAAATTAATAATCTTAAAATTTAGAGCAAAAACAAAATATTTGTGATAATACGTGTGAAGACGACAGACGTGGTAGCTTGCTGCAACTCTCTCTTGGCCACGCGTGTGTATCCCACTGATTACTCACACTGAAACATGCTCCTTTCGTTAAAGGGGAAAACATGGTGCTGCGATATGTTGTATAGCACAATAATGGAGAATCTGAGTATTAGTTATCTGGGAAGTACATATTCAATTAGACTACTTTTTTTCCTTGAGATGACGAGACAATAGTATCTTCTCGTACACATGTTTTCTCAAAATGCTCTTTATTAATAAAACATTAGTATATTTTTCTAATGCTTTCATCATCTTTGCAGTTCATGGTGTTGAATATGCTTTCGGAGCACATGACTATCCAACAAGTGGTGTCTTTGAGCTTGAACCCCGACAGTGCCCTGGCTTTAAATTTAGAAAGTCGGTGTTCATGGGGACAACATATCTGGATCCTATCCAGCTTAGAGAATTCATTGCGCGCCAATCAGCAAACTACAATGGTGACACATATCATTTGATTGCTAAGAACTGTAATCATTTCTCAGATGATATCTGTTACAGGTTGACTGGGAAACGGATACCTAAATGGGTGAATCGGCTAGCACGAGTAGGTCTGTAATCTATCATCTGCGTCGTGTTTCTTGTTCTGCTTAACTTCCCAACATTTAAATGCTTCAGAGTGCTATAACACAAGCCTCTCTTACTGCTCCAACATAAAACTTCAATTGTCATCTTTTAGCAATCCTTTCTTTGATTGTTTGTTTTATTTTTCTTTTCTCTTTACTTATCTGCTATTGGGAAAGCTGAGTTATGTGATGAATCAACTGTCAAGCTACATATGTCAGGCCACTTTTTTGGTTCCATGGACATAAATTATATCTAAGTTATTGCTTGGCAGAGACCCTATATGTGTTTGTATCTTGCGTGTCTCGTCATTCTGCTTGTTTAACTGAAGTTGTTGTAAATTTGAAAAGGAGCTAGAAAGGGAGTTCTATTCATCTCTTCGTTATTACTTGATAAAACTTTATATTTCTTGTCTTCTAAAGTAAAAACGAACTCTTTTGGGTGTTTCCATAGGTTCATTGTGCAACTGCATTCTTCCAGAAGCCCTCAAAGCTTCCACGGTACAACATGGCACAAATGCACAAAACTATGACAGTGAGAAGAGGAAACTAAGAAGCTCTTTCAACTGTTTGTCTTCAATCTCAATGCGTCAAGGTGAGAAAGAAGTATCAATATCATCATTGTTCTTGCACTCCCACTATAAAGGATGTCTGCCGCCTTGGGAATCCAAAAAGTCTAGAAGCAGGTCTTTGAAGGAAGGATAAGGTCTTTGTAATCCTCTATATGGAAATCCTGTGTGAATACTGACTTCTTTGTCAGATAACCATTTCTACGTATAGCCATTCTGTGAGCTTGTTGAAATATTTGCCAGGCTCTCATTTGACTACTGAATAGTGCTTGCTGGCTGAGATTCTTTTTGGGTTGCCTGTGGTGATTTATGTACATTCTCTGAGTTCAGATTCTGGTGTCACGAGTTCTGCTGTCCAGTTCATACTCTCATCCCGCGGAAGATCAAATCTCTGCATCAGTATTTTGAGTCCTAGATATGTATTTGTTTATTCTCAGTCATTTTCTTGTTTGATACTTAAAACAGAGAGATTCTTGTTTCTCCTGTGGTAGAAATTTAATATTGAAGGACCATGAGCTATTTGCATACAATTTTCTCAACCAAATTACGACAAATATACCAACATCACCTGCGCAAATTCCTGTTTTTATCCCCTCTAGTAAATTGGCATTACTGGAATTACTGTTTATGTGTTGTGTAAAGTATATTCATACGATTTCTGTACTGATTCTGCGCATAACGAGAGCTTTGTGAACTGAGTCAACGCCCAGTAACATATGACTATGAAGTTGCGGTGATTTCTATAATAATAGGTGAGAGATATATGGCCAGCTAAAACAATTTGGCAGTACATGTGCCATAAGTTTATCATACTTCATAACCCATTAGCTGTCTTCTTAAGCTCTATTAGTTGTATCGTATCAAAGGAAATCTTTGACAAACTAAACACTCTTCATCGTAAGCTAATAAAATATCATTTACAACACTAAATATTCTAATTGGTTATCATTTTTTCTACGTGGTTAGTAATAATTCGTCTTGTATTTTGCTAACCGGAATATCTTTAATATATATTTCATACATTAAAGAGATAATTAAGATAGTTATATGTCGTAATTATTCGTCAGCAGAGTATAATTCTGTCAAAATCATTTGAATCGTGGAGTCCACTTTGAGGTTGGCAGCAAATTAGAACTTGCCAGCGAAGCTTCTAGTAGAAAGTTCAAAAAACAGTTGAGGACTTCTGGTCAACTATGCTTGTGATAATCCAAGAATCAAGATAATCTAAAATAGCTAAAAGTCCCTATTAAATTCTCAATTCAAGAATTGCTCACAACCTATTTGGAAAAAGTCCCACTTGAAGAAAAAGTTGAAAACTTTGAGATAAAGGGTTGTAGTAATTTTGGATTTCTTGATTAAATTCAGCTAATGGGTAAAGGAGGGGGTTGTATGCCAAGCAAGAACAAGTTTCCTATAAATGAATCAGCAGAGAGACCAGCGAGTCAAACTGATATTACAGGGTCAGAAGCAGAAGGGTCCAAGAAGTTGAGAATATTCATTGTGTTTTATCTCAATTTGGACATTTGAAAGATTGCTGGAGGGGAAAAAAGGGGTATGATGAATGGGATTGAAGGTGTTGAAGGGGTTCTGTATATGGTTCCTGAAACTTTAGCACCAGATGTTTTGGAACAAATGAAAGTCCCCCCAAAAAATGATGAGATTCCAGTGATATCTGTGGATGATCTTATGGAAGCTGATGGATTCTTGTTTGGATTTCCTACAAGATATGGATGTATGGCAGCTCAGATGAAGGCATTTTTTGACTCCACCGGGAAGTTGTGGAGAGAACAAAAGCTTGCTGGATTGCCTGCAGGGTTCTTTGTCAGTACTGGTACACAAGGAGGTGGGCAGGAGACCACAGCGTAAGTCTGTCTTCCGTCATCCATTTACTTCTGTTGATACTAATAATCGTTTCTTTTTATGCCATCGGTGATATGATCAGTGATCACTGTGTGTGAGCTAATTCAACTTTCAGTTGGATGTTAATGCATTTGGGCAATGACTAAGGTGTATGTGACATATATGTAAACCAAAAAAAAAAAGAGAGCAATATGACAAAGTTTTACATAATCCAATTGATAGATACCCTTCAGATAATTGCTTCACCTAGTTGTAGTTGCAAATGAATAGACGGAAGAAACGAAGAACACTAGCAGAATCTAAGTCCACAACTTAACTGATAAGAGTGCATACTAGTGGCTAGTCAGAAAAATCATTTTGCCTGCCCTACAAAATTGTGTGTAGGCTGTAGCTCTCCATAGCATCCAAAGGATTGCCTTTAATTGTTGATCTGAATAACTGGTACTGATTGAGTTAAAGGAATCCCTTCATCTCAATGATTTGCAAGGTATCATTGAGGAAGAAGGCTCTAGAGACCCAAAAATACTGGTTCTGATTGATCTTCCAACAATTACAATACTAAAGAAATTTGGCTTTCCAACAGGCCTAAGGGATTTAACTATCTTGCAGTCAGATTTTTCTGTAATAGGTAATTAAGGCATCAAGAACACTTAACAATTGTCATATAGAATCCCATTTAGCAAACTGGTTGACTGCTATGGTAACTGTTCATTATAGTGACAGAGATCTGTAGCTGTAGCTACTACTCCATGGGTGCATCATCTACTGTCATTTCGACCATATTCGCTCGGAAGTCATTTTATTGCAGTAACTTCCTTGGGCTAATAGGTCTCTTGTGTTGTTATTGATCTTGCTGGTTTTGCAACCTTGGGAAGTCATCATGCTAATGGATACATGTCAAATCTTGGATGAATTGGATGGTGATTACTTAGTTTATGAAAATGGCTTTGCTAGTATATGTTGTTGTAGTAACCTTAAACAAGACATTATATCACAGACTAACATAGTCTATGAAAGACTATAGTTGTACTCTTATGCAATCTCTATATCCTTTATCTTCTGTTCTATTTTCTTCTTTCTGATGATCCACTTATATCCGTCTTCCAATATTAATCATGCATCCAATTGGGATCCAGTGGACCATATTGAAATGTTTCATTTTTCGTATTTGCAGCTGGACAGCAGTCACTCAGTTAGCTCACCATGGGATGCTCTATGTTCCAATAGGATACACATTTGGAGCAGGAATGTTTAGAATGGATTCAATAAGAGGAGGCTCTCCATATGGAGCAGGAACTTTCTCTGGAGATGGTAGCAGGGAACCTAGTGAACCAGAGTTTGCGCTGGCCGAGCACCAGGGCAAGTACATGGCAATGACAGTTAAAAGATTGGCTCAGCACTATTCCTTACCACCTGATAATGCCAGCTCCCGGCGTTCTTAGAAATTGAAAAATGTCCAAATTTACCCTTCTACGATATGAAATGTCTTAATTTTAAGTTATACTTTGGGGCCACTCATACCTTTCTCGTTAAGAAATCGTCTTTGCCTTCAATAGAGCTCCAAAGTGAACCGGATGATAAGGTTTCAATTTACCCCTCTACTTTTCACTATACTTTAAAATTACCTCCTTCCGTTATACTTCAGGTTGGAGTTTCGTTCGGGGCGAGAACGGCAAAGGCGTGGATGTCCTTTTGCAGTAAACTCAAAATATTTCATTTAGTAGAGTTGTAATTTTACCCTTTTTAATTTAAAGACACCCTACATGTAATTTTTGTCCATTCCTAAAAACATTTGCTAAACTGAATGTGTCAAAATTTGTGTGCCCTTAGAACTTAGAAGGTAATATTTTATTTATTTTTTTTCATTTATTAATTTGATTTTAGATTTTACAACGGGTTAGGGGGAGGGGAGGATAGAATTTTGATGTACTCTAAAGTATACTATGATTTGTGTTCCATTTTCTATATGTTTTGACCTCTCTCAATTTGTATTTAAACGTCTACCTCTATTCGTGATGGCAACACTCATTAATGGAGTCTAATTTCATCCGCAATCACCCAATTTTACTTTATTGAACTAAAGCTACTAAACTACATTTTATAACAAAAAAAAGTCACTTAAATTTGCGTAAATATCATTAAAAATTACTAATAAATTAATTTTATTTGATTAAAAAGTCACATTAATTTGCCTAAATTTGAGAGAAACAATATTATGATTAATGTCATGTCTCTTTTTTTCGTCATTATGACGTCATTTTGATGAAAACAAAATAGGATTAGGCTTAAATTATTTGATCACGTGAAGAAATAATTTATAAATGTTTGGTGAATAGGTGTGAAATAATGATTATAGTGGCTTTAAAGAGTGACAGAGATAGTCGAAGAAATCTGAGGAATAGCTGATTAGATAAAACATGCCTCTCCAGCAGCTTACTAATAACCTAATTCTAGATAGAAAAATCGATAGGTTGAGAATTAAGATAGAAAGTTAGTAGGCCGAGAGTTGTCTAGTTCCCTTTTTTGATATTGTTATTATCACTCTATAACTATTTTAATTTTCCTATTATTTATTATTGTTACTGTTATCCTCTTTATTATATCTAACATGACTTTTTCATTACTGTATTGGACCCGAGGGTCTAAAACAAACATTTACCTTCAGAAAATTGGGGTAAAACTGCGTTTATAAAAGAAGTCGAGTGAGTTTTTCTTTACCAAAAAATAGTTTTGTGACCTTTGTGCAATAAAGCGGAAGTTGAGTGATTAACTCATAATTAATTGTGAGATGCAATTACCTTTCGTTTTACCTGAACTGTGAACTTGTTATCGGCTTGGTCGAAGACTGAAAAACTCTCGTCAACTCTGAAGTGGAGTGAAGGGTTCTTTAAGCTTCAAATCTCGCTAAACCCTAGTGGGCTTGCGAGCATTTTCAACATGTCTCGAGCGCTAGCGATCCTCAGCTTACTTCTTCTTGCGGTTCTTGGCAATGCATTTTCCCCTGAAAACCCCACAGATCGGAAAATTTTGGTTTTGCTCGATGATTTATCCATCAAATCTTCACATTCTCTCTACTTCCAGTCTCTACAAACCCGTGGTTTCGATCTTGATTTCAAACTCGCCGATGATCCCAAGATCGCGTTACAGAGATACGGACAGTATTTATATGACGCTTTAATTCTCTTCTCACCTTCCATTGATAGTAAGACTCTTACGCTAGATTTTAATAATTCGTACTGTTTTTAATGCTTTATGTTACATATGTGTATAGATCCGAGCTGAATGCAGTGTTTTCAAGTGAACCTGTTGCGAAGGGATAGATCGAAATGGGTTAATTTTTTTGGGTGTTTATTAGCTGTTTTAGGTAGATTAATGTCGTTTTTTTTTTCTTTTTTAAGGTTTAGGTGGATCTCTTAGTGCGGCAGCTATTCTGGACTTTGTTGATTCTGGCCATGATTTGATCCTTGCGGCTGACGCATCTGCATCTGATCTAATTAGAGAAATTGCTACTGAGTGTGGGGTTGATTTTGATGAGGTATCAGAAAATGTTACTGTTACTTATATTTTTATTCAATCTGACAATTTTACCTATTAGGCCAATTTCATACTAAAAAGACTTGTGTTTTGAGTATATGAATCCATATTGCATACAGAGACCCTTTGCTTTACATTTTTACTGTGAAGTGAATTTGATGGGATTCTCTTTGGCTACTGATGATGTTATTAATTTGATAGCGTTCTAAAAGCAAATGATGAACATAAATTTTTTGATTTTCTGACCCCCTACACGTAGTCAATCACTTTCATTCTTATAGGTAATTGCATCTTTGTGATAAGTATCCTCATACTCTAAAGTTAAGCATGACATGCTGACTAATGTTTTTCTACTCTATATGTTCTACATAATAGGATCAGTCAGCTATGGTCATTGATCATACAAGCTTTGCAGTTTCGGATACAGAAGGGGACCATACCTTAATTGCTGGTGATGATTTCATTCAATCTGATGTAATCTTGGGCAAAGAAAAGATCAAGGTAAAGCACTATATTTCATCTATAATAATCATGATTTTTGAGTCTACTCCTCTATTTAATCATGGAATCAACGTGATCAATTAAATATTAGCACATAAGTGTAGAACCCATTTTGCATACCGCTTTTAAGGGCTGATGGCCCAACTGTAGGAACATACCACATGCCCAAGTGGGGAAGAGCCAACATCAACGTGCCAAACCATCCAAACAATGTGATCTCTTAAGAAGATGCTATATCTATAATTTAACTGGAAATGTTTGGACGAGTTTGTTGTGATCATCTTTCCCTTAAGATTGAAAGAAATAATTAGCAGTTTGTCTTTCTAGAGCTATCACCTAGAAAAGGATTTTTTTTTTTACTTATTTATAAATGTATTCTGTTGATATGTAGACATACTGATATTTCATAACATGTAGCAATTTTAGAGATCAATTGGATTGCCCTGTCCCACAAGAGAATGGCTGAACCTCTCTCAACATTTAGCAATGTTTGTTTGCATTGCAAAAGAGTTGTTTCTTTCCTCCCAACATGGGTAGCTATCCATTTCTTTTTTGCTTTCAACCTCCCATGTTGGAATCGTATCTACAGTAGTAAGCTGTGAAAACTCTATAAAGCTGATACATTCAACCAACCACTGTCATTTCACTCACTAATTTCTTAAAGATTTTAGAGACCTGAATTGTATAGGCTTTTTACTTCCCTAGCACATCTTATGTGAGACTTAGTATTTTGCAATTCTTTCTCTTGTTCTTTTTGTTCATTTGTGTATTTGTCATGTTCGTTGGATTGTATCCTTGCAATTGTTTGTTGTAGCTAATATATATGCTAATCCACGTAGGAAAGTCATTGAAATAGTGACTTAAATTGCAGAAAGTACCACAATTTGAGTATTCTTTAGCTGTATACCACTCTCGTTCATTCTTGAAAACAAGGGTGCTCTATTTTACTGATAATAAAGGAACAGATTATTATTCAAGCGGTAGAGTGCTTAGCCATATGGATAAACTTATACTAGACCTTCAATTAGAGCTACAAGTTCAAAATTCTTCAGGGAAGTTCTGTGGAAGGATCTGGAACCAGATCATTATTATTACACATAGAAGAAGGTTTGTTGATCTGTCTATGGGATAGGGATGGGGAAGGGAGGAAACTGAAGATTAAATCCCTCAGAGTGTTCACCTTCTCTTTATAAAGTCCGGATAAAGACCAATGATCTTGAGTAATCGATATGATGTTGCAACTGAAACGATCAATAAGTATCAGTAATTTCTTCATGCTCATTGTAAGCTCTATTGTGCTCTCTTTCTTAGGTAGCTGCATTTGTAAATAATACAAGGATTGTCATGTATCCTTTTCTAGAAGGTAAATAAATTGATGAATATTAGGAAACTCTCATTCTAAGGTGAAGAAATGGACTAATACCGGAGATTTTTCCATTACTCTTGTATAATAATAATAGGAAAATCTTACATAAACCAACAGTTCACCAAAGAGGAGAGAATCTATAACTTAGTATAATTCACTGTGAATGACACCAAATCTTCTATATATATAAACTAGAACCTAAAGGGTGAACCTTAGTGAATTTAAATTTGAGAGGCTATCCCAAATGCATGTTGCCATTTTATATCCTTCAAATTCAAAAGCTCTCATACTTCTCTCTTTCAACAGAACCAACATAAGTGCTAATGAGGCAGATTCTCAGAGGTCCTGTATCTTATCATATGTGTATCAAATAGGAGTCGGAATCTAACCTGAGGTGCCAGATTAGACCAATGGAATTTAATCTATCTTGCCACATTTAAAGTCAATAAACAAAGGCTTCTCAATGTATCTTCAATAATTTTTATTTTCTTTTAATGATTAATAATCTCGTCACAGAATATTTATCAGGTATATATTTAACCTCAAGTTTTCAATTAAAAATTAGTTCATGAATCATGACAATGAAGGCAAATCACGATGTCAGAAAAAAGAGAGTGCAGTAACAGTATAAGGTCGCAATTGGAATAGATCAATCAAGCTCGAATTGATGCAATAAGGGACCTATTTACCCCAAGCCCTCATTAAACAATGTTCAATTTTTGAGGTGGTCTTACTTGAATATGGTCTGTTCTATAATCTCCTACCGTAGACCTTTTGAGTTTTACAATGTGCATTTTTGAGGCATTTATGGTGTTATTTGGTATTGGCATTGGGTCATAAACTTTGTTTGTACAAACTTCCCCAGTTACCTTTTACATTTTTTACACTGGCATGTGATTGTGTAACGGATGATACAGCTCTTGAGTCCTGCTGTGATGGAGCAGCATGTTTCTAATACATATTTCTGTTTTATAAATCTAGGCTCCTGTACTCTTCAAGGGGATTGGTCACTCTGTAAATCCGGCTAATAGCTTGGTAAGTTTCTGCAAGTTCTTTCTGGACATACATGTATGTGAAGTACATTCTGTATAGTTATTTAATGTCAAAGAGTGCATCCATCATGCTTGCAGGTGCTGAAAGTTCTCTCAGCTTCGCCTTCGGCGTATTCAGCCAATCCTAAATCCAAATTATCAACTCCACCAACACTAAGCGGATCTGCAATCAGTCTTGTTTCAGTTGTGCAGGTGGTTCATCCAATATGTGACCTATTAATATTCCTGATCTTGTTCTTTAATTTCTACCTGTTCAATTACCTGAGTCTTGGATGTCTTTCTGTTAATTCAGATTATTGACCTTGAACCTCAAAAGTTGTTTACTGGTGCTGTTTACCTTTTTAAGATAATGAAGCCATGCAGGGATGCTTGCATAGAAGTTAAGCAGAAAAAGAATCATGTTACTTTTTTTAAAGAATAAAGAAAAAGGGAAGATGGAAAGGTGTAAGCAGAAACGCCTCTCTACCTCCATGAGGTAGGGGTAAGGTCTACACTATACACTCCCCAGAACCCCATCTATGTGCTTACACTAGGTATGTTATTGTTGTTGGAAAGGTATAGGCGATAAATGTTATACCTTTTGCAGTAGCTAGATCACATTTAGATGAAATTTATCTGATCTGGTCAGTATAGTGATGATATATCATGGCAATTTTCATATGTAAAGACTGCATACTTTGCTGACAATCTTTGCCTCATAATGCTACCCCTGGCCCATCACCGTCCTTCCTTTTGTTGCTCAACAATTAAATGATGTTTAAATAAGATCAACAACACACCCAAAAAAAGTCAATGACGATTGTTTCCAATTGCAGGCAAGAAATAATGCTCGAGTTCTTATATCTGGCTCCTTAAGCATGTTTAGCAATCGGTAAGTAACTTTTGAGGCTTTAGGTGGAGTAATATCTAATCTGATTTGCTCAAATTGACAAGCCTTTTTCTCATGTTCAGATTCTTCAGATCTGGGGTGCAAAAGGCTGGAAGCACAATCAAGTAAGTACTCGTAGTTACTCTGTTGCTTCTGTTTGTTTGAAATGATAGTACGTTGAGTCTGATGTGTGTGGAAGCCTCAGCCTGAATTGACTTAGAAAATGAAAAAGAAAACAAAAATTGAAAGCCTTGGTATTGATTGGACTTCTCTAAGACTGAAGCTGCTAAGAACATCATTGCTATGTCAGTAGTGTATCCATAATCTGGGAAAAGGTTCTCAACTATTGGCATCCTGATATGGACCTGTATTTTCCTGTTTTGGCTACCAGAAAGAAGTCCACTAACCAAAAATATTTGTTGGATGTTGGAAGTTCTTTCGTTGTTGTAATTATTAGAATGTATTGTAAGGTTTTCTACTTGGTATACTCTTCAATGTATTGTAAGGTTTTCAATTATGCGGATCCACACAATTTTAGTTTGAACAGTGTGTAATTTGATGTGATTTGATTTCTTTTCTCAATTTATTTGTTTTCACTTAATGCTGCTAAAGAAGCAATATCTTGAAGCTAATTGTGCCTCTTGCTGTCCTCTTCCACGTAAAGTACAACTCTGTTTTGTATTGTTTATGCTTTCTGACTAGATTGACCATAAATTTATCCCGTGATCGCAGCCATGAGAAATCTGGTAATGAGCAGTTTGTGACTGAAATTAGCAAGTGGGTCTTCCATGAAAGAGGCCATCTCAAGGTGCAGTGTCAGATACAAGTTCTTAATTCATATTCACTTGCTTCTTTATTTTAATATTTTGCTTTGGGCTGTCTTGTAGTCATAAAAGAAATGCACTTCAATTGGCTGCATTTCACTATCCATATTTGCTGTTCTCAATATGTGAATTGGGAATTTATGTCTATACACTTTCATATATAGGCTGTGAATGTAAGACATCACAAAGTTGGGGAGGCAGATGAACCTTCTATATACAGAATCAATGATGATCTGGTACTACTACACTGCAAGTTTGTTATAATCTATCAATCTTATATTATGTTTACTTAATGGTTTTGGATGTGTACTGAAACTGAGATTTTGATCCAAGGAATATTCTCTTGAGATTTATGAATGGTCTGGAACAAGTTGGGAACCTTATGTTGCAGATGATGTTCAAGTTCAGTTTTACATGATGAGCCCCTACGTCCTGAAAACCATGTCAACCGATCAGAAGGTACTCTTAAGTGCTCCAGAATTATCTTATGGTAGGAATTGTTTTAGAACTAGGATTAATATTTCTAATTTCATTTTCTATAGGGTGTCTATTATACATCATTCAAGGTTCCAGATGTTTATGGAGTATTCCAGTTTAAGGTTGAGTACGAGAAATTAGGAGTCACAAGCTTGAGCCTAGCAAAACAGGTATGTTCTTTCGGAATCTACAGGCACCATCTCTTATGGAGGCATATTTAACTAAAAATTTTGTTATCATACTTAAAGCTGGTTAATTGTTAGAAGAGGTAGGTGCAGTCGTTATTTTCATGTTTTACAGATTTTGTAGTGAAGAGCTAAATATATATGCTGTATCAGTCACATTCTGGACACAAATTTATCTAGGACTTTTGCTTTCCTACTTATTTGGCGAGAGAATTACTGAAGTGCTCGTATTTTTACAATATGATAAAGAGCTTCTAATACTCTTTAGAATATACGGTAGTCTGTTGTCATTTACTCAAATGTATATGTCGAAGCTAGCATCACACACCTTATCATGAAAACATTCTTTTTTTTTTCTTTTTTTAGTTATCATGAATTTTTTCGTATACCTGCAATTTGTCTTGTTTCATCATTTGTTTTGTTGCTCTAATTCCCAAACATTGTTGGATGAAAGCAGTGAATATAGTCGTTGTTCCTAAAAGATACTCGTTTAAGAGATATATTTATGAAAGCCATCGACGCCTGTGCTCTCCATATTGCTTTATTTTTTTATTTTTTTTTAATAATGGTTACAGTCTAATATCACTAGCTTTGAAGTACAAGAAAATGACTTTTGCATTTAATTGGTCTTAACTATGTCATTTCCGAAATTCAGTTATGAATAATATAATAAAGGAGGTGGTTGACGACACCTTATATAGTTATTTGCATTAATATGGGGAATCTTTTTGCTTGCAGATTCCTGTTCGACCCTTCAGACATAATGAATATGAGAGATTTATAACAGCTGCTTTTCCTTATTATGGAGCATCCTTCTCTATGGTACTTCTCTCCCCCACTCTTTCTTTCTCTCTCTCTCTATCTATCTATCAATCTCTTTGTTACACATTACAATTGATTTGACATCAGCATATTTTTAATGTACTCTATGTAGTTCAAACCCCTTTTTTCTCTGTAGACAATTCCTCCTTAAGTTGTTGAGACTTAGAATTTAAGGAGTCTTGATATCTGATTTAATGAGGGTATTTATCTAACTTTTAACACCTAAAAAGTACAGATATGGCGGTAAATTCTGCTTAGTTATATCAGGAAACCGAGGATACAGAAAATTTGTTGCTGTTGGTATCCTATTGTGGAAGTTTCTCTTGAGGAGTCTTAGATTATTAATTAATTTTACAGGATTTTATTTGGAAACCTAGAAAAATCTAAAGATTCTTAAACTTGGATCCTCCTCTTATGATGTTTAGAGTTGGAAGAGGGGGGAGTCAAATGAAACATACAGGCAATATGATGACAACGTTTTGTCTTCTTATTTTATGATCTGATCTGTTGGATTATTTCGTACCTCTTTTCTATCACGGGATATTAAAAAGGAAATGCTATTTAAGATATAGTTTGGTTGTTGTTTTATCATCTACAAGAATATTTTGTATGATTCTATTTTGTTTGTATGATAGATGGGTGGTTTCTTCCTCTTCTCCTTGGTATATCTGTACCACAAGTAGTAGCTGCAAAGACGGCTGGAATTATGAAGAATCAAGTGCAGATTTTGTATTTGATGCTCTAACTTTTAAAGTTAGAAAATAGAGAATGTAGTGTTTCTTTGAACGGAAAAAAAGTAGTTTTACTTTGTTTAGCAACAATGGATTACTGGGAACTTGTATTTGAAATTACATCCACTGATAATTTTATGCATACAATTCCCAAGGAATTTTTGTTCTTGGCAAGTATCTTTGGGTTAACTGAGCAAAGGTTAACTAATTCATGCACTACTAGTCTCTGCATTATTAATTTTTGCGTTTTTAATTTTTGTATCAAACCACTCCTTAGTATTTTTTTTTTTAAAAAAACCTTTTATGAAGTTTATAATCTAAAATAAAATTGATATTTGTATCTCATAATTAATAATCCAATGAAAATTTAAAAATTAAATTATCTCTAACTGAAAAAAAAATGTATCATATTTTCTTAACAAACTAGAACGGAAAAAATATCACATTAAATAGAATAGCTCAGTAGTTGATAATTGACATGAATGGATTAGTGAATGAAAGAGTGCAATTGATATTTCTTCATTCTCGTAAGCTTTTTATGATCTCATACTTATTTGTTAATAAAATTTCTAGTCCATCAAAAATTAACAAATTATAAATTGTGGATTTTGGTTATGCATATTAAACTTTTGATTAAAAATATTAAAACTTATACATTCTATATACTTTGATATAAATAAATAAAGGAAAAATAACTTAAATACACAACTATAGTTTTGTAGTCTTTCTACTAATTTCCTCCTCTTTTTTTTAAATAGTACATAAATTCCTTTTTTTTTTTTAATTTTAGTAGAATGTATAGATAACATAACCTTCTATCTCTCTCCTATAATACAACAATCCCCACTATTGCCTATTTTTTCTTCACTAAACATTCAATCTTCTAAATCATTTTTTGGATTTTGAATATTATTTTATTACAACAACCCAATTTTGAATTTTGAATTTCAAAAAACTGGACAATTGCTCTCCCTTTCTTTATTGTTCTTCTTACTCCATCACGTCTTCGTTTCTTTCTTACTCCATCATCGTCTTTGTTCTTCCTAACCAACATCTTTATTGGTTTCTTCCTTTTCTTATTACTTCCATCATCAAGTTTCTTCTTTTTCACACCTTTTTTGTTTTGGTTAATTGTTCTATACATCTATAAGGATCTGTTAATTAATGAAGGATATATGATTCTGACTATGAAGATTGAAAGAAAATAGGAACAAAAGTCTTTGCATATCCATGAATCTTCAGAAGGATTCAACAAAGATTCTGGGCAAAACCATCAAAATCAAAGTTGTCAAATAAAAAAAAAACACCCAAAAAAAAGCAACCATGTGTTTTCAAGGCCGACTTGTTTTCGGGTTGTATTTTTTATACGTTTATTTTAAAATTGTTGTTGAAATTAGTAAAAATTTAAGGAATCCAAATATGTATCCCAAAAATTATGAACATTCTTATCATGTATCAGACAAATAGATTTATACATAATGTACTAAGTGGATTATAATGTTGAGTCTACGCTTTGATACAGAATTAATGTGTATCATAGAATTTCCTATGTATCAGGTTTTTTGAAAATTATTATCATGTATCATGATTAATTTCAATAATTTGCGCATCAAGTGTGCTTTGCTGATACAGTTTGAATTAGTGTGTATATTGTTTTAGAACTATGCTTGACATGAATTTGTTGTGTATCATAATATTTTCTATGTATCATGAGGTTTTGAAAATTGTTTTAATGTATCATTCATAGTTTTAATAACTACTGCGGCCATCACTGTGCTTGATGATACATATAGACTCATGTGTAATAGTGGTTTAATTGATGCACTGATACATGAATATTCAAACGAATTTCAATTTCTTTCCTTTGATACATCAATATCCACTCGGCGCAATTTGCTGCTTTTGAGATTAGAAAACTAATTGATCTCAACAACTGATTTCGTCGATTTTGTAACTTTCATCATACTGCAATCGTTCACCCAAATGTTTGGAATGTTATCATCCAAATTGATGTATTCCTCATTGAACATCCACAAGTAACAACAGAAAATTACTGCAAGTTCGAAATTTAACATGGGGGGGGGATTTTCAAAAAAATGTAATTCAAAATAGATGATATATCTTTGATTTTCAAAATTTGTAAATTATTAATCCAATTCGTGGCTTAATTAATGGCTGATTAGATCTTGTTACTGTAAATTAAACTGATTTAGTTTAACAAGTTTAATTTTCTGTTTTTTTTTTTTTTTTTTTCCATTTAATTTCTTAAATTTTTTAAATTACCATGTATCATTAGAGTCTAAAGTATCACGCCAAAATAATTTTAAGAAATTTTTAATAAAAATACTAAATTTATCGAGATAGATTGTAATTATTAAATTACATTATGAAATTTTTAGTAAATACTAAAGACTAGCCCCGGAAGCCTTTTAGAATTGTATATAGATTTCTTACGTCTCAAAAATTGGAGTGAATGGGCCGGCCTGTTTTGACAAGTAGGATGAATAGAAAGAAGGGAGGGCTTAATCGGAATAACACAAAATTAGCACACATAACCTAAGTACAATGGTGTCCAGCCAGCCATAATTTCAAGATCCAAATATTGCTTAGTGAAATTTGTTAATTTCAGATCTATGAAACAATGTGTTTCTTCAGTACAATTCTGTCAAAATCATTTGAATCGTGGAATCCACTTTGAGGTTGGCAGTAAATTGGAACTCTATAGATATCTCGAAGTGCTATGTACTTCTGTCACTTGCTTGTGATAATCAAGCCAAAATAGCTCATTCAAGATTGCCTCACCGGAAACCTTAAAAAAAGTCGAAAACTTTGAGATAAAGAGTTGTGGTAATTTGGATTTCTTGATTAAATACATTCAGCTAATGGTAAGGATGGGGTTGTATCAACCAAGTACAGTTTCCCTATCGAAATACACCATCAGCAGAGAGACCAGTCAGTCAAACTGATATTACAGGGTCAGAAGCAGAATTGTCCAAAAAGTTGAGAATATTCATTGTGTTTTATTCAATGTATGGACATGTTGAAACATTAGCAAGAAGGATGAAAAAAGGGGTTGATGGGATTGAAGGTGTTGAAGGGGTTTTGTATATGGTTCCTGAAATTTTGGCACCAGATGTTTTGGAACAAATGAAAGTCCCCCCAAAAAATGATGACATTCCAGTAATATCTGTGGATGATCTGATTGAAGCTGATGGATTCTTGTTTGGATTTCCTACAAGATATGGATGTATGGCAGCTCAGATGAAGGCATTTTTTGACTCCACCGGGAAGCTGTGGAGAGAACAAAAGCTTGCTGGATTGCCTGCAGGGTTCTTTGTCAGTACTGGTACACAAGGAGGTGGGCAGGAGACCACATCGTAAGTCTGTCTTCTGTCATCCATTTACTTGTGTTCATATATTAATAGTTTCTTTTATGTCGTTGATGATGTCTCACTGTGTTTCTTTCAGTTGGATGTTAATGCATTTGGACAATGACTAATGTGTATGTGACATATATGTAAA
Organism: Solanum habrochaites; assembly: GCA_027704765.1. Classification (NCBI taxonomy): domain Eukaryota; kingdom Viridiplantae; phylum Streptophyta; class Magnoliopsida; order Solanales; family Solanaceae; genus Solanum; species Solanum habrochaites. The sequence goes on along the minus strand of JAKWJA010002489.1, from coordinate 95,968,061 downwards.
CCAAAAAAGAGGAGAGTAATATGACAAAGTTGTGCATAAGCAAATTGATAGATACCCTTCAGATAATTGCTTCACCTAGTTGTAGTTGCCAATGAAAGACAGAAGAAACGGAGAACGCTAGCAGAATCTAAGTCCATAACATAATTGATGAGAGTGCATACTAGTAACTAGTCTGAAAAATCCTATCGTCAGCCTTAGTTCCCATAGCATCCAAAAGATTGCCTTCAACTAGTGATCAATTAAACTGGTACTGGTTATGTTAAAGGATTCCCGTCATCTCAGTGATCATTGAGGACGAAGGCTCTAGAGACCCAAAAGTACTGTTTCTAATTGATCTCCAACAATTTATATACTTTAAGAAATTTGATTTTCCAACAGGCCTAAGGTACTTAAGTATCTCGCAGTCAGATTTTATTGTAATATGTATATAAGGCATCAAGAACACTTCACAATTGTCAGTATAAAATCTCAGTTAGCAAACTGGTTGACTGCTATGATAACTATCCATTATAGTGATAGAGATCTGTAGCTGTAGCCACTACTGCATAGGTGCATCATCTACTGTCCTTCCATCCATATTTGCTCAGAAGTCATTATAGAGGTATACTAATTAAAACAAAAATTGTTGTTATTGTAGTAACTTCCTCGGGCTAATAGGTCTCTTTTGTTATTGATCTTTCTGGTTTTGCAACCTTGGGAAGTCATCATGCGTTCATGCTAATGGATGAACATCAAATCTTGGATGAATTGGATTGTGATTAGTTATTTTATGAAAATGGCTTTGCTCATATATGTTCTAGAATCCTTAAACAGGACATTTTATCAACTGACTAACATAGTCTGTGAAGGACTATAGTTGTACTCTTATGCTAATCTCTATATCCTTTTATCTTGTGTTGTATTTTCTTCTTTCTGATGATCCACTTGTTCCAATATTAATCATGCAACCAATTATTGAAAGACACAGCTTGGTTGACGACAATCCATATTGAAATGTTTCATTTTTCGTATTTGCAGCTGGACAGCAGTGACTCAATTAGCTCACCATGGGATGCTCTATGTTCCAATAGGATACACATTTGGTGCAGGAATGTTTAGAATGGATTCAATAAGTGGAGGTTCTCCCTATGGAGCAGGAACTTTCTCCGGTGATGGTAGCAGGGAACCTAGTGAGCCAGAGTTGGCCCTGGCTGAGCACCAGGGCAAGTACATGGCAATGACAGTTAAAAGATTGGCTCAGTAACATTCCTTAGCACCTGCCTGATAATGCCAGTTTTAGAAATGTCTTAATTTTAAGTCGTTCATACCTTTGTAATTAAGCAAATCATCTTTGCCCTCAACAAAGTTCCCCGGATGATAAGGTATCAATTTTCACTTTTCTTTAAACTTACCTTGAGTTTGTTCCGTTAAGAGTGAGAACGGCAAAGGTGTGGATTCCCTTCAAAAGTATATCACATTAGTAAATTCAACATCTTCCATATAGTAGAACTGTAATTTTATCCTTTTTTGCTTTAGAAACACCCTACATGTAATTTTTGTCCATTCCTAAACGAATGTATCAAAATCTATAAGTTGATGTTTTTTTTCTTTTATTAATTTGATCTTAGGGAAGGGGAGGATGGAATTTGTACTATAAACTATAAATAGACTATAATTTATGAAAGCCTGTGCTCTTCTTATTGCTTTAGTAAAAATTGATATTTTGGAGGATTGGGGTTTTTTCATTGACAGGAGGGAATGTTTTGTTTGGCACTTCAAATACCATACCAAAATCGAACTCCCTTGAATATAATATTGAGTTAATTAAAATTCCTACTTTATATTTTATTTGCTTTATGATTTGAGATCCTAATTTGAAATTTCAAATTCTCAACAAAAAGATTTAGAATTTCAATTTCTTTTTAAAAAATGTAAACTTGACACCCAATTCTGAACTTCATAGTTTGAGGAATTAAAAAATGCACACTTATAAATTAATCAAAAAGTTAAATATGCCTAAAAGAAAATCACAACGTTAAAAATTTATAGTTGTAAGTTTTTTTGATAAACTTAAAATGCTAATATTTCTTTGAAATAAATACAAGATCATCAAAATCGAAATGAATAGGTTGGAAATATGTAGCTGGTGTAGGGGATGCAACTTAATTAATCACCCTTTCTTTTTTATTTTTTTTCATTTGTCGCTGGAGAAATTGAAGCCTTATCAACAACATAGAAGTTTAACAAATTAAGATTTTTGGTAAATATTTGATTGTAAATTCAATCATTTATTATTCGTTCCATATTAGATGATTATTTTTCGTTTAAACGCATACTAACAAGTTCGTAATTTTACTAACTTTTTAGAAAATAGGTTTTAGAAAAGAACTAATTGCAGAAAATGATATTGTTCATTTAATTAATGCTTGAACAATTAATTTAAGACAACTATATATAAGCCTACATGGACAACAAAGCTTATCCAATCCCTCTATAAAGAAAAATTGTAGTAGAAACCTAATTAACCCTGTGTTTTCCAGCTAGTAGTCCATTAAATTCTTAATTTCTTCATATACTAGTAAGGAAAGACCGATGATGATGTTTGATGGTGGTTATCAATGGAGTGAAGCAATTCATAACAACACTTAATGACTTGAGCTACATTACTATGACCATCATTAGCATCTCTCTAGTTCCAATTTTAATTGTGTTTACCCATACTAGCATTATTTTCTAGACGAACTAATAAATGTCACGTTAAATAGATTGAGTAGTTGATAATTGACATGAATGGATTCATCTCATTCATATTTGTATACTATAGTAAAGTTTGCATAATTGCGTTACATAACAAACATAATTATGTATAATTCACTGTACATATACAAAGAAACCAATTGTATAATTCGTTATACATATACAAAAGAAAATAGTTGTATACAATTCAATTGTATAATTTGTGTATGTATAAAACGAGAAAGAGAGAAAAATAGAAGAAAATTGGGCAGGAATTTTTTCGTATTGTATAATTATAAGTGTATATGATGAAAATATATGCATTTGCAAGTGTATATACAATTTTCTCTTATTTTATCCAAACAGAATCATAATTTTTACATTTCATTTCTGTTTGTATAAACGATAGAGACGATGGTGGCCAGCGAAATCTGGAAGAGAGGAGAGACGAGAACGAAAATATATGTATATATACATTTTTTTCTCGCTTTATCCAAACAGAAACATAGAAATAGAAAAATAGCAGTGGCACATGTGAAAACACAGACGGGGCTCCGCACACTGCTTTCTTCTCATTTGATACACAAAAATTAACTCAATGTCGACGTAGGTGAACAATCGCAATCCAACACGGACAAGTAACAGAGTAGCTTTGCACTTTGCGTTCTCATATAAAAATATAGCTCAATGAGAAAATGTACACAAAAAATTGCTACACAACACTCAATATCTTGTCATGTATGAAAAACACAGTAAAATTGCACAAATTCAGACAAGTAAATGGAAATAGAGAGCGGCTTTGCACTTGGCTTTCTTCTCACATCATTACACGAATACATACAACACAACCTAATTATGCATTTGAATATAGTAACCTGTATAAATGTGTATGGATCCAAATTAATTTTGACCGTAATACTTTTTCAGAAACTCAATTTTATTATACTTAATCTTCTTCTATTGGATGTCTATAGATCCATATTAATTTTTCCGTAATACTAGTTTCATAAACTCGACTTTATTATAGTACAATCGGCTCCACATTTGGTATTATCATCATTCAAAAGCTCACAACCTCTTGTCTACACACATTTATACATATAACATGTATAAATCCAACTTAATTTTACCGTACTACTTATTTCAGAAACTCATTTTTATCATATTTCTCTTCAATGGAAACTCTATAGATCCAACTTATATCAAACTGATTTCGTCGTAATTTTTAATTGGCGGGATGCATTTTTGTGGACCAAAGAATAAAAGATGATCATTAAGAAGCTGATATGCAACTATACGTTGGTGTTACGTGAAGAAGACAATAACATATTTAGCACAAATTTATAAGTGAAATTTGAAAAAGATGTATTCACATCTTAATTCTATTCTGAGGATAAAAAACTATAAAATAACTATTCAAAAGACCTTGATCCAATTAACGTAACTTGACACAAACGATTAAAAGAAATTAAAAAATAAAATTGTTGCAATAATAAATATATTTCCAACTGACCCTGATTCAATTGAAGTAACTTGAAACAAAAGATTAAAATAATGAAAATATAGTAGTTGCAATAATAAATAAATTAACTGAAGCAAAGTAAAAAACATATGTCATAATAAAAATAGAATAAGATAAAAAAGATCCGAATTCAGTGAAAGTAATTTGAAACAAAACAATAAAAATAATAAAAAATAAAATGGTAGCAATAATAAATACTGTAACTGAAGCAAAGGAAAAATAACATGTGATATAATATAAATAGAAGAATAAGAAAAGTTAGATGATGAAGGAAAAGTTCTCATATAACCACTGAATTCGAATATATTTCATTTAAAAAAACAAAGTAAAATATGGCATTAAGAGTGTGTTTGATAGGAAGTAAAACAAATGCGAGTATAGAGAGATATCAGAAAATACATGTCAAATCTCTATTTATGACTCTTCTTATGTCACGTTACATATTATTATTCTTCTATCGTTATATTTTTCTTTCTCATTTTCATTTTGTTTTTGATTTATTTTTAAACTCAATTCATTTAAATTTGTATTTGGATATCTTAAATTGAAAGATCAAATGATCTTTTAGTTTGAATCAAAAAATAATAATTAAAAAAAATAGATAATACTTAATTCATTTAGCTATTTTCATGTAATTTATATCAATATATAATAGGACAATTTTCACATATAGCAAATATAAAATTCAAATTTATATGCTATAACAGAGTTTGCAAAATTGCGCTCCATAGTAAATATATAAATGTATAATTTGCTATACATATACAACTGAAAGCTATGCCCATTTCGCTATACATATATACAAACAAACAATTGTATAATTTGTTGGTTCCTCTTCAGATTTGTATATAATTGAATCAAAATGTATAAAATGAGAAAGAGAGAAATTATATACATTTTGAATATGTATAAAACGAGAAAGAGAGAAAGATAAAAGAGACTTGGACAGAGAATATACAATTGAATCGAATTGTATGAAACGAGAAAGAGAAATTATAATCGAATTATATATAACGAGAAACAGAGAACGACAAAAGATATTTGGACAGAGAAATATTTGTATTTTATAATTATAAGTGTATAGGACGGAGATATATGTATTAAATGTGTATATGTAATTTTATCTCGCTTTATATAAACAAAAACAGAATTTATACAATTATATTGTATAAAACGAGAGAGACAAGTGACATTGACAAACAGTTTGTTAAGGAACACATAAATTAAAATGTTTGCTAAGGAACACAAATAAATCAAGCGATAGCTACTGTATTTATTTTAAATTATTAGTTTGTTATTCTATACAATTATTCCTATATAATATAAAGTCAGATAAAACAAAAATGACATTTCTTTAGTCAATGATGCTATTTATCTTCTTTTTTAAAAAAAAAATAATTTGTTTTTTTAACATTTTTTCACTTTATTTATTTGCTTGCTATTATTTTACAAATATCAATGTGACAATTACCATTCCTATCATTTTGTTCATATTCTTATATACCACAAGTAGATACTTAAATTTGTATAAAATTAAGCAAATACATTCGTCCTATATGACATTCTACTTGATAATTTGTAACCTACATGATATTCTATGTGTATTATGCTATGTAGGATACTTGCGTCTACTAGTTCAGTTTTATAATAGTTTAAAATGTTCACTTGTGCACATTCAAAGTTGAAGAACATAGTTGTTCATTGACGTCAAGTTTATGTATTATGCCTAAAAAGAATAGATAGAATGAGTAAGAGCCCGTTTAGATTGACTTAAAAAAAGTACTTCCGTTTCACAAAAAATGACTTACTTTGATTTGACATGAAGTTTAAGAAAATAAAGAAGATATTTAAAGCTTGTGGTCTTAAATTAAAATTATGTCAAATGTATATAATTGTCATTTAATTTTGTGGCCTTAATAATGCCACGTGAAACACTGAAATTAAACTGTTATAAAAAAAAAAAAGAGGTCATTTTTTTAACTAAACTAAAAAGGAAAGGAAGTCTTTTTTTTAAAAAAAAAAACTAAAAAGGAAAGGAAGTCTTTTTAGTTGTTAAGTCAAAAATAAAAATAATCAATCTGAAATGACTTTTAAGTCAAAAAATAAAAAGTAGGGGGAGAGACTTGCTTTTAAATTTTCACTTATTTTAAGTCATTTTTTACTTTGCCAAACACTTCATACTTATTGTAAGTTATTTTCGACTTATTTTATGTTATTTTTTTATATTTGTTATATACTTTCAAAGATAAAAAACTAATTTAAAAATAGATTTGATCAACTTCGAGCCAATCATGAATCCATTTTAGTCCACTTTGACCCATTTATAAGCCCAATAGTGAAAATAGTTGAAACAATGGGAGCAGTAAGTTAATTTGAACAAATTTAAGGGGTCAAAAGAGTAATAAACATAGGGTTACGGTTCACATTGATCACTATATAAAGCCTCGCCGCACAAGTTCATAACACTCGTCGCCACCAGCCTGCTAGGGTTTCATCTTCTTCTCTTAATCTTTTTTGTTGTTATTTTCTGTGTGTTAATGGCCTTCATAATCCCAAATAAGCTGAGTTAATTCAAAGTGCTTATTTGATTCATGGGAGGCCTAAATCAATTGGAGGTTTCGCTGATAATGCCTTTTCTATTTTTCAAGGAGGCGTTTACTAGTAACTATCCATACATATTTTAATTTTTTCTGAATCCAATTCCGTTTGATATTATTTCTTTTTAGTTAACATAAACACTGCAATTTCTCTGGAATCTGTATTTGATAACGCCCTTAGTACTGGCTGGAGGTTGTCAAAATTGAAATTATATTCATTTAATTTACTATAACAGACGATAGCCTGCCTTAGTTTCAAATCAAAATGACTCGCAACAATTAGTTTCAGTTTGACTTATTTTCTTCTATAAATCAACCTGACTGAATCTCTTGATATAAATGGAAAGGAATGAGAGCTACTTGTACCTTAATAGTGATATGTGGATTTTAAGTTTTTGTTTTAATGAAATTGTAATTCGATCTTTGGAATAGGTACATTTTAATTTAAAATTATTAATAATATTAACAATATAATCTACTTTATTTTCTTTGTAATTTAATTCTTATGAGCATTTTTAGTCGAATACAATTAGATTCAATACCTTTTAAATGAATTAGTCAATTATAATGTTTTTTTAAAAGCAATATCACATTGTAAAAAGAAAATTTTCATTTTTATATTATTTTTGGCATATCAAGAAAATATCTATTTCTTTTATAATTTTTACCATTAATAATTATTTTACAATAATTAATACTAAATATTAACTAATAGAATTAGTATGATAAATTATATATATGAATAATTATTTTTTACTGGAAAACATTAGCTATGTTTAATGCGTAAGATATTGGTCTTTAATTCATCAAAATAGGCAACCATAAAAATTAAAATTGAAAAATGATTTTTTTTTAAAAAAATAGCTAATGGTATTTTCAAAATCCATGGTATCCAAAAAAAATAAAAATCTAAATCTGAAATTTAACACTCCCCTGCCATCCACAAGTAAATTATTGATTCATTATGATGACGTTTCAAAATTAAAAAAAAATAATCATAAATAACACTATTATTTAGCAAAAGAAAAGCAAGAATTTGCTGTATTTCAAAATGTAACAGAGTATTTTTATCGTAGAGTGTAGCAAAATATTTGTATTTGCATGCATATAATCCTAATTACATTATTTTTTTTTGTTGATTATTTGTTTTGGCTCAAGTTAGAATTGAATCGAATCATACTTATTAGTACTTAAATATTCATAGGCAGTTTATGAAAATAATACATATTATGTCTGATCCTAATTACATATATTTTTCTTATTTATTATTTATTTTGGCTCAAGTTGAATTGAATCGAATCATACTTATTAGTACTGAAATATTTATAGGCAGTTTATGAAAATAATACATACCTCTGTTTTCTTTTTCATCTTCTAATATTCTACCTTTTATCTGACCATTTTGACTATAATTTTTTATACTTTTTTTATACCAACAACATCAAAATACTACCACTCGAATGTTATGCATCTTTCCCAACAAGCTGGCCTTAAATATATATGCTCATGGACACAGAAAAAAAGAAAGAAGGCATAATTAATAATTTATGCTCTCTAATTTTAGATGTGCATCGATAGATATTTAAATTTGTATAAAATTAAATAATTAAATATAGATGTAATTTGAGTCTTACATGGTGTTTTATGTGTACTGTGACACGTAGGGCTTGCGCGTCTATTTGTTCAACTTTATGCAAATTTAAGTGTCTCTTTGTGCACACAAGATGAAGGACATAAATATAAAATAAGACTAAGTTAAAGGGTATATTTATAGATTATGCTAATAAAAGGCATAATACATAAACTTAACCTAATTTGGCTTCAACGTACAATTATACCCTCCAACTTTCAGTGTACACAAATAGAAACTTAAACTTGTATAAACTTGAACAAGTAGACACACGTGTCCTACATGTAAGACGCCACGTAAGACACAAAATTGTCATGTAAGACAAATGTGTCTATTTACTTAATTTTATAAGTTTAAATGTCTACTTATGTACATCCAAAATTAAGGGTCATAATTGTTAGTTGACGCCAAGTTAAAGGTAATGTTTATATGTCGTGGAAAAAAATATATTTGTAACTATCCGACACTAGCTATGTAATTCATAAAGTTGTATTAAATTTTCAAAAATTAAAATTAATTACTTAAAATATAAAATTTGTGTTGGATTAATAAAGACCTTTATAAATGCTATGAAATCAAAATTTAAGATATTTATCGTTTTTTAAATTGGATTAATTAATTAATAAACATATATTCTTAAATAAGTATAACTAATGATTTAAATATTTTTAAATTAGTGTCTTTTAGTTAACTTATCAATAAAAAAACTAAGATATACTTTCATAAATATTATGAAATGTATATTTCATAAAAAGAATAATATTATAATATAATGTTATAAAACTATTAAAATATTTTGACTAAGATAATGTGTCTAACTACACTATAAATATCTTGTTATGAGAAATATCAAATCAATATTGCTATAACAAATTAAACATAAAATATAACAAAAGTTCTAATGTCTTAACAAAAAAATTAATACAATACTTTTTTTTTGGTACATATACAATGTTCTTATTTAATATTTATACGTAATACACATAGATATGATATTAAAGAATTAAAAAAGTAAATTTATAGTCTTATTCAATAATAATCGTACTTTAATTTAGAAATGAGTAAACTGACAAAATTATATTACTGGAGAAACAAACAAAATTACAAAATAAGATAATATAAAAAAATTATATGAAATAAAGATTGATAATGAGAAAAAACGGAAAAATGAAATATTTTTTTTAAAGAAAATACAAGAAATAAAAATTAAAAGGAACTTAAAACAATAAAATTAAAATTAAACTAAAAATAGAAATAAAATGAAATGTAGAATTTACAAAATAATCAAATTACAATTTATCGCTTTGAGAATAGAAAGAGGGTAATTGAATCGACTCAATTTCTTCAGCATGTTCTATTTCACTAGCATTTATCTATATTGAATATTACACTAATTGTAGTGTAAGGTAATGATTGTTTAAAAGCTCATTGACGTGTTATTTCAACTTGGAGTCTGTAACAACAACAACTACATACCCAGTGAAATCCCGCATATACTTGGAGTCTGTAACAACAACAATTATATACCCAGTGAAATCTCGCATGTACTTGGAGTCGGCAACTTGTTGAATTATCAAGTCCTATCTGGACAAATGAGGACATCAACCTACACTGATTTCGAGCAAGAATTGGTAATTGATTTTGATAAATAGATAACATTGAATTTGAGTTTTGTGGGGATCTTTATAGTAGGAACATTGATTTTAAGTCTTTGACTTTCATGTACATCGCTTAGCTAGTTCTCAATCAAAATATATTAGTTACTCGCACGACCTGTTGTGTCTCTTTTCAGGCCAAATGTGAAAATGAATCTTCTTAACATCTGAAATAGCAAATTACAAGGTCAGGGGGAGTGCACAAGTACACACGATGGGAGTCAAAAGAAGGTAAACCGTTCCTGCCTTTTATTATGCTTCCTCTCATCATTTGCCATTTTAATTATGGTTTCGTATGCTAGCTTTACAACGACAGCATCAAAATACTTCCATTCAGATGATATGCATGCTCTCCCAGCAGAGTCTAGTTCATAAACATGAACATCATGTTGTGGTGTGACAACCACGAGATGTAGCACATTTTGATCCTGTTGAACTAAAAACAAACAGGAGGTGAATATTGTTGAGAAAGTTTATGGATAACCCAATTAGGGGTTCCGTCTATAAAGAAGCCAAATACACCAACACAAATTACTCACTAGCTTTAAGGAAACCTAGGTATGTTTTAGCCAAAACAAATAAATAAAGCATTTTTATACTTTAATTAGGATTCCTACTACATAGTTACTTTCTTTTTTTTGCCAAAAATTAAGGCAGTTTTATTTCCTTCGCCAAAATACTTGTTGCTAGAAATATTGCGTGCCTATTTAAATTAATGTTTTGTTTTAACTTTATACGGTACATATAAAATAATTCAAATTTCATTTTAACATGTTGTCGCAAGTAATTTGTGTTATTCTTTTATGTTATAACATTAGTCATTTAATGACAGATTATCATAAAAATATTATTAGTTATGAAGTTCATTGTTAATTCTAGTTTTTTTTTAGTGCCCATCTTACTTTCTACGAACGATTACACGTAAATGATGAAACTTAACATTCTTTAAGCACCTGGTAGACTGACATTTCAAGATATTCGTGTTTTTGCAATTCAAGTTTAAAGAGTTCAGTAACTCTTAGTTAATTATTATTTATTATTTTATTTTTAAAAAAATAATTAAATTGGACTTGGAGTCCTTTTATTTAGTATAACTTACATAAATCATGTAGTGTAAGATCTAAAATACATCTTATCCCTACTCTTTTCTAATTTACAAAAAATTCCTTTAAGAATCATCCATACGAATAGATAAAATTTATTCGGATACATGACCCATTATACATTACAAACCTAGTCAATTGCTCTTAATTTGGAACCTAAACATAAAATTAATTCTAATTTCCAAAATCATGCTACAAATTGGTACAAATCTATTCAAACTATAACAACTTCAAAGAATTGAAAACTCAAACTTTCGTCTCATTCATTTATCAAGATTTGTAACTTCAAAGAATTGAAAACTCAAACTTTCATCTCCTTCATCGATTAAAAATCTTAATAAATTCAACTTAATGGATCAAAATGACTGATACAAGATTTTCATCTTCTCCATCTATTGAAATTTGTAACAAATCTAAAGTGTTCGACAAAGTGGTTGATACAACATTTTCATCTCCTCCATCTATTACAAATCGTATTACATCCAAAATATTTTATCAAAGTGGCTGACACAAGATGAATATATCGATTTTGTTAAGACATTCGGGAATTTGAGTAGTGAGGTGAGTTATGAAGGACACGAAACTGATGAAATTGTTGTTGGACAAACAATTTCATTTGTGAATTTTTAAGTTAATCGAAGATTCTTTCAATTTAGATTCAAGATTGTTGAAGAATTTGAGATTCAAAATTCTCCTCTTACTTTTATTTTTATTTAAAATTATCAATTTTTTTTGAGAAGATGTATTATGAATATCTTTGCTTCTTGTTATTATCTCTGTTAGTGATTTGAAGAAGTTGCAAGTACTGTAATCCTATATGATACATTAAAGTAAAGGTTGTACATAAGGTTTTGCTGTTAGATTGAAACATTACTGTCTGATAGTAATTAAGTATCAGATACATGTAATTAATTTAATTTTTTATTTGTGTTTTGAGGTGACTATTGATACATTAGTATTTATGAATCTTGTATAAATGGGTAAGTATTGTGTTCCTATTAATTAGATACATTAAATAAGTAAATTTTGCGCATAAAGTGTTTGCTTAAAGTTTTACATTATTATGTGATAGTTATTATGTATCATATACATGTAATATTAATTCAAAATTATTGTATCATGACCAAATGTCTGCCATGATATTTATATTGTTATGATTATGAAAAAACTGAATATACTTTATAGATGACACATTTAATTTGTTATTAAAGCGTATATAATGTTCAGGAATGAGGATATATATCAGATTATGTTTATATTTTGTATCTTATATTAAGTATGAGTTAGTTGTTTGATTTGTTTGTGATTGATACATAGAAATATAATTATGAGAAATACCAGATTACAAGAAAAATATTGGATGGTATGAAACTTTGAAAAATTGAAACTAATATTATTATGAGACAATGAAAAGATTAAATAATAATACAAGAATCCTAATCAGTTTCATTGAGGAATTAGAGCATGTTTGGCTTAGCTTAAAAGCTAGTCAAATTGACTTAAAAACTAATTTTTGACTTAATTAGCTGTTTGACAATACTCAAAAAAACTTATATTAAGTTTAAAAAAACTTATTTTAAGTCAAAAGTTAAAAGTTGGGATAGCGGTGCTTGTTTTTTTAGCTTATAAGCTCTTTTAAGTTAACCAAATTTTTTACCTTTTTGCCCTTATTCTATTATTTATTACTAATTATTATTTGATTATTATTATATTATTTTTTATTAATTATTTTTTTTTTACTTTTTATATTATTATTATTATTTATTTTATTACTCTTTTTTTGTGTTATTATTTTATTTATTTTATCTTATTATTGATTATTTATTATTATTATTATTATTATTTTCATATTATTTTTTATTATGTTTCTTTTTATTATTATTAATATATTTTATATATTATTATTATTATTTATCTTTTAATTACTTTTATTACAATGTTACCATCATTTCTTTGCCAACCAATTTACAGACTTTTTTTTTAACTTCGCCTTTTATCCAAACACACAACTACTTCAGTTTAAAAATAAGTTTCAGCCTTTCAAACGTACTTGTTTTAAGTCTTTCCAAATGGCTTCTTAGTTGTTAGAGTCTATAACTAACTCAAATTATGAAAAAATTATAAATATTATTATCAAATTTTTGTTTTTATTTTAACGATGGACAAAAGTTTTGTATGATACGACATTACCAAAATCAAACTTATGAGTTATTACCAGATACTGTTACATTTTTTCTAATATACGTTGTAGTGTATAAATTGAGAAGCCCACTTATTTTAATTTAATTATAAACTTTGGAATACTTTTAAAAAAAGTGAAAGATCTATAAATTTCATTTTTTATTTTTCGTTTTGTCTGAAAATATCCTTAATCTACATCAAAAGAGATTGATTTTGAATTTCAAACTATTAAAATTGTGTGATTAAAAATTAGAAGAGATTTGTAAAGTGAAATAAGAAAGGAATAATGTTTGTTTTGGAGAATATTACAACTAATAGAGAATAATGAGAATTATGTACACAAAAGGTGTGTATATATATAGGTAATTTGATGTTTTATGTATGCCATAACAGGCTCAAAAAACAATCCATACAAAACTCCCCTGATCGACCCAGCAAGAGAGGGCAGAGAGTGGGAGAGAGGTGAATATATATAATTGTATATTATACATATACATTTGTATATAGGGTAAGCGAGATTGAGAGAGAGAGAGAGGAGAGAGGCGAGTGAAATAGGGAGAGGAAGGAGAGAGGCAAACGAGATTGGGAGAGATGTGAATTGTATATGTATTTAAATAATTGTATATTATATATATGTATTTGTATATTCTGGCGAATTATACGTATACAAATGTGACTAATCATACAAACTCAAAGTCAGTCATTAATTTCATGTATATAAGGTAAGCCGCTTGATAATTATACAAATTTGATATAAAAAGTAGTAACTTAAGTAATAGTTTGCTTTGTTGTGCAATTTTCCATTATAATAATAAGTATAATTTTTTAGGCAAGTGTAGACTAATATTACAAAGCTATCTAACTAATTAAGAAGCAGATATCACACTATTCTTAAAACTGGTTTTTAACTTTGCATTATAATTTTGATACATGATAGTAACAAAAAAAAAAAAGGAATTTTAATTATTGGTTAAATTTGCGGGTTACATACTTCTGTAATATCTCATACTTGAACCGGAAGATAATTAGAACATTACATTTGAGTTTTGTAGGAGGAGAAATATGAATAACTAAATTAGGTAAACTATACCCATATAATGTTATTAGGTAAACTATACCCATATAATGTTATTTAATCAAATAAGTTTACCATATATGAAATTTTCCCTTTTTAAAATTATTTTTTATATCCCAAGCCCATTTTCAAACTCAAAAACAAGAAAGTAAATTTGAATAGATAAAGAGTACATTGTTCTAATCAGATTAGGCAAATTGGAGTTTGGGTTGAATCTAGATGAATTGAACTGATAAAAAAGAATTGCGTCTGCCGGGAGTCGAACCCGGGTCTATTGCTTGGAAGGCAATTATCCTAACCGTTGGACTACAAACGCTTGATGGCTATTTCGCCTCAATGTTTATTAATCATTTATTCTACTCTCTCAGTCGTTTTTTTTGTTCTTATTTGATTCAATTTTTTAGTAACCCTAATATTTTGATATGTTTTAATAATCCAATAATTTATTGTGTTATTCATTTTGAGGCAATCAATTATATCACATAAACAAGCACATTGTAGAAAACAAACTTTTAAAACTTCAACAGGTTAGATAAATAACTATGTCACCTCAACAAACAAAACGTCAAACTTTACTAAAATAACTAATAAGATCAACCACACAAAGTTGATCAACATAAACTCTTGCCATAAAAGTAATATAATAAAACAAAGCACCTGACAATAGGAACCACAACACATAAAAATTCAAACAACAACAAATTAAAACTCAGGAGGTACGTACGAATCTTCAAATCTTGAATTCACCTTAATAATTAAGAAATTAAGCGGAGCAATTAGGTGAATCAAGTTTGCATTTAGATGGAAGATCCATAGCAAGAGTTGAATTAATCTTGAAATCAGACAACATTGGACTATTCTTGAAAGTGCAAAGGCAAGGCATATCTGCTTTGGTTAAAGCAGCACAACATTTATCAGATGGTGGCAATGGTTTGGGCCCAGATACTGCTGACTTACATGTCATTAAATCATATACTGTTAAACCACACAAGGAATCTGCACTGGCCATTTCAATTCCAATGGCTGCAACTATAACCAATGTTGCAAATAATATGACCAAGTTTTGCTTTGCTTCCATATTGATCGATCGATTTCAAATTTTGTCTTCTTTTTCTTTTTTTTTGGTGGTGTGGTTTTTGTGAAAGTGGTTAAGGGCTTATATAAAGGATTATTATGAAGACCTTGGCTAGTTGTTGATTTTTTTTTTCTTCTTACGTTGGTTAATGACATTTCACGTGCAGTTCTAAATGATATGTTGTAGAATAATAATACTATAATTATTTTAGTTTGTACCAATATAAGAACGTACAGTTACATTTTCGGATTAAGGGTGTACTCGTACGAAAGGAAAACAAATGATTTTTTTTTAATTTATATTTATGTGTTAGATACGTGAGTAAAAAATATTTGAGTATAATTTAGATATATAATGTGAAAGTTGGGGTTGGGTGGTGGGAGTGAGGGCTAGGGGGTGAGTGAGATGATCAGGTGTGTTGGACGGTGGGAAGGACACAATCAATGTGAAATATGTGAAACTTGTTTTTTATATTTCCATTAGAAAAATCATTTTCTTCATTTTTAAGAAACACTTTTTCTATTGAATAATCTTTTAAAATTTTTGGACAGTCAAATATGATAAAAATAAGATAAAAGAACCTTTAAACTTTACCTAAAAAAACTTTAAACGTTATTTAGACACATGCATAAGTAGAGGTTGAGCTAGTGGTAGAAATATAGTCGTCTCAACAAGTTTGAGCTAGTGGTAGAAATATAATTGTCTAAACATTATTTCATTTCACAATTATTACGACCTCCACATTAAACAAAATAATATTTATTCTATCAAAAAAAAAATTATGTATGTAATCTTTAGGAAAATTAAGGTCCTACACAATTTAAAGCCTCAAGTAATTATTTTAGTGACCTTACGATCGAAACGATAAGGATTCATCTAATCTCTTTGATTGAAAAATTACACTATGGTAATGACTTAAACCTCCCGTGAGTAGGGATTTAAAGGTATTAAGAGGATTTTAAAAGGAATAAGTGTGGGAGAATCTTGACACCGACTATAAAACAGCCAAATTCTAAGGTTGCAAAATTGGCTTCACATATCACGGACTTCATATCCCTAATTATACTTTTTACAATTATAAACTTTTCTTAAGGGAATAGAAACAAATTTGTAGTGCTTTTAGTCTGTCTAATCAATTATTATTTAGTGGTCACGAGAGTCATAAATTTTAATGTACATAGTACTAATATCTATAATAATTCTATACCATTGAAGTACATCGAAACCACTTTTTTTTTTTTCCTACCGGTTCGAAGTCCACATTAGAGCTCTGACTAAATTCAGATCACACTTTGCACGGCCCATTTGAGAGTAGCCCTCCTAACAAGATTTTCTCCATTTTCAGGGCTGGAACTCGAGACCTTTGGTTAAGGGTTAAACACTCCCATTGATACACCACAATTCATGTTAAACTAAGAGAAGTTCGAAAATAGTTACCTCCTCTGAAGATTAAATTAATAAATCAAAACTAATATTAAGGCCTTTTAAATATAATATGAAGTGAGAAAATGGTTATCAAGACGAGCACATCAAGATTTGATTTTAAAAACCTTATACAACTAATTAACAAGGGGCAAGTATATCATCTATTATCTCACGAACCTACCTAAAGGAAAAATCTAAATTGGTAAGAGTTGGTAAATAGCGATCTGGTAGTATATGTTATCGATAGAGTGATCATAAATATCCTATAAAATTAGTTGAGATATCTATGCATTATAATTATATAAAAATATTTAGCCTAGGGCAAGTCTCTTAAATTTAAATGGAGTTGATTCGTACCATCATTACTACAAGACTTTTTACTCTTTGTTTCATCATTTCAATGGGGATCACATGAATTCTAAAAGACATTCAATCATTCAAATCATAATTTCACTTAAAGGTAAAGCTTCATTTATAGTCCTAATTAACATTAAAATTTTAAAATAATAAGCCAAATTATAAAAACAACTCCGGTGTAAATTAGGTGATAAAATTAGCTCATAAAAATATAGTCATTTCAATTCGCTTAAGTTTGAATGGATAATTTATCCATACTTTAGCTGATTTTAGCTCAATTTTTGAGTGAATCAATAACATATCAATATATTAACCCAATTCATTTTGACCTACTAAAAAAATATAGTAAACGGGAAGAAAACAAAATCAAAGTGTGTCTTCTGAACTTCACTTTTACTTTATTTTTCTCGATAATGTACAAAATAGTTTGGAGTAGAACACTCATATATTATAGATGAACAAAATGTAAGAAATTATTACGAAATAGCTGCAAATGATGAGCATATTAAATATAACAAAATATAAGATGTAAACATATGCATGGCAAAAAAAAAAAAACGTTGCTAGTTTTAGATCAGTAAATACTCAGATAGGTTTAATCAATGTATGTATTAATATTGACACTTCATATAATTAGAAGTTAAATATGATTAGTTTAATAAAATAAAGATCATATTAATAGTATGACAATTACTCAAGCACTAAGATTGCTCCTTATTTGCTTTGAGATTCAATTAATTCGAATTCATGTCGTATAGGACCGTTAAAAGAAAAAATATTTCTACTTATATGATTTAAAGCTATAAATTGCTATAACGATTTTAAATTGATACATAATATGTGTAAGTCATTATATTCATTTGATCCTAATCTTCTATTGTTTTTGTCAAAACTTCTACGTTATTAGAAAATAATTATGAATCTTTTAATTAAAAATAAAGAATTTTATCTATCTCACGATATTCCGGGAGAGGCAAAAAGGTTAGGAAGCACGTGAGTGATAACAAATAAACTTAACTAAAAGATTGGTTTTCTCTATTTGACGTAGCGTACAATCCTTTTGAATCCTACTTAAGGCGGCAACCACTCAATTGCTGACACGCGTCCACTATGATGACGTGTCAACCCCCGAAATGCCTGGGTTGATAAAAATTCCCAACAGCTCCGAAAATAACGCACCCTGCGTATGTTAAAGCACGCGGTGCTGTTTTGTAACACAACGGTTTTTCCTTCTTTTTTATCCACTTTTTTTAAAGCTCCTTTGAATTCAATGAAATGACGAATATGCCATCGTCAACTTTAGTTGTGTTAAATATTTTAAGAAAAATTGTGTTAAAATAAATACCTTTTCCTTTGTCCTCTTACAAAAATAAGATTTGACTTATGAGTACAAAATGTAAGCTTAGCTTATGGTGGGCAGGGGCGGAGTTACATTGGTACAAAGGGATTCATTAGAATTTTCTTTGATGAAAAATTATACTATTTATATATAATTAAGATAATATTTTATGAATATATATTGAATGTCAAACACTCTTCAGCTACTCTGTGTGTCTATTTCTGCGATTTTAAATCACCTTATTGAAAATTCTGACTCCACAACTGATGGTGAAAAAGGGGTGGTCTCGATCTTTATTGGTGGTAGCCTTCTCGATAATCGTAAAATCAACAAAGATTTCGTGTTTAAGTTGAAAGACACTCCCTTTATTCATTGAGTCAAGTAATTAATTTGCTATCTGTGTTTAATTGTCTAACATTTTCTTAATTTTACATTGATTAACATTTATTGACACGCTTCAATATTTTATTCATTTAAATTTAATATTTTCAACAAAGAGTATAGATTTGTATGTGAAAATTTGACTAAAATTTTATGTTAAAGTACGTAGAATATGTTCAATTAAAACCATAAATAAACTTTATATATCGAAAACAAGTAAATTATTTTCCAATTTTATAATGTGGTATCTTAAATTTGATGGTGAAGAAAATATCATTCACAATAAAAAGGTGTATTTGTAGAAATTTTTGCAATAATTGCATTTATGTCATCGCATAGTATCTTTTGACACCAAATACCCCATTCGTTTAATTTTCATTTGCATAGTTATTAATCGAGGAAATTTATGATGCATTATTTTAACCTTTCTACCTAAACATTACGTACACAAAATTCAAAACCATTGCATTCAAACATCATAGTTGACACTTGTAACAATGACAACTGTTATCTAAACAACAAAAGAAGAACCAAAAAGATTAAAAAAAAAAAAAGGGAGGGGGGGGGGGGGGGGGATAAATTAGAAAGCAACAACTTATGACTTTCATGGCAAGTCACTTGTCTTAGCTTGGTCATTCACATAACTAATTTTGCCTATAAATATTGCTGCTTCCTATCATAATTTTTACCCAAAAAAACTACAGCTATACTATAATAAGCTACTTCTCAAGTACGATTGAAGATTTAACACACTTTGAGATCATTGGTAAGTTCAACTTATCCATTAATTCCTTACTACATTGTGAATTATCGAATGATTTATCATCGATAAGCAACGCAAAACGAATGCATGCATTAGTAAAAGATTTGATGCTCCTTGAAAAACATCATATATAGCAATTAGCTAATCGAGACCTAAAAGAAAATGTAGCATCACTCAACGGTGTGAAGGTTCCTATACTTTTTTCTTTAATTTTACCAAGGAAAATGGTGCCTTTAAAACAATTTTTTTGACAATAAAATGTGTTGATGAGTTTGTCCCATGTATCAACATTCCTCTGATCATGACTAATATTTGGGGTTTGAGTTAGATCTAATAATAATATTGATTCTTATCGTAGTATATTACAGTTAGACTCATTCTATTTTTTTTTTTTATAAATGCATTGTTGGGTTCTCTTGTTATGTTAACTTAGCTCCACTAATGGCAAATTAAATCTGAGCGACGTGCACAAGTGGTACCAGTCTTAAAATTATTTCACATCAGTTGTGAAAGGATGAAGATTTCTTTATATGATCTTGAACAATTTCTTAGGCTTTTTGTTCGATAATGAATAAGCTTAAATAAACCATTAGAAGACCATAAAATAATCTCACTCCTTAAAAAAAAGTACCATTAGAGATTATATTTTAAAATGGTTATTTAGTCTTAGCCCCTAATAAATCTTTTTCCTGTAGTGAAAATAAGTGTATAGGTAAAGGGGTGAGACTTTGAGAGTGGGATGATTAGATCATCAGTCTAGAATAAGTTTAAACTTATTTCTTTTCAAAAAAGTATTTTTAAAAATATTTCGATGAGCAATATACCAAAAACACACCTAAAAGACACTAATTTGCATCTATACATAGAATGAATTTATATTCTTATATTATAATTTTGTTTCTTCATTTCCTTTTTCCTCGTTTTCCGTTTAACTAGGTGGGAATTTGGTATTTCGGTTTGGTTTCAGGTTTTTTTTTGGTTTTTGTAAATTATGTACCGAATACCGAACCAAAATATTTTGGTTCGATTCGGTTTTTATTATTTCGGTTCGTTTTTAAAGGGCCTTGCTTAGTTGGGGCTTTTAAAAAATTTACAAATGTTTTTGTTGGGATTTCGTTTATGGGCTAAAAATAGTTAGATCAAAAAGTCTTCTTTTTACTTTTTAAGTTTTAATTTTAAATTATAATATTTATTATTTAATATTAATAACTACTATAGATATAAAGATTATATTATAATATAATATAGGGGGTAAATCGAAATAACGAATTACACAAACATACCGAAAATCGAACCAAAATATCGAATTACACAAAATTACATACCGAAAACTGAATCGAAATACCAAAAAATACAAAAATATATACTGAATACCGAATCAAAAATCGAAAAATCAAAAAAATTCAGTTCTATACGATGTTTTGATTTTCCGGTGTTTATACACAGCCCTACGTTTAACCATAGTTGGTCAGATTAATTAATATTGATGAAACCATATAGTCCAAATTTGACTTTTTCTCAGCCCAATTGGTTATGGAATCCATTGCTTTGTGTTCAAGGTTGAAACTAAGTACATCAACTACCCTCTAGATTATTAAATCAGTCAATATACAAGAAAATGTGCTACCCATCCCACTAATTTAACATGTTGTAGTTGGTCGTTCGTTTTATATTTTAAATATTAAATTTACTATTTTATATTTTTTTATAATACAATAATATTTTTAAATATGTATTGTTGATGTATAAGAATTAAAGTCGAAGCAAAGAACTTACAATTTGTGAAGGTCTGGAGAATGTAAAGTGTAAGTAGACTTTATCACTATCGTGAAAATAGAATGCTTATTTTCAAAATATCTTTAGTACATTCATAAGAAAAGCATTTTAAAGTCTATATGAAAGAAACAATAATAATAATATAGTAATTCCAAAAGACTACAAATGACAAGAACTACAAGATTACGACTAACAAGCTTGATTTCAAAAATATCTTTATTGAAACATTTTTAAAAAAAGGACAAGGAAAAAGAACAAAAAAAAAGACCCATGTTTTCTTGTATAGTCTCTCTCTCCTTTAACTCACTCTTTCTTTAAGCTGAAGCTTCGCAGTTTCTTACTATGTATCCTTCATCATTTTTCCTTGCTTTCCGCGTTAAATTAGAACTAACTCTGTTAGCATTTACATTTCTCTTTTCTCTTTATATATATGAAATTTTTTATACATATCTATCTAATCTACACTGAAAAATTAAGCTTGAACCACAAAGAACATTGCTTCCCGTGTTTTCCATCTCAAATTTAGTTTAATTAAACTCATGCGTGCAAGCTATTTGTTCTAATTTGTGTTGTATCAACCCCAAAGCATTTTACTTGGCTCTTAACACTTCCATTTCTCTATAAGCTTCTTCCTTTATCCCTAGCCTTTAATCTTTATCTTCCACCTTTTTCGTTTATTTATAAATACCTGTTCTTTACCCCTCTTTCATTTTTCAGAACCCCATTCTTGAACGGAGCATCATAACTTGAAAGATTAGCTGAAAATTACATTTTTAAAGTTGCCCCATTTGAGATCTTGGATCAATTTGTTGCTGCTAGTTGGGGGAATATATGAAGTAAGAATCTGTTGGATAAAGTTTGGATCTTTTTCTGTTTTGGGGTATTGCATATTTAGGTGGATTTGTTCAGTTGATGCTGTTTCTTGTTTGTTTTGTTTTGTTTTGATGTTATGTTATGTTGTGAAAGTGATTGTTTTGGGGGTGGGACCGTTGTTTGGTATTCATTATTTGTTCTCTAAACTCAGATTCTTTAATAAAGATGAAAATCTTGAAAGGTTTACATGTATTTCAGTTGCCCATTTGTGATCTTGATTTATCTGTTGCTGCAAAGTTGGGGAATATATGAAGTATGAGTCTGTTGGGATAAACCATGGATCTTTTCTATTTATGTGTTCTTCATATTTCTGTTTGTTGTGTTTTTGGTTCAGTTGTTGCAGCTTCTTGTGTTTTTGTGTTTGATGTTATGTGTATAAAAGTTATGTTCAAGTAGGAACTTTTTTGTTACTTTGTACCCATCCCATTATTTCCCTTTTGAATTTGGAGTTTAGCTTAAAAGGGGATTATTTGTTTTGGGTTTCTGTCATAGTTTTATGTTGTGAAATTACATTTCTAAAATTTTGCATTGTTGCAGTTTGTGTAGAAATTTGTACTGAATTTGAGCTTTGAGGAAAATATGGGAGGACACATGAGCAAAAAGCCTGGTGAAACTTCAGCTGCAATCAACAATCTGCAGTATAAAATTGAGCTGAATTCATATGAAGCTGCGTGCAGGGTTGACACAGACTTACAGTCCTTTGATACGAATCTACAAGCTCGAACCAGCCATGTTATCAATACCCTTGCTGATGGGGTTGAAGTTAGAGCACTTTCGTTTGATTCCTTGAGGGAAGTAACTGGATGCCTTTTGGAAATGAATCAGGAAGTTGTGAAGGTGATATTGGATTGCAAGAAAGACATATGGAAGAATCAAGAATTGTTTGAGCTAGTTGAGGAATATTTTGACAATAGCCTCAAAACTCTGGATTTCCTTGCTGCTTTAGAGAAATGTCTAAAACGTGCTCGGGATAGCCAGTTGCTGATTCTTGTAGCACTTCAACAATTTGAAGAGGAAAGCGGGGTTGAAGGGAATAGATATACCAAGACTTTAGAGGAACTGAAAAATTTCAGAGCTGCAGGGGATCCTTTCACAGAGGAGTTTTTCCAAATTTTCCAGTCTGTTTATACGCAGCAAATGCTGATGCTTGAAAAGCTGCAGCTGAAAAAGAACAAGCTTGATAAGAGGCTTAAGTACATCCATGCTTGGAGGAAAGTGTCAAACATTATATTTGTGGCTACATTTGCAGCTGTTTTGATTTGCTCAGTAGTGGCTGCTGCTATAGCTGCACCTCCGGTCGCATCTGCTCTGGCTGCTGCAGCATCGATTCCATTGGGCTCAATGGGCAAATGGATAGATTCCCTTCTCAAGAACTATGAAGATGCTGTCAAAGGGCAGAAAGAATTGGTCAATACAATGCATGTAGGTACATTTATCACAATTAAGGATTTGGACAGTATCAGGGTGCTTATAGATCGATTGGAAATCGAGATTGAATCACTCTTGAAGAAAGTTGAGTTTGCTATTGATGAAGATGCTGTTAAGGTTGCTATAGACGAGATCAGGAAAAAGCTTGATGTCTTTATGAAGAATGTTGAAGATCTTGGAATGCAAGCTGATGTGTGTAGCAGGGATATTCGTCGAGCCAGGACTGTTATCTTACAAAGAATCATCAAACCCCCAAACCATTGAAGAAGATGCAGAAGGTTACAGCATGCTGAAATTTGCCTAAGCACTTTTAACATTTATCTGATTTTCATAGCTTGTGATGTTAAATATGTGAAAACTTAATCTGAAACATATATATCATGGTTAGAGGACTCCTTAACCTTTATGCCATGAATAATAAGTTTTTTATTGGATTCTTTTATAAATTATATCTATAGTACAACTTTTATTTGTTGTTCATTTATTCTTTTACATGAATAAATAACTCTCTATTATACATGTTAGTTTGATCTTCTGATACATGCTGAGGCTGCATTCATCAATGCTTGACAGTAGAAAATTTTCACTTTTTCAGTGGCTATATTTGCTTCCCTTCCGTAACAGGTGACACCATGTCACGCCTCAGTTTGGAACAATAAAATCTGATCGTTCTCTGAAATGGAGAACTTACTCGATAGAAACATATCCAGTTTAGTTTGAGCTTGTGAATTTCGAATAGCAGATAGTTAAACACAAAATATGATACTAATCTTTCTTCATTTTGACTGGAAAAAAAACACAACTTATATATGACTTTTCCAGTCGTACCTTCAGAACATTTAAGAGTCAACATGAGGACCATTGTTATTGTTATTAATACATGAGTCATGGTGATGGTCCCAAATCCTTTGAAGTTCTCATCAAGGATTTAGTCAAGAAAAGGAAATAAGAAATTTCTACGTTTAGTTTTTATAGCCAACATAAAATAGTCAATACGTGATGAATATTCACCTCACAATATAGAGTTGAGAGTTTATCGGAAACAATATCTCTACCCCACAAAGGTAGGGGTAAGTCTGTGTACTTCCTACCTACCCACAATCCACTTGTGAGTTGTGGGATAATATTGGGCATGTTGTTATGTTGTAGTAGTATTCACATCATAACACTAACTATAGAAACATGACTAGTAAGGATTCACATCACAACACTAACTATAGAAACATGACTAGTAAGGATTCACATCACAACACTAACTATAGAAACATGACTAGTAAGGATTCATATAGCCCGAGGAAGGAACTTCAAGGGATCACAACAGAAATTGAATTCAACACAACAGCACACGGAAAGTTGTACTAAATTAAGGCTCCTATAAAAGGCAACTACATTCATAAAGATACAATGGGCGAAGGTCGAAAGTTGAAGTATGTGGCTGTTGTCAAGTATGCACATACAGAGGAAACATATATCTTGAACCAAATGGACGAGAAAAGTGTTAGATATGTACAAAGTGCAGTCGATGTTAGCACAAAGATGAAGTTTGCTATACACTTGACCGTAGACAGCTCACTTTCTATTCCTTCGCGAGGGAAATGACCTTGTGAATGAAAATCAGACAGCAATTTATCCTTGTCACAGAATGTATCCATCAACCATGAAGCAGCCTCATTTTCAGATTCTGGTATATCCGCAATAGCAATACAGCGAACGTGCATATGAACTTCAGCTGGATCAACCCCAAAAGCATTGTCCAAGAAAGAAGGGCAATGATGCTTGTAGCCAATTGTGATGTCATAAACTGAAAGAGCACGAAATGGACGTCAAAAGAAGCATAATTGCTAGTCTCATTGAATGATCATTTATGGACTAGCAACCAAATGAAAGTATACTTGAGAGATAACTGCATGAAGAAATTCTGCTTAATTTGCATTTTAATGATAATAATCAAACCGATAGGAGATGGCCATGATGAATATAGCATGGCTTGTGTCTATCTGATTTTAATGTATATGCAACAAAAAGCATGGTATATTAGAAAAGACATCAAGACAGATATATGTTCGACAGTATTCTGCTCTCTCTTAAGTGGACTACCAGACAACAACAATTTATATCAAGAAGAGATAGAACTTCTATGTTTGATATGTGAGGCACTAATGCCACATACATCAGGAGAGTTAGAAAACAGCAAAGCTATTAAATGTATCCACATCGAAAACCCTTGTCCATCCGGTCAGCTTTGACATGACAACCCTCTAATATACCAACTGAATCTTATCCACAGTACACCTACCAGTCTAAGAATGTCCCTGATCATGATGAGCAGATAATAACTTCACAGAGGAAAGCATGACTTATATTCTACCTCTATAATTACCAAATACCAGTAGAAGATGTGATGTTGCTCGCAAACAGAACATTAGATCTCCAGGAAAACGCAACAATTAAGTTACAACCAAACTGAAGGCAATACTACTGAACCAAATGCAACAAAACACAGCCATATCTGAAGGCAATTAGTTATTGTACTGCCATTAAATTTAGTCCAAAAGCAGAATCCATCTAAATAAATCCACTAAATGCCTTATGCCCCCTTATTATTTAGGCAGGACAAATGAGGAAGTAAGAGCAAATACTTAGATTTTCTTGGTGAGAACATGGAGGAATGACACTGGACTCAATTTAGCATCAGAAATATTAATCCTGCTTTATGGAAGGTCAGAAATATGAAAACTATGATTAACATCAGCCAAATAATTACACAAGGAAGAAAAAAAAATTACCTGCATCCAAGGAACCTCTCAATTCCTCCAAACATGCATAAAAACCCTTTCTCTTTGGAAGAAGTACATTGTTCAGGATTGGCAATCCGTTTTCAGAAGCATATTTTTTACTACGTATGCACTTCTGTTCTCTGTTTTAAAAGTAAGGAAGCCAATAAGTTCTTTAACTAGTACTGGAGAGAAAATGCACTAATTTAGTATGCCATACGGGCACAATCTCAATTCTCAAACATAATTATATATTAGAATTTTAAATATAGAGTTAAAAGGGAACAGGAAATACGTGAAATCAGTGCCTTCTGGAAAAACAACAAGCCACAGTGGATCTTCAGGATCTTTATAGGTGCAAAGAATCTGACGCAGCTTCAATGCATCAGCCTCCCATCTTCTCTCAACAGGTATGAACTCCATGATATGAAAAACCCATCCAAACACAGGCAATTTCATCAAACTGCTCTTAAGTATATACCTGATTGAACCCACACATCCCTTGCGCAAAGCAAGATCCCACAAGTACATCCAATCAACCTCAGTTCGATGGTTTGCAATAACTAAGACTCGTTTGGCAGGTGGAACAGAATCTCCAGACATTACCACTTTGGTTTTGTTAATCTTTTCAAACCAAAAGGGCCACAAAGCTAACCAACATCCAAAAAAGAAGGATGTTCCCACTCTGCTATAATGGACACTGACAATTCGCAAGCCAGTAGCAGTCCAAAAGCCAAAATACACTAACACCATAAATGCAGATAGTACTAACACAATTAGACAGAAAATACCCCTCATCATCCTCAGCGGGGTTAGATTACGGTGCCTTGGTTGCTTCCCAGAATCATCACCCATTTGAACATTCATGTAGTGGCAGAAAGCAGAGTACGAGGACCAAAAAAGATAAACAACTTAAAATACAGACAAGTACAAAATTATGTATTTTCTGTTGAGCTTGAATCTGAACTTTCTCTCACAACTCATAAATCCATCACAGATTAGGCATCAAAATGTCAAACAAAGTCCTCCCTAACCTGCCTACCCTGTAAAAAATGAACAAAATGTTATTCTGTTAGTTAAACCGAAAGGAACAGCTCAACACTTGCTATAAACTCATAAAAGATCAAACTTCGACATAAAAACACTGCTTTATACAGCAAGTATGATAATCTGTATTTGGTGTTGAGCTTAAATTAGAATTTCCTCTCATTCTGGGATAGACATCAAAATGTCCCTCAATCCAAGTGGGATTTGGTCCATGTATCAAACAAAGACCTCCCTACCCCTGGTCCCATACACTGTAATACATGAACAAAATGTTATTCTGTTAGCTAAAACGAAAGGAACAGCTCTACGTTTGTTATAAACTCATCAAAAATTAAATCTTGGATGTAAAAACACTACAACTTAAACAGAAAGTTCAAGCTTTTTCAAGAAACACATACAAGTTAATTTCCGAAAGAAGCAGCATTATTCCTCATCAAAACACCCAATTCAGCAAAATCTCAGTAATCAGTAATACATAAATTGTTGAACTAAACAAGAAGTGAGAAATGCAAACCTGAAGTTGCTGAAAACTTTGTTGAATTGAAGGATCCAATGTGGCTCGACTCGACTCTCAACGGTACACTTTCAGCGGAGAGACTTCGTAAAGTAGTAGTGCCAGCACACTGTATGTGGAAATTGGGGGTCGGTTGGGTCGGGTCGGGTCAGCCCGTATCTATTGCTGATGTGGCCGTCTTCCTTTTCAAGAGTCTAAATAAGTTGCTTTCTTTTGTCCTCTCGGTGGTTATCAATGATGGCTACCTATTTTCTTTCAACCACATTCTCATTCTCATGATGGTGAAACTAATATTTATATTTTATATTTATTTCGTTTTTTGCCGCATAATTATTTGTTAATTCAATTTAGCTAAGTTTAGATTGATGTTTGAAGAAAAAAAAACTTTGTATTTTTTTAATACATGTTAATGAATTCAATATTTATCAAATGACATTATTACCGTCAGAAATCCTCTTACTACTTTTTATCCACGATGACATAAGGAATTTTTTTGCTTAAATAACATTTTTTATAGAATAGCAAATAAAACAATAATTGATCTAAAAATGACAAAATAAAAAAGTTGACTCTACATTCACACAATAGAGATAAGATTTCAGTATATATATCTTGTTCAAATCTTAAAATCACACTAATTATATGCCCTTAAAACTAGATGAATATGCCAAACTTAGGAGCTGAACTAATCGAGCTATATTTCAATAATAAATGGTATAAGCCCATGCAAACAAGGGCTCAAGAAAATTTATTACCATGTCATTACTAAGCCATTACTTAGCTTCATGAACAATAAGTTTATATTCATAATTATTTGTAATAATATGGTTTATGGTTGTCATTAATCAAATCCTTAGATTTGAAGTAGTTATTGACTTATCGTCGTCTTTAAAGCAACTTCAAACCTAAACTGTATAGATAATTGTGTATTAATGAGAAGATGAAGTCTGTAACGCAAATCAAGCTCATTATCACTTGTCATAGTATACTTTTTTTTACGTTAAATGAAGTTGCAGTTGATGGCTACAACAACACACCAAGATAAACAGAAAAAGTAATTATAATTGCTAATTAGAGGAGGCTTTTTTATATTCTGAGCCTAAAGGTATAAAATATTAATAAAATTTTTAAAATGGTATATAAAATTTTATATTAATCAAAATGATAAAATTACTGAAACAACAGCGATTTCCTCCACCGAAAAAAGCAAAATCGCGACAGATTTTACAAAATATAATTTTTTTAAAAAAAATAAATTAAAATATAGGCAGCAATTTTCATTTTAAAATAAAAAATAAGAAATTTAAGTTTGTTTTTAAAAAAAAATTAAGAAAAAATTTCTTTAAGAAAAAAGCCAACATACCGCGATTTTCTTTTGAGAAAAATATAAAATTCACAATTTTTTTTGTTGCAAAATCGTTGCAGCAGTCACAGTGATTTTGGCTTTTTTCGGGCGGAAAATTGTTTGTTGTTCAGCAATTTTAACGCATTTTTATTAATAAAAATTTATATACCATTTTAATTTTTTTTGTTATATTTTATACCTTTTAGACTCCGGACTCGATTTTTTACCTTATAATAATGAAATTACATGCAAAAATAATCACTTCTACCACTTCAATTTGCATTTCCCTTGAAACTATGTTCTAGAATCAAGAGACCGTATATCAATTGCGAGGATTTGAAGTTGTGTGTTGATTCTTCAATAACTAAAACAGAACTCCAATAACAGAAGATTGTAATAAGCTGAATGCGGAAGAATATGAAACTTAAAAGATTAGATTGAACACAATATTGAGAATTAAATAGTCAATAAAAATAGTGATAATATCCTTTCTAAATTGAAATTTGACACGTTGATACCAATAGGGATTGACTCTTCTAATATAGTAAGATTAAAAAATACTATAACTCTATTAAGATAAATTGAAACTTTTGATCAACATCGGACAAGTAGTCTACTAGACCATAACCATTCAATTCTTTCGAACTCTAGTTGTTGATGATCGATCAACTTTACACGTCTAAAATTTAAATAATCTTATATACAAAATTTGCTATATCCCAAAAATCAAAGAGGTCCTAATTTTTCAATAATAATAAAATTTATATAACTTTTTTTTACTTACAACCATCTTTATTTGTCTTATTTTTTAGTTTATTCTGAAACATTAAAGATATTTTTTTTTATTGGCTCACTTTTTTAAATTTAACGGCCTCCACGTGATAGACTTAGATCACAGATTAAACAATATTTGGATATATATATTTTAGTTTAAGACCTACAAGACAAAAATTTAATTAAAAAGAAAAAAATTGTGATTTGAATATAGTAGAAACATTGATATATACTGATTCTCATAGTAATTACTAAGACAATTTTTAATAACTGCAGAAGGCACATCTCTACTAAGTTAGAAGCTTGTTTGACGTTATTAGCTCGAGTGTTATTCAAATTATTAATCTTTACATTGATATACAATGTTCGATAAACATAGCCTTGCAAAGTGGACGCAATAATAGCTGCTAAAAATCAAAAGATGAGCAAGAAGGAACAACTTTTGAAGCTGACAAAACTCACAAAGAAGAAATATCAAAAACTGCAAATTTATCAGATGTTTATATGAAAAATATTGAAATATGTGTAGAGAAAATATAAATCTAAAATAAAAATGGCAGTTTGTAAAAGAATTGAATTACCTAGCTTTCTACATAAATCTGATTGAACAAACAAAGAAATTTTTATAAGTAATTGTCTAAATCTTAACATTATATAAAAAAAAAAACTAACATGTGTAGAGATTTAAATCTATGTGATCAATAACCAATTTCTGGATCTTAAAATTATTTAAAAAACATGGGTATATGGTTGGTTCTCATCTATGTGAATTTAAAATAAATGACAGTAGATATATGATTTATACATAGTATCAAACACATAATGATCCTCATGTAGAATGACTATTACTATCAATACGTGCTCTTTTCAAGAAATGTGTCTTGATCCTAACAACAAATCACTGCACTAAAAGAGAATAAGAAATCAAACTTATGCATGCAGCAACTTCAGGTAAACAGTAATGCAAATGAGTTTAAGAAATGACATTCATTGATCAAAAGGTTTTGGCTAATCAATATGATCATTTGAGATGCAAATAAAATCCAGAATCTGTGAAAGAAATCATGTCGTATAAGAACATTATGTTCTTAATGAAATGGTTAAACTTTATAAAAACATTTTGTTTCTAAACCCTATATTTAATATCGAAATGGAGAAAATAAGAAGACAAATTTCTAAATGACCCCATCAGGGTTGGGGGCGTGAAACTTTAAGATAGGGGTCTTAATATTTTATTTATTCATCATATATATTTTTATTTAAAATCTCTTTTTTAACTATTTTAGATGTGAAGTCATTAGCTATTGTTTTATAATTAATTTATTTTAATAATTTCTTTTCAAATGATAATATCACGAATTCATTCTAAGACATTGCTAAATGTTAGAAAAGATTAAAACAATTTTAGTTAAAACTTCTCTGCTTAGGCAACAGTTACATAAACTGTTAACATTATTCTATAAGCAATATGTGTATTTGAAAAAGAATTATTTTATAAGCAATATGTGTATTTGAAAAAGAATCAAGTTTTTTATTTGATTGAATATTTTATTAGATAATTATCTTCCCTTAACACTTTTAATTCAAAAAATAAATATAAACCATCACTATTGGAATAACTATTACGTGTTAAAGAAAGTTCAAGGTTAAGCCAATATTTTCTGAATTCTCATCATCTAGTGATGTCAATATTATACCACTAACTAAGAATCCACATGCTTCAATTGGTTCAAATTTATTTTGAGGTGAAAAATGCTTTGATCTACTCTACTACGTATATAAAGCAATCATCTCTAAAAAAAAATTTAATAGACTTTGTAATTTCGCTATCCATATTTTCATCAAATTGTTTCTTCCGAAATTCAGGTTTAGTTTCAATTTATATGCAATTTCCTCATTATAAATCATACCACTCATAATACATATAATTTTTTTAGAAAAAATATATACAAATAATTAATTTTAAAAAATAAAATCTCGAGGATTACTTTAGTGGCCTACGGGTTAAGATCACCGCAGAAAGAAATCATGTTGCATAAGCCGAGACATTCTCTTTGGCTTCTCTGTGTACTTAAAGACCTATTCAACATGTAGAAACTAATACTTGCCAGATTCTTCATTTACATCACCTTTTTACTATGTGAAATTAGTAACTGTAACTTTTGCTGGGTGACATGTATTCATTGATTTATTGTTGTAGAACAGAAGAGGCTAATGAGAAAAAGGTAATGTATGCCAAGTAAGATCACAAACTGTTGGATCATAGATGTCACAAGCACGATGATGGAGCAAAATGGGCTGCAGAATTGATCAAAATCAACTATGGCCAACAGTTCCACCAATTCGGAAAATATATGTTAAGTGCCTTGTGCAAGCAGTCCTTGACTATGGTGATAGTGAGTTTGTCAGCAACAAAAACAATAACAGAACTCTGCATGCAACCCAGATAAACACACAATGGTTGCCAAATAGCAACTCATCCTAACATTTGAAACCATTTGTACTGAATCTATAATGAGAAATAGCAAAGCTATATCTGGACAGAGAAAGAACACAACCAATTATTTGGAAGCAAATTAGTCCTTTTTTTTAAGGAGCTATTTTTTGAGATATAATATAATAAAATTCAAAAAAATAATTGTGATAATTTTGCTATAACACTCACTGAAACCAAAGAGAGAATATGGGAGTATATGGAAATTGGGCTACAGGCCGGACCGGGTCAACCCGTATCTGCCGGATGACGTGCGCCGATCTTTCATATAAGGTTTAATAATTGCTTTTATTTTGTCCTCTCGGTGGTTATCGATGATGGCTACTGACTAATATTTTTATTCTATATTTATTTCTACATTTTTCCGCATAAGTATTTCATATGTAGGTCTAGATTGATTTTTGAAAAAAAAAAGTTAATATTTTTCTTTTTGGTACATGCTCATGAATTAAGTGATCCTTAAACGACATTATACCTAAGAATCCTTGAATTAGGTACTTTCATGATGACATGCGAATCTTTTTGGCCCAAATAACATTTCATTAGAAAGAAAATAAACACAATAATTGAATCTAAAAATGACCAAGTAAAAAAATTCACTCTACATTCACACAATTGATATAAGATTATCTTATTCAAGTTTCATTTATAGAATTACACAAAATATACCCGTAAAACTAGAGGAGGTCTAGCGAATACATTCTTTCTTCTTCTTCAAATTTTGTCCGATAAAGAAGACGGTTAAAACACAATGCAGATCATCATATATGATTAGGTACAATCAAATGGATGATATATGCCAGACTTAGGAGCGGAATAAAAATACTATCTGGAAATCACCATGTAGGTGAAATTACAGTTTAACAAATGTGATTCGGGCATTTCAATAACACGATAATATATCAAAAATGGTGTTCAATTTTTTTTTAAACCAAGTTACTAAAGCGGACAAGAAATGGAATGGAACTTCCAGACTGCCATCGTCATATCTCAATCCATTTACACCTCATTCAACTAGAGCTCACCTCGTTACCTTGTAGCTCTGCACAACAGAATACAGGAAAAATTACATCAGAAAGTTGGCATGAAAGTAGTATTGAACACCACCCCCTTTAATACGGTCAAGACAATAGCCACAAAAATGACATACTATAGTGCTATTGTTTCTGAATGTTCAAATTTCAGATTTATCTTTTTAAGCTTGCTTACAATACATCTACACTGGAGTAAAATGTTTTGAGTGCATTTGACTATGAGAAACATTGTTTCTGTGATTGGGTACGAATGTGTTTTGACATTCTCACCTAAATTGTGTGCTAGCAACAGAAGAAATGTACTCGACGAAGTATTCAATTCGATCATCCTTTTCGACGAAGGGGTAATCTAACTCTAACTCCGCCCTAAGTTTTCAGATACTACTCTTTTCTGTTCAAAAGCCTCCTAGTAGGAAAGCTTACATCATGTTAGGAAAAAATGAAGATAGAGATTTCTTTGCTTGTATGTAGGAGTCAAAACTAATCATAGAAACAGCATTATATTTCAGCTCTGGCTTAACTTCATCAGCATAAAGAATAAACATTGATGGCTTAGTCCGGGTTAAGGTGGGTTTAAGTGACGAAGGAATGATACAAGGGGATCATTGTAACCCAATCCACGACTTCAAGATGGTCTAAGAAGAACTACGTTTCTCAAAACTCATGAAAAACATCAATAATCTATTCTATTTCAATCATAATTTACTTTTTCAATAATCTTCATTTTGATAAACAGAGCAACTTAAAATATACAGTAGTTGCACTTTCTTCGGGAGAGAATTAAGAAAATATATTCCCCTTTGCAATTTTTTTTTTCAAACGAATAAGCAGTGGTACCCTGACCCCCTCAAATGACAAAGTCTAGTTAACACTGATGAGGCGTTTTATCCAACACACAACACTCGGGCAAATTTTAAAGAACGCATACCTTCACTCTTTTCATAAGGTCTTTGGCTTTCTGGTCATTCTTAAAATGATCACGCACCGGCTGCATATCACATTAAAAACTAGGTCAGGCGCACAAAGAAAGGTAGAATTCCAAATATATTGAACTACAAAAAAATAAAATTTGTGGTGCATCTTGAGAGACCAAAGAGTACAATATCTTAAATTTAGTATTAGTTGATATTAAATTGCTGATATGATTGATTATTGATTTATTTTTAGCAAGTAAAAATGAGATATGCCACAAACAAAGAGTTATTCTAGGGTGTCGGGACTATATTAATTGTATATATCAAACTCAACGAACTACTGAGGTAATAACATCAACAATTAAGATATCACTTTCACATAAGTGCTGCTAAAGTAAAAGTAGAATATAAAAATGAAGAGTCAATGCAAATGAACAGAGCAAAATTTGCAAATTTATCAAGTTGTAGTTATACAAGGACTATAGAAGAGACTGAATGAAGAATGTATCAACCTGTAATATCTTATTGACTGCTTTTGATAATGCAGGTTTCAGGTCTGCAGGATGCAAACTCCCACTTTCATAGTCAGCAGCTAATTCTTCAAATTTTGTGTAGGTCCTAAAGTGGGAAAAAGAAGAAAATGAAAAATGAGCCATATTGAATAAATGACTGTACTGTAGTTAGCAAATCAGCTAGATGGATTTGAGAAAATGCGGAAATGACACACCTGTCACCACCATTCTCAGCACTTCGCTCAATTTTAAACTCATTAAACCAAGGGAGGACGATATACTTGACGTACTCCAGACATGGATTCTTTTCTACAACCTTTGGTGGACAAAAAGCCTTCTTTATCTTGACATTTACTTCTGCCTTGGGTGTTCATGCATGGCACAGGAAAAAAAATACAGTCAGTACACTAGGACATCAGAGGCAATGAAACCACCAGCTAGAAAAATCTATTACGAACACTGACACTCTACCTAAAAACAATTTTAGCACTGTGTTACAGGTGACAAACATATATAGCTAGACAGCCTAGAGGAAAAATCTGAAGATACCTCTTCATCCTCCATGTAAATGGAAGAAGAGGGGTCACTCTTGGACATCTTCTCTTGACCTTCCTGCAAACCAGGGAGCATATCTGCACGCCAAGATCATAAGGAAACAAACATATCAGAAGAGTTAGTCAAGTAAAAAAGAGTGTGAGTTTTAGAATAAAAAGAGACTATCATACGATGGGACAATATGATAGGCTTGTTTTTCCTCTTGATGTCATCACAGTACTCTCTTGCAAGTACATTAACCTTTCGCTGGTCCATGCCTAGTTGACAGATGTCAGCCTATAATCAACAAATATCCTTATTTAGCTGGTACAATCATAATTTAGACAAATAATTACCATTGTCACACAGATCATAGAATTTAACAAAAACACACATTGTTCACAGGCAACAAATGAACAAAAAGTACGCATCTCTCATATCTGTCCATATCAAGAAGCATATGCTTACCCAAACTAGAAACTCAAGGCAAGCCAGCTATATGCATAGAAAGTGAAAACAATTGGCAATGCACTTTTTACTCATTGGTAACCTAGACAAGCAAGAAACATAATAGCATTGCAGGGTTTACCAAGACAAGTAAGAAGTAGATTATGATACTAGAGGGGTAGCTTGCATGCCTAAAAAAATACAGTGAAGCTGCTTCTGTTCTTTCTAATAAAGTCTCACAAAAGATGCTTATATTTGACTTATCGTTTTTCTCAAAAGTGTCTCTTTCTTTTCCACCCCAACCCCAGGAGGATCAACACTGTTCCCACTCATCCTCCAGCATGAATCGAACCCTCAACTTATCGGTTGATTGTGGAGGTGCTCAGCCACTTGAGTAAGCCTCATTTGTCATTAAACTAATTGAGCAACTTAGATTCCCCTTTGACGTATCCAGCTAACTGAACAAGAAAAAAAATATATCCAAATAGTTAGTTATAAAAACAGATTACCTTAAGGAAGAATATGTCAGCACATTGCATGCACGGGTAAAAAATCTGGGCTGCAGTCAACTCATCTTGCTCAGACCGACCCATAATTTGGCAGCACCTTATAATGAAGAAAAAACATGTAAGCAATAATTGACTGCTCCTTTTCAGATGAAATAAGGAAGGTTCAAATGCTTTAAGCTTTACCTTAAAATCCTTGGAAGCTTGTTCCTTCGAGCTATGTCCATAACAAGAGGCCAGTACTCATGAGCTCTGGAGTTAATCTCTTTTGAAGACCACAAAAATTCCACTTGATCCCCTTCAAGATTCATTCCAACAGCCTTCCATATCTCAATCAAATATTGACCAACAACCTCAATTTTCTTCAAATCACCTCCCATCTTGTTATTTATTTTAAGCTGGGGCAACCCATCTGTCAAATCCAATCTCTGCACCTTGGCAAAATCCAGCCGAAGTCATTTTTTTGTTGACATTAGTGCCCTTCAAAACTCCCGTTTACAAGAAATGCAAAAGAAAGAAAAACAAACATCAGAGATGTTAACAACACATAACTGCACAGGAGCCCCTCCACTAATTTCAGTAGTTATCCTGCACAAATGTAACAGGAAGAAATAATGGCATAAAAAGTAGATTTTTCTGATGATTTATTCAACAATGTATCAGTTAGCTTGCAGTGATCTAATTGCCTAGTGCTTTTTATTACTTCATGTGAATATCTCGACTGATGAAATAGTAGTTGTTCTTGTTTTCTTTTAGTACCTTTAGTAGTTCCTGCACCTGTCATGTTTTATGGATAATTTGCAAGTGATAGTTAAGCTCTTATTTTGCAAGGTGAAATTCAAAGCAAGTTCTAGTGAAACACCAATAATTCCATTCACATGATGTATAGGTTTATCAATCTAAATAATTGATTATCGATTGATTTCATTGTATGACATACAAACAGTTCATATGAAATAATTCAGGCTTTTTTGTTAATCATCACCCCTTGGAGCAAAGACAAATCTTCCCTTCCCCAAATCTGACAACCACTTGAAGTCAACCAACGAGTTTCTTTCTTTATGCCATTTATTTTATGCTATTAACAAGTAAAAAAAAAACTGCATCTGAAGGAAGTCGATTACTGATCAGGAAAGAAGGGAAAACAATCAGGTTCAAGTAGTATTGTGAAACAAAGTAAGCCACACACATCCCACAAACCAGACACTAGGCAAGTGGCAAATTTGTATCATCTTCATTGCTGCAGTTAAAATGTGGGTGGAATTGAGGTTTACATACCTGAGCAATGTGCATTCGACCAGAAGGCTCAAAACCATCATAGCAAATGGGTTGTGGCTTCTTTGCCAAAAGATTCATCAACTCATCCTCCTGTATGCATTCCTCCCCAATACTCCTTACAATCTTGAACTTTTCCTCCAAACTCATCCTTAAACATCAGTATGGACAAATTCAATATCACATAAGAACACGACTAAATTACAGCAAAGGAACAAAAAAGAAAATCCTATTTCACTAATATCAAACAACTAATTCTCTATTACGGAACTAAGTGGAACATCTATCTGGATCCACTATATCTTTTTCAATGCACTTTCATTCCAATACTCAATAACTAGACATAAAAAGAAATTACACAACCCTGAGAGCATATTGACTTACTGTGAAGCTGAAATGGAAGGATTGGATGAGGAAGATGTCAATGAGAGTGCATCAATAGCTTCTGAAGCTTCTTGGTTATCCATCTTCCTGCATCCACATAGAATTACGGTATTAACTGATTTTTCTGATAATTTTTAAAACTAATTTGGTCTCAGACTTACTGGGAAGATGATTTTTCTGAAGCCTCTTTGTTATCCATCTATCTGTTTTTGATTTTTCTACGGAGAACAAGAATTAGGGTTTAGGATTGGTTGGAGAACATTCTTAAAATATACAACAGATAGCATTTTGACACGTGCATGCGCAGCTAAGATTGCGGGTCAACACCCAATTTAAATTAAGAAAGAAAACCTAAAGATGCTAACAGAAGTAAAACAATTAAGAAAAATATGAAACAGAAACAAAGGGAAAGAAAACCAAAACCTTCAGCAATGGCGGAGATGGTAAAGGAAGAAGATGACTGAAAGAGACGAATATAAATTAGGGCTTTTGTTTGAAGGTTGTTTTTGGAATTACAAAATATAAAACAGGAGATTATAGTAAAATACATAGTATTATTTAGACAAACTGATATTGTAACAGTTTGGTACTAATATTATTAGGTTAGTTTTTGTTTTTTTTTTTACAGAAATCTCACCTTTTAGTTATATTAGAGATAAGTGTATTAATGATAAATTAATAATAGAAAATAAATTAGTAGTTACCATTTGATTTTATGGAGTTCATAACAACTGTTTGGTTATCTCCCTCTCCCTCACTAATTCTCCCTTGCCCTCTTCCTCTCCGCTCGCTTTCCTGTCGCTCGCCTCTCTCGCTTTATACAAATTGTGTTTCCAATGGTATAAAGCGATAAAAAAATTGTATATAAACATGCAATACATATATTGTTTGTCATATACACTTTTAATTATACAATAAATCACGCCCCTGCCCAAGTCTCTTTTGCCTTGCTCTCTTCTCGTTTTATACAACTGCAAATTGTATATAATTTCTCTCTCTCCTTTTTTGTTTTATCAAATTCAAATTATGTATAATCGCCCTATAACACTTATAAGATAGGGGGGGGGTGGTGGCAATCTTTTTATACACTCATTTTGTAAACGAGTCTCCTGGTCCAAGTCTCTTTCCTCTTTCCTCTTCCTTTTCTTTTTCCTCGGTTTTTATACAATTGCTTCAATTATATATGTATACGAAATATTACATATATATGTTGTTTATGGGCGAATTAATTTTAAATTTTGTTATAGTATAAATTTTATGTTTGCTATATGTGAAAGTTGCCCTAATTATTATCACTATTTCTTATAAGTTTTAGAAATTTTCAAGATTCCTCATTTTTGCGTATTATATTAATGAATCTCGTGCATTAAATTAATGTATTTCACGCATCACGTTAGTGTATCTGGCGCATTAAACTAATGTATCATGTATAAAATGTATCTCACGTATCATATTGGTGTATATCGCGTATCAAATTAGTATATCATGTATAAAATGTATATCTAATTAATATATCATGTATAAAATGAAATGTATTTTACTATAACGATTAATGTGTCTCGTGCATTAATTAATGTATCAACGCTTATATTATTGTATCATTTTTGAGGAGTTTTTGTAATTGTAAACTTTTAAGGGATATATTGTAATTTTACCTTAAAAATATGTGATATTTATAATTTGCCCTACTATTTATTACTATTCAGTTTTATTTTTTGTTGTAAATATAAATAAAAAGAAAATTATTGGTAGAATGGAAGGGTTTTAGAAGCCTTCAAATTTGGAGTTGTATACTTGTTTAGTGAGATTTAATTGGCCACCAAGATGTATGGAGTGTGCATTATTTGGATTAAGTAGAATAATTAAACCAAAACAAATTGAATTTATATTTGAAAATGATTTTTTGGTTTTTCAAATTGGCTTTGGATTAATCAATTACTCTGCTTTGATTTTTTTTTTTGTTTGATTTTGGATTTGAAAAAAATAATATTATGTATATAGGTTTAGAATTAAGTTGTAGTTCACCACCTTTTTCCCCTTTATGATTATTGTCTTTTATAATGATTATGTCTATATTTTATGTTTGATCAACAATAATAGTTATAAATATTATGTTTTATGTTTTACTTTTGATTTATATTATAAAGTATATTTAAGGGAATAAGTATTAGTATTACTTTAACTATGTTATTTATTATTGACATAAATAAATAACCAAATCGAATAAAGCCGAATCGAATAGAGGAAAATCAAATCAAATTTATATTGGATCAAAGTGGGTTACACTTTTACAAAATCAAAAATAAAAAAATTCAAACCAAATAGTGCAAAATCAAATTGAAAAACTGAATGCACAACCATATCAAGATGAGTTGGCTCCATCCACATGTACAACAACATTGCCCAGTTGGCCATAGATTTCCCAAATAATATTTAGGGGGAAAATTGACAAATAGTGTTTGTTCGTACAATTTGTCATTGTTTGATAAAATATCCTAAATTTCGAAATACTATTTTTTTTAATATTTGAGTCAAATCTCATTATTTGAGATTTTTTGAAAAATGAAATTTTACACCAAACTTTTATTTTTTACAAAAAACATTCTCCATAGTAATGTTTGTGTTTGTACTACATAATTTTTTACGCGAACACAAAGTAGTGATGAAATATTCAGCGAATATCAAAATGATGATATGATTGTTGATAAAAATGATAAACAATCGGCTCAGGGTAATAAAGTGTATTTTGTTTACTTCGTTATGCATGGAATGATGTTTGTTGTCATTCAGTTTAAACTACCAAATTGCTATAATGTCATGGACTTTAATTGTTATTTGTTACAATGAAGATCAAAATGACTTGTAAATGATTTGCAAATTTGATTATTAATTTTTATAGTTTTTCAGAACTTATAGATCTATCATATTTAAAATATATATATATATATATTATCTAATATGGTAAATATTATGACCAAGCGCGAACTTATTACTTTTGTATTTCTTCTTTTCTTGTCGCGACAATCTCTTGGACTTATTAAAAAGAAAAGAAAAAAAAGAGTTATCCATCCTTCACGAATAATTAATTTATTTTAGCGAAACGTAATATTATGTTTTATTTTAATTTTCTACAGAGTAACATTTTAATGAAAAGATCGATTTTGCAACATTCATATTTTTACTATTATTTTTGTGATGGGAAAAAAATAATATATATATATTATATATATATATAATATATATATATATATATATATAATTATATACTTGTAATCATTTACATCTACTATACAAGAGATAAGTTATTTTATGATAACTAATCTATAGGATAATTGATTTTAAAATAAATTGTTCTCAATCAAATAATTCTTTATATTAAGATCTAAACTTAGAAACATGTTAAAACTTTAACATATTTTTTACCTAGCAAATGACTTTAAATTAAAAGAGAGAATTCTTAGTCGTGAAATTAAAAATTAGCTTGAGTTTACGTTGTAAATAATGTTTACAATAATTATATAAATAAATATGATATGACTTTTACACAGGAATATACTGAAATATATATAATTAAAAAAAATTGAACTTATTCAAATTTTCAATTTCAATTCTTCTTCTTTAGAAATTTGATTATTCGATTTAGTGTTCGATGAAAAAGTCATAATTTTTTGATTCATCGAAAAAATTGAAACTTTACTAAATAAATTTTAAAGTTATAATTTAAATTTTAAATTACATTCAATTGTACATAATTAAATGTATTTGTTTCAAGTTTATGTTTAGTTAATCACGAATAAAAGTTTTTTTTTTCTCAATCTATTTATTTCAGCTTTATGTTTAGTTAAGTATTTTGATTATTTTGTTCTTATTTTATATCTCATTTGCACCAAAAATTTGAATTAAAAAATATCGTATAAAATTGAATTAAATTAAATTTACACGGCTCAGTATTTAATGCATATTTTCCAATATTAAAAATTAAACTGAATTTTAACAAAACTGAATACTCAACTCCTACTTTTACATGTATACATGCGATCAATTATTTCATTTTCTTCATATTAGAATATGATCTTCTGATCAATGAAACGAGTCCAAAATTTTAAAATCTCAAATTTCAACAAAAATAATAATGCTATTTTTTTTCCATGTCAAATTGCGATAAATATAATCACGAATATTGATATGAGGTAGCAAACGACCTAAACTAAAGTTAGTGTAGTTCCATAATTTGACATTGAACACCATAGTTATTTAAAAAAATAGATCAAGAAATTATATATATTTTCACTTAAATATGTAATATAGCTATTAAAATAATAGAATTTAAAATATTGATATAAATTTTCACTCAAATTTTTATTAAATTTTCATAAATCGTTGATATAAATATAAAGCGAAAAAATATTTTTTTTTCAAAGCAAATATAATATAGCACATCTTATTTCTCAAACTACATATTTTAACGATAACAATTTATAATATATTTTATATTATAAATACAATTACAAGAGTGGTATTCATTTTTTTTTTTTCAACTTATAGGTAAGTAAAAGATTTTTTTTTTACACATAAAAAATTTATTTAATTTTAAATAATAGATATTTCTATTTAAGTTTTTTTTTCCCACCCTATAAAGTTTAAGCTTGCTATTAAAGAAGGGTAAATCAGGGGGAAACGAATATTATTTCCTTGAAACAAAAATAAGTAAATAAATAAATAAATCGCCGAGAAGGCGGAAAGACGGTGGAAAGAACTCAGTGGTAAGTCTTGGAGAGCAAGTGATTCCGTCCTCAATCTAGTCGGAACCCTAGTTTTCTCCGTCAAGATTACTATGGAAATCGATTCTTCCGAGTATCAGTTAAGGTGTCAGCTTACAGGTCACGAAGACGATGTATGATTCTTTTCTTTTCTTGGCTTTACATGTGAATTTCAGTCACAGGAACTTATTGGTTGCGCAATTGATTGGATTATTGAAAACATTCCGTGATTCAAGAAAATTGACTTAGAATACATTCTCATTCAAGAAAATTGTTCTTGCATACCAGGGGCATGATGCTAAGTGTAATCTTTGGAATGTGGAAATAATTTTGTCTAGTGCTAATTTCTGTTTAATAATTCTTGGCTTTACTTGTGAATTTCAGCCCCCAGGAACTTCTTGTTAGTAACAGTTCAGTTATTGGTTGCACAGTTGATTGGGTTCTTGAATGCTAATAATACTGATACAAATCTCCCGGGATGATTGACTTGGAATATACTCTTATTCAAGATTTTTTTTCTTGCATATAAGCATTTTGTTCTTGCATACAAGGGAGATGATGCTAAATGTGATCTTCGGAATGTATAAATATTTTGTCTTAGTTTCATGAATGATATGTGGTAATTTCTGTTTAATAATTCTCGCCCTTTACATGTGAATTTCAGCCCTAGGAACTTAGTTCAGTTATTGGTTACACAATTGATTGGGTTCTTGAATGCTAATACTACTAATAACGAATCTTCCGTGATG
Source organism: Solanum habrochaites (assembly GCA_027704765.1). Lineage (NCBI taxonomy): Eukaryota > Viridiplantae > Streptophyta > Magnoliopsida > Solanales > Solanaceae > Solanum > Solanum habrochaites. The sequence continues at coordinate 95,924,103 of JAKWJA010002489.1, read as the reverse complement.
ATTGACTTAGAATATGCTATCATTCAAGAAATCTGTTCTTGCGTACAAGGGACATGCTGCTGCTAAGTGTAATCTCTGGAATGTGGAAATAGTTTGTCTAGTTACGTGAATGATATGTGATAATTTCTGTTTAATAAATCTTGGCTTTACATGTGAATTTCACCCGAGGAACTTATTGTTCACAACAATTCAGTTATTGGTTGCACTATTGATTGGTTTCTTGAACGTTAGTACCTACTAATAACAAATATTTTGTGATGATTGATTTATAATATACACTTATTCAGGAAATTTGTTGATATATATGTGTGTGTATATATATTCTTGCATATAAAGGAACATGATGGAAAGCGTTACGTGGAAATAATTTTTCTGGATCAGATTTTAAATTATTTTTAAGTTACCCTTATTTCAAAATAAGCTTTTAAATTATTTTTATTTTTGTTTGTCAAAACTAGGTCCGGGGTATATGTATCTGTGACAAGGTTGGTTTTGCAACCTCATCTAGAGACAGAACCATTCGGTTTTGGTCTCCAGATGAATCTAATCACCGCAGTTTTACTACGTCAAAGATACTGCTAGGGCATACAAGTTTTGTTGGCCCACTGGCTTGGGTTGCTCCCAGTGAGGAGTTACCTGAGGGAGGACTTGTATCTGGTGGCATGGACACTCTTATCTTGGTGTGGAATTTGTCTACGGGAGATAAAGTTCAGACACTTAAGGGTCATAAGTTGCAAGTTACAGGTATTGCTTTGGATGGCTCAGACGTTGTCTCAACATCTGTTGATTGGTATGTGAAATTTCTTACTTCTTACTGATGCTACTAATTATAGTACTCTCTCAGTGTATACTAGGTTTCTCATTTGAGTGACTAATTGGCAGCAACAACAACAATAATAACATTCCCAGTGAAATCCCACAAAGTGGGGTCCGGGGAGGGTAGATTGTACGTAAATGACAATGGGCATTAAGTCAATAGTTGAATTTTACGGCACGTAAACAGAATTAGATCTTAAAAGGGAGATAATGTGAACTCATCAGAGGCAAAACAAGCACTAGGTGATTTCTCTCCGTCGAGCAAGTCATGGTGAATGGAGTTACTAGGTACTTGTGCAGGTGAACGGTAGTAAGTATCCGTGGAATTAGTCGAGGTGCACGTAGGTGGTCTAGACACCATGATTATCGAAAAAGTGGAGATAGAGTGGTTTTAGACAGAATTCAAACTTTTGTTAGTATATGAGTGATTCAATGCTGCCTATATTACCTCATTTGGTTATTAAAAAAATTGACTGTTGAGTGTGGTCAAAGATTCTTTTTAGGAACTACTTAAAAATTGATTCTCTTTTAGGAGGCTTTGACAATTGCAAACTGTATCTTTTAACAGTGGATGACTAGCATGTGTAACTAGGATGTTTTTAGGTTAAGGAATCTAAGTACGGTGGGCATGTGTTTCTGTTCATGTTTGTTGGAGTGCCTTGGATATTTCCTATCTTTGCAATGTACAGCCAAGGTCTTGTTCCGATAGCATCCTTCTTGCGATGTGTTAAGGTCGATGTCTAGTATTCCTCTGCTCAAATACTTCACTGGGTGCATGCCTTCATGGTGTTCCCCCTGTTAAATGTGGCTTGCTTACGTGTCATTTTTGCCAAAATTTCCAGCTGGTTAATGTCCATTGCATGTTTTGAGAGGCATGCACATAATTTTATCAATGTGTCAATGGACTTTTTTGTTTGAAGCTTTCATGTTTGTTTACATGTTCCTTTCCTCAGTACATTAAGACGATGGAGGAAGGGCCAAGAAGTTGAAGTTTTGGAAGCTCATAAAGCGGCAATCCAAGCAATTATCAGATTGCCCTCAGGCGAGCTTGTTACAGGTATCAAATGAAGGTTTACATTTTTAAGCATTTGTAATTTTTCTGTTCATCTCGACACCCTTTCGAATTGTGAAGATCTTAAAACTTCGTTGCATTATTAATTCATCCAAAAATCAAATTTATTTGCATTTCTATTGAAACTTCTCCTTTTTAGTATCATCAAGATAATATGTAGGTTGATACTATAAAAACTATATTTTGTATCGAATAGCGTTGCCTGAATAATGTTGATTACATTGATACTAGGCTCAAGTGACACAACACTGAAAGTTTGGAATGGAGCAGCATGTGTACACACTTTTTCTGGGCATACAGGTTTGATGCATGCTTTATTTATATGAATGTAACTCTGGGATATTTTGTGACATTCATGTATTTGTTTGTCTTTGTCATCTCTTTTTAAACCACATGTGCTACATTCTTCTCCATTGATTCAAGTTTTTTTGATGTATCTCTTTAAGTATGGATGTTAAGAAAGCATTTGTAAGGAAACAAATATAAATATGGGTGGTGTGAGGATTTTCATGATTAAAAAAGTTGTGATTTTCTGAAGTAGCATTTGACATTTAGGCTGTTCCCATGAGAGTTTAATCATTCTATCTCTATTAGGTCATTATCGTTCTATCTTATAATACATATCTTTCTATGTGTAGAAGTATGATTACTTGTTCCGATTGGTTTCTTTATTTGTGATGTACTCCATGCAACTCCTTATGCTTGTTTGTTGGTCTTGTCCTTTTCAAAAGTTTAATGCTGTGCTTGCGATATGCGCTTATGGAATGTTGCATCTTGCAGACACTGTTCGAGGCCTTGCCGTGGTGCCTGGTCTAGGAGTTCTTTCTGCATCCCATGATGGGTAAGGTTTTGCTTTATATTATCATCTCTTTTCTGTACAGTTGTTTTTGATCTTTAGTACAAAATACAAGAACTTCTTACGTGGGATCTCAATGGAATTATATATGTCTTGTTACTTAAATAAATAGTACGACAAGAGATGAGAATCAAAGCAATAGTCTGTTTCTCATCTTGCTAAATAATAAACGAGTCTTATTTGATTTGGCATACTTTTGTTATAAAGTAAGTTGTGCGTCCTCTTCCTTTCCTTTTTGGTGTCGTCTTGGTTATGAAAAGACAGCAAAGATAATTGCACACATTAATATGTTGCCAATAGTGACATGTTAAATGTTTTTTTGGGAAGAACTGGGGAATTATATCATATTCGCTCTTTTTGTACGTTGCAATGATTGGGCGATATTCAGGCTATTGTATAGAATATAGCCACACCTATCGTGATAAAGTTTCCATTATGCCTCCTTAATTATTTGAAATCTCAATAGCTTGTTCATTGTGAGGAGAGGGTGTGTCAGTAGATCCTCACTATGTTGCTCGGATATTGGTGTTGATAACTGGTACCAGTGTAGATCTAGAGTTTGGATTCTTCATCACCTAAATTTATGATTAAAGGGTATGGATTGGAATACAGGTACAAGTGCTGGATACAACTATAAATGTATGTTACAACATATGTAAGTGTACTTTCGACAATTAACTGCAGTTACTAAATTAAAGCTGCTATAAATTTTCTATGAGCACTTAATATTTTTTATAAGTTATCTCTCGTGTAATCACAAAGTATTCTAGTACTTTATGTGTAAATATTAATCAAAGTTCAAGCTGAATAACCAATCAACTTATACTTATTCACCATAGGTTGTTGCTGGTTACCAAATCCAGTGTAGATCACACACGCCACACGCAACCAAATCGTGTGGGATTGGCACCAGTGCAACAAGTTTTTTTAAGGAACTGAGCAACATAGATCCTTGCAGTGAAAATTGATATCAATACATAGTGTATATTGTAACTTTGTATTACATTAATCATTTGAATATACATATGAATGAGTAGGACTTTTATTGTATTTTCAATTAAGACTCTTAGGCTATAGTGCTTGGAGATATAACAAGTTAACGACAGGGTATAAACTTTATGGAGAGTTGTGGTTCCAGAAAGTACGATAGGGGTCAGAAGAGTTCAATGGCAACAGTAACTTTAAACTAGTGAAGAGAGGTAGAGTTCATTCCTGGAAGCACAGATGGACGGGCTTGAGCGTTGCCTTTCCCAACCATTTTTCAGCATCTCAACACATGTTTGAAGATGACAAACCTTGTGAGATCTAAGATTTCAGGTGGAATTTACAAGATTTAGAGGTAAAAGAACTCCAGAAACTGTATGGAATTTATCTATAAGCAGAATCATTTAGTTAGAATAGAACAGCTGGGAATGAAAGAAAAAGGAAGCAGTTACTGTCGATGATACCCTTCTATACATGCTAGTAAAGAGAAAGGATACAGGGCCCAACCTATCAGGTTGGATTCCTAGGATGTCAAGGAGTGTATATTTTTCATATGTTTGACAACAAGGGGATCAACAACGGGAAACTTGAGAAAAGAAGATTAAAATTTGTGAGTTGTTATACCACATTTTTAAACTTTCAGGAGAAGGTGTGGGCCAGTCTGTTAGTGAATTTGCGGTTGTGAGCAAGTTGTGGTGGTCAACACTAAAGGTTTTTTTAAGTCCGATGTTCAATCCTGGCAGTTGTGAAGACCTTCAAAAGGAGCATTACGATGGGAATCGTGGACTTAGCTCCATTGACCGTTACGTTGGTGATTGATGGGGAGAGGATTAGAGACTGTTTGAAGGGGTAGAAAGTGAGTTTGTACAACTGAGATGAGAGATCACATCTGTTGTTTTTTGATAAACTACTATTGAACTCATGAGATCTCCGTTAGCACTTGACTAAGCATAGATGTCTGGGTGTGATTCATGAAGAATAATTCTTTCTGTAGGTTCTCTACTTTTGTGTTTTTCCTTCTACTTTTCTCATCTGTAGGGTTCATACTTCATAGTTCATACCACCAGTTTATTAGGTGCATGGTTGAATTCTGAAGTTATTCGGTTATCTCGCAGAGCCCTAGTTTAATCTTCCCGTAAGTTTTTTTGGTCCTTCTCTTTTCTAACAAAGTGTTATTCTAATCCGTGCATATCTCATTTTGACAGTACCATAAGGCTGTGGGAACTTAGTGGTCAAGTTCTACTGGAGATGGTTGGTCACACTTCTATTGTCTATTCTGTAGATGCTCATGCCTCTGGGCTTATTGTCAGTGGCAGTGAGGATCGTTTTGCAAAGATCTGGAAAGGTAATACTGTAATTCAACATTGTAGTTCTGTACATTTTTCAACAATGATCTTTCTGTATATGCAGCTGTTACTATACCTATCTCAGCCTTTTGGCTAAGATCAAATACATGCAGTTCTATTTGTTTGACCAGTGAAGTTTTGTTTCAGAAATGATGGCCGATAAAAACTATTTATTGTAAATTGTGAAGATCAGAATACTGCATGCAACTGTTCTGGTAGTTGCTTATTCAAGTGAAGCTCTTTTGAGTTTAGACTTTGACTTTGCAGTATTTGTTCTTTCTTCTTCTTTGCTCTTCTAAACTGGCATTGGTCTCCTCAATTAGGCACTAAATATTACATAATAACATTTAAATCATTCATGGAATAATTGGAATCTCTCTTCTCATTCTGTCGTTAATATATAAGGAGGGGGGGGGGTGTATCATGACCACCATACCCTTTATTGTGTAATTTCCTGTATAAAGAAAAACATTAATGTACTGGATGGTGAATGCTTGCTGGTAGTTACTGAGACCCCACATGGCCCTTTTTTTTAAAATTTTAATGTAGTTTCTTTGGCAAAGGACAGTTGCATTGAAGGAGTTTAGGAAACACTCTCTCTTTCAAATACCCTAGTGCTAGTAGTCACTGCTGTATCCTTGCTGCAATTTGTAAATGTCCTCTATTTCGTTGATTTTTTACATTGTGATATTTCTTATCTGAATTCTCCCTCTAATGGTGGACGTGAAATCACTGTGTTGCAGATGGAGGCTGTGTCCAAAGCCTAGAGCATCCCGGCTGTGTTTGGGATGCCAAATTCTTAGACAATGGCGACATAGGTAGTTAAAGAGTGAAAGACTCCTAGGTATGAGGCACTTTGTGTTGGTGCGCATTTGGACTGTCCATCAGGATAAGATTGCTGACCCCCTAGAACTAGAGTCATATGCTGCCCAACTCTCGCAGTACACGCTGAGTAGGTTTGGCATCCAGACTCTTCTAATTTGTCTTTCTCGCCATATTTTTGGGATTCCATTAATCTCGACTGTATCTCTTTCGGCTGGCATAAAGCTTTTGTGTGGTTAATAGTGTAAGATGAAATACTTTGGCATGCTGTGCTTGTTAATGATAATCACTTTGTCACTAGTTAACAATTTTCTATCTTCATGCTTTTATTTTCTCCGTTGCCCCTTTTTGGGTTCTAAAGGTTCTTGTTCTCTTAGGAAATTCTTAACTCCTGGTTTAGTTTGTGCCTGGAGTTTGTAGAAACTAATCGTCTTTCTTTCTGTTCATTTTCTCTTACGTGCAGCTGTTGAATTAAAAGATGCTCATAAATGCGTTGCTTTTTGGATACCAAATTTATATATTGGTGCTCTAATTCAAGTTATATTTCATTATCTTAGGAAGAGAGTTGGAGGGTTGAAATTGGAAGAGCTTCCTGGGCTTGAGGCCTTACAAATCCCAGGTGTGAATATGATAATGCCTATAGCTGTTGTCCTAAGTATCAATGGTTTCAATCATCTCATCATTTTTTATAAGATGTCTCGTCAATTTACTGATGGACCAATTACAAAAAAGTGCCTGGAATTTGACTAGAAGTTGGATAAGTGACCCATCAAAAGTAGAAAAGGAAAAGAACAAGTAGTTGCTTATGTGATTATTTTTTCTTCTATTTCTATATCCAAAACTAAGAACCTGCTCTAAAGAACCTAAAGGTAATAGTAAAAGTCTAATATCTGACACTGCCTGAAACCTTTATTATTGGAAGTGAAAGCTATATTGTAGTTCTCTCCTCCGTAACACTTTTCTTTTGATGTGTTGATCAGGTACTAGTGATGGACAGACCAAAGTTGTCCGCGAAGGAGATAATGGAGTGGCGTATGCATGGAATATGATGGAACAGAAGTGGGATAAAGTAATAATAATTTTAATTATTGTATTTGCTTTCAATGACATATTCTCCATATATTTGGTCATTTTTGTGGGTGTGGCCTAGTAGTCAATTACGTGGGTTGAGAATCATGAGGTCTCAAGTTCAAATCCCAACAGGGACAAAAGACATTAGGTGATTTCTTCCCATTTGTCCCAGCCTTGGTGGATATAGTTACTCGGTATGTGCTGTTGGTGGGAGGTTTGCAGAGGTACCCTGTGAAATTAGTCAAGGTGTCTGGGCAACACGGCTGTATAAAATCTTTTTGGTCATTGTCATTCTTAAGTCTTCTTGGCCTTTTTATTTTGTTGTATTTCCTTCTCGTTGAGGATGCCCAGGGAGTTGGGAAGGTGTGATCCTCTGCTATTGTATATTTGGTTGTTTCTTGTGCTTTAAAACTAAAATTTTGGTCTGAATATGCATAGACATCCTTATAGCTAATTTGTATTAATTTATGTCACTGTCTGCATTTGTTGTGGATTTACGTTTTTTTTTTTTGTTTTGTTTTTGAACTTGGTAACTTTGTATTATATCATAAAACAGTACGGGTCGTACTGTAACCTTATATACAAGTGTACTCCTGATTTCACTTCTCTACATCTAAATTGAGTCTTAACACATCAATAATAGAGACAGTGTCATTAAGAGTATAAGTGATTACATCAAAAGACTATTATAACATGCAGTTTAGTTTAACTTTTCATGCAAATGTTCTAGATGCTTCAAAAAAATCTGAATTCTTCTTTCCAAACAACCCACCAGACGCCCACGGGATAATTATCCATCTACATTTGTCCTTAGCATGTACCCTGCTTATTCCCAGCAAAAGTAATGCCCTCAGCCAACTTCCTAGGCATTTTGTCCAGGAGATGCTTTGAGCTTAGGAATATTCTCAAAGATGATGGGTGTAATTGCAATGTAAAAATAGAGGTTACGTCTCAGATGTTTACTACATAGGAAGACCTAGAACACAAGATCTTCCACACCTATTAACTAAAATTGTTTTTTGGTTGGGGGTTTTGTGTGTACTGGTGTCAATGGTACGGAATCCTTCCCTTCGCCATTCGACCAGACAAAAAGGAGACTTTGTGAGGGATTTTGCTCTTCCATATTTGCTTTCCAGGCAACAATGAGCATGGTGATCTGTCTGATCCATCAACTTGTGGATTTGTTGACTTTGAACAGTCCCTGATCTTCCTGTCCACCAAAATTATCCTCCCTGGCTGTCGTGCTTTTTTTTAACCCAAGTTTCTCACATTGTGTTCTTACTTTCCCCTTTTTTTCCAGTGGAAGTGTTCACAATGTTTAAAAATTCAGCAACTCTCACTATTTCCAATCAATAAGGTTTCTTCTAAAAATGAAATTCCATCCTTGTGGTGACCATAGATCTGCTATAGTGCTTTGTTGAAACATGATTAGGTTGTAGATGTCTGGAAAGAGATCTTCCATGTTGCCTCTCTCATGCCAAATGTCCTCTCAAAATCTGGTCTTATTCCCATCCATTACTGTGTAGTCAAAATTGCACTTGAGTAGTTTCTGTTGCTAGGCTGTCTACATCTTGATGCGTTCGTCATATGCATACATGTTGTCGTTCTTATGCTTTTTGCTATCAATTTTAGATTGGTGAAGTGGTTGACGGGCCCAATGATGGCATGTCTCGCCCTCTTCTTGATGGAATCCAATATGATCATGGTCAGCACTGCTTATCCCGCTCTACCCTCTTCACACTTGTCTTTTATATCATCTTTTTACTTCTAATCACCATTTAACTTATTTTTTGGATACAGTGTTTGATGTTGATATTGGAGATGGTGAACCTATTCGCAAATTACCCTGCAATCGTTCAGGTATTTTAATTTTCTGTTTTTGAGTTATTGAGGAGGATGTTTCTGTAGTATCTGGAATTTGGGTCTTCCTCTCAGGTTTTTGTGGCATGACATGAACTTATAATACTTGGCCACATCTTCCTCAGTTTTTTTCTAGAGTTAGCATCTATGGTTATGTTTGTCTATGTTCTGCATCACTTGGAATGACCTTGGGGACTCTGGATAGGTTGGGAAAATGTTTTATCCAATGGGGAATGTATTTGCAATTTTCACTACTGCCCTCCGGCCTCCGATCATTATACACATGCCATTTTCTTAATGATGAATCAAAATTTAAAATCTATATTTATGTGAGTTTTCATATTTGAAATAATTTAGGCATGAAGCCATTAATGGCAGGATTTAGTTTTTTGTCTTGGCTATTGAATTAAAGATTATCAGAATTTTTTAATTATATTAATTGCTGGAAGGAAAAAAAAGAATTCAAGAAGCCAAGGACTTCTTGGACCTTTTTGTTATTGTTTGTTTATTCGTTTGATTTTTTAAAAATTCTTTTGGTGTTTATTATATCTAATTTAGTACAACTAACTTAAAAAACAATTTTGTTTAAACTGTATTTTGTGGTTGGGGTTTTTAAGTAGGTCTAGGGGTGGGCAAATTAACCCATGAAAATATGACCTGCCCAAAGCAGATTGGGATATTCTGTCGGGTCAATTTTCCACAATCCAAGTTGACCTATCTAAAAGTTGGATTGATTTGGGTTAAATATGCTATCCATATTGACCAACAAAGAAACTTGTCAGTATAGGTTTTTTAATTTTATTGTTTGATAGGTTCAATATAGCAATAATATTGAACAAAAGGTTTTGTTAGTTTCTTTTTGTAGTTCATTAAATCATCAGAAAATAAGTTGAAATTTGGTCACAATTGGGTAAGTTTCTTTATGGCCTGTTGTTTAACCCAGTTTGACTTGCCTCATTGCAGCCAAAGTGACCTTGTCGGTGATGTTTTGTGTTCATGAGCTCTCATTTTCACCGCCCAAGTCAGGTGTGATGAACTTGTCCATTGAACACCCTCCGAAATAGGGTTGTATCATTAAAGGTAAATAAATCAGAATGTCTCTTCTCTGCAAATGTTATTATATAGATGAGATGATCCCACACTTAAATATGATATCAGAGTACGCAAAGGACCTCACCGCCTCCCATTATAAAAAATTATCTTCACGTGCTCGGCCCATGAAAAAGAGTCAGCTCGCACTTAAGGGGTCGTTCGAAGATGCCATTAAGTAAATAAATTATAAGTTTATGTGTTTCTTCTCTCAAAATGAAGTGTGTTTTATCCTTTCTTCATTCTTATGAGCTTTTTTCTGTTTTACTTTTTAGGGTAATTGCACTTGTTCCTGCATGACTTCTGCATGGATTTTTGTGTTTTGAGGATTATGCCTTCTTTTTCTGTCATCAATCTCTATCTAATTTCTTAGATATTGAAAAAGGAGGAGGGGGGGGGGGGGGATAAGTTCTCTGTTTCTTAGACAACTCTTCGTGACCTGACTCCAAAACTTCTTTTGAGTAATTGACAGATAATCCATATGACGTTGCTGACAAGTGGCTACTCAAAGAGAATCGCCCGTATTTTTTTTTCCGTGTTGGTGGTGGCGTTGTAGGTGGGTGTGTGGCTGTGTGAGGGTTGTGTTGAACAAATTGTGGAGTTCATTCTTCAAAATACTGGTCAGAAACAGTTTACTCCGGATCCATCATTCCGTGACCCCTACACTGGCAGTAAGAAATATTTATTTGGTTATGAAATAATACTTCGATTTTGCTGCTGTCTCCGCTTTGTCCCTCTGTTTTCGTGGTACTAAAACATGTCTCATATTTGATCCTATCTCTTACTTGCAGGTAGCGCTTATACACCTGGTCAACCTTCAAAGCCAGTTGGTAAGTTTGAAGTACTTTAAAAATTAGTTGTTTCCCGATTTGCCTTTTTTGGAGTATTTTTAAAATCAACTTATTTTTGTCATTATTCTTGCCAGCACGAAAAATACTTTAAGCACTGCCCCCAAGGTAAGAGAGAGAGGAAGAAAGGGAAGAAGGAGACGACAGAAATGGGAAAGTAGGATAGAAGAAAAAAAGTAAAAAGTAACGGAAGAAGGGGAGGTAAAAAAGGAGATGGGAAAAGTAGGAGGATAAATGGTAAAAAAAAGAGAATAAAGGAGTAAAGTGAAAAGTAATAAGTAATAAGGAAATAAATATAATAATATGGATCTATATAAATCTTTCTTTTTACCACGGAAAACCAAATTCAAGTGTGGAAGACAGACTCATTCACAAGCCAGTCAAATGGTCTCCTTGTACTGAATGTTCATGTACATCTAGTTATAGAACTGTAGGCGCAAATGCAGCAAAGCATAATCTATATATTATCATGTTTTTTGAAAGAATTTGTAAAGAGTTTTTTGTTTTTTGGGGGTGTTTTGTTATTGATTTTGTTTTTTTTTTTTTTTTTGTTTTTTTTTTTAAAGATGATCAATGTAGAATTAGTATGTCGTGTGATACAGTTAGTATATGTGGTTTTAATGCTGCACTATAAGTTGCTTAATCTTTCTGAAAGGAATGATCAATATTTCAAGAGGTTTTTCAGATATGACAATTAGGAAGGTGTCAATTTGTTTTTGGCACTTCAAAGCAGTGAGCTCTTGTGGCTTTTATGCAGTCAAAGCTTTACGTTATTGTAGATCTTTATGATAGGAAATAGCTAATAGATTTATTTGACTCTGTGGTATTCACTTGATCACATTAGCACAATTCAGTTTGTCTTTCGGTCAGGATTATAGGCTGTTCTAGTATATGATAAAAGGTAATTATGGATTTTGATGGTGTGAACTTATTATACACTACAAAAAAGCTTATTGTACACTATCAGTCTGTCATATATTGATGAATTCAATGATACAAACATATGGAATGGGTTTTCCCCTGTTGTGGTTCTCTAAAGTTTATTGTTGAGAAATGAATGGTGTCGAAACAATATGAAGCAACCGTCATATGTTTGGCTATTTAAAATATTACATTCTAGAAAAGAACTCAACCACTCCATTTTGTCAAATTATTGTGCATGCAGAGCTTTGAAAAATTGATCTGTCTTGTATGAAGTATTGAACTGATGAAAGAGCACTTTCCTACTATAAAACACAGGATATTTTGGTTTTGTTTTACTCTGATACCAGGATTTTTTTTCATTTCTTTTTCAGAAAGGAATGCTCGTGTTTGATGCAGCACAATTTGATGGTATCCTCAAGAAAGTTTCAGAGTTCAATAATACTTTATTATCTGCCCCAGTAAGTTGTGTTTGTTATCGGTATAAGCTATTTCTTGTCCTGCCATTCACAAGATGTTATAATTTTATACCCTGTTAGGAAACTACTATTGCACCGTGATGATATTTTAGTTAACGTTATAAAAACAATTAAAAACTGACATTTTGAGATACTGCTCAATATTTTAACTAACATTATAAAAACAATAAAAAAACTGATATTTTGATATGGCTGCTTATCTTTTTGCTTTTTATTGATTGAGTTTTCAATTTGCTTAAACAGTGTTTGAAGTCCTTATGATCACTGAAATGCCAATATACCTTTTTTTGCTATAAAGTTCAAAATATGAATTTGAGAAGGGTCAATTTTTTTTTTTTTCATTACTCACGTTTGTTCAATAAATCATCCTGAAGGAGCAAAAACACATGGTATTGACTGAGGCTGATATGTCCAGACTGGCTTCTATCATTCATGTTTTGAAGGACACATCACACTACCATAGTAGTAAATTCTCAGACGATGATGTTGTAATGGTGCTGAAGTTGCTAAAATCTTGGCCGTTGACGATGTTATTTCCAGGTGACTGTTCCTTCTGATATATAGTATTTAAATTGTTAGCAATATCTGAAGTGTAGGCATTGAATAATGAACCCACAAAAGCCAAAAGTTTGTTCTATAAATAGCTGCACGGACATCCTGTTTTGTTTAAATTATGGAAATGATGTTCATCAGTTAAACACTACTATTCATTATGAATATTATTGAACTAGGAAAATCAAATTAAAGCAGTTATAAGATTCCAACAGAACAGGCCTTGAAATTGATAATCAATTCCTTCTAACCCATAGCATTCTTTTTGGCATGGTTCATCCATAAGGAGTTGTAGGTGCCAAAACTAAGCAATTTCAGGTGGTTGTCAGAGACATAAGCAAAAGTTGTACTCTTGTATTTCAGCTTCTTTTTCTCTTTTTTCCTTGTATGCTCCATCATCCTTTTAAACAGGAGATGATCAGATTTCATCTCTACCAGAGTAAGAAGATTAGTTTAGTTCATAAGCAAAAGCCTTGGGTTTGGACAACTTGTATTTTATTTTCTTATGTGTTCGAAGTGTTCCTTGTTTACTAAAATTTGTGTTTATGAGTTAGTATTGATGGGAGAATAAATCAAGAATAAGTGGATAATGAAACTACAATTTACTTAGATTTATTGAATACATAATGGATTATTCGAACTGTTTCATGTAAATTCTTCCATTTTTGATCATAGAAATGGAAGTTGTTGAGAAGAAGCAACTCAAAAGAGATTGTGGAAGTTCTTTTTTTTTCAGTTGCTATATGTAGGATTTTAAAGTTGTTTACCTGTTCCTGTGAAGTGGTTGATGCTATGCTAGATTACTAGTCCTTCGCTAAGAAGGAACCAAACATGGTTGCGGTTGTGCAAATCCTAACTTGATTATTATTAATTAAGGTTGTCTTCTAATCTTATTGTTCTGATATTTGTTCATTTTCGTTGGCAGTAATCGATATTTTGAGGATGATGATACTGCACGCTGATGGTGCTGCTGTACTTTCCAAGCACGTCAACAAGGCGAATGGTACTGAATTTGCTCTCTTTATGACTTACCATGCTTGTTGTTACTCTTATCTGTGAGTGAGTTATAAATGGTGAATGATGTCTTCTGCCCCTTGCCTAACATGCAAAGTGGGAGGGGGGTGAATCTTGAGTTTCCCTTGTCAGTTTAGCCAAGTTGAAATGCTGGATTACCAATTTAAGTACAATGTGGGTTCGTAGTAATTTGTTTTCTAATGATACGTAGATGTGCTCATGGAGTTGATCAAGAAGGTCACAACCAGTCCTCCACTACCTGCAAATCTTCTGACGAGTGTTCGTGCTTTGACCAACTTCTTTAAGAATGCATCCTACCATGATTGGCTGTTAAAGCATCGTGGGGAGGTTAGTGATTTTTTCATGTTAAATGCTACGGCGACCATGCTTGATAGTAATTGTCTCGTTGAAAGTTGAATTTGTTCAGAGTTTTTTATTTTTGAGGATATTTTAATAAAGAAATATGGTATTTAATTATATTTGAGAATATTTCCATTGTGTTTCTTTTTATTTCTGTGATGGTAAATGCTTGGGTTATTGGATTGAGGACACTGGCATAGATGTTGTTTGATTATTTCCCACCAATCTAAAATAAAAAAAAATCTTTGTTGCCTCCTGTCAGATGTAGATCCTCCGGGATTTCTTGTGCCAGGTTGAATAGATCTCTTCTGCTCAGCTTGAAAACTTGATTGTTAGCTTCCTTATTTTCTTCCTCTGAATATGTGCAAAAGATTCCGTTACCCTTTTTTGCTTTATCCAATATTTTGGAGCTTTTGTTTGACTTGAACTGGTCATAACAGTGATTTGTGTGTTTTCTTTTGCTGTCCTTGTAGGTTCTGGATGCATATTCCACTTGTTACTTATCTTCCAATAAAAATGTTCAGTTGGCTTATTCAACACTGATACTCAAGTAAGTAGCTCAATAAATATTCTCCAAATTTTACCATGCATGACATATTCTGTATCCTTTCGCACGACGGTACTCATCCCATACCTGGGACCAGCGAGACGGACTGACACACACCACCTACAGGCCATATGCGCTTGCTTCATTCGTATTTGTTGTGTTAGATTAGTTTTACACTTAAAAAATCCAAGTCTCTCCCTTTAATGTGAACTTCTCTCTCTCTCTTTTATAGTTAATGATGACGTAAACTAATTCATTAAAAGAAGGGCAAAAGCGTGCCTGTATACAAGAAGTATACCAATCTTTGATTCAACTAGGAACCTCTTGGGTGCATCAAAAGGAAATAAGGGAAAAATAGTATTTCTCAAGTGAAAAAAATCTTTCTCAACTCTATCAGAAGCTATTACATACTGCTCTCTCCATATGGTCCACATTAGTATGGAGCAACATTTCATGCCCTGCATCTTCTCTTTCTTCTTTTAAAGGTCCAGCTAAACATTGGTTCTTGTACAGTGCCTTTCATCACTCACTCGATTCCAAACCATTTCAGAATTTCCCCCACGTACAAGACGCTACCCAGAAATATAGAATCTAGTTCTTTCGACTTTGTTGTGCATTTATCTCATCTCTGTTTCTGTTTGTTGTCTACATTTATATATTAAGATCAGTGTCTTCTTTTTTCTGTTTGACCCCATGGAAGTGTAGTCAGAGTTAATTAGGTAAAAATTTCTCAGAGAAAAAGGAGCTTTTTTCCTTAATCTGTAAATTCATCCCTTTTTTTGGGGTAATAACTGTGAAATATTGTCATAGACAAAAAACAAACAAATACATCTAAAGAATATCCCATTCCTTGACTTCTTTCCAGGAAAGCTATCACACATGTGAGGCCTCAAAAAACAAAACCAGTTACATATTTTATGAATGAAAAACTACATTTCTTAGTAGTTGTTCATGTTCTGGACATGTCAATCCTTTCTCTAAGTTCTAGTTGTATTTGCTGTATGATAGTATCTCTATTCTCAGTATGGTCCCATTATGTCTTTCCAATTTCTAGCTATAAAGCTTCCAGTTCAGCTGCCTACTATATCTTTTCTTCATTTTCCTTGAATGCTTGCTCTTTAGTTTGAGTTGAGATGTTGCAACATCATGCTGTTGTAGAGCCAACCCAAACTATCTAGTGAAGTCGTGCCTTAATGCAGTAGTCCAATCACTTTCAAGCAAACAGGTGATGAACAGATTCCATGGTATCAGTCTTATAAATAGCAGCTATCAGTTTCTCAATGGGTTCCCATCTTCAGCGGTCAATCTTTAGTTAGAAGTCTCTTCTCTGCACTTCCAGCCAGAGAATGCATCTTTGTGTAGGAAATGTCACTGCACCCCATATAAACTTCGCCAGATTCCAAAAGTCCTACTTTCAAGCAAAGATAAGTAACTCAGTACTGAGTACTTGCCGTTAGCGGCCAAGGAGTACTCTTATCATGTACCAGTTCACCACGTCACCTTTAAGTTTGTGCAAGGTTTTCCTGTACCAACTGCAATCCACCGAAAGGGTCTGCATCCAAAAATCTCCATTATGTTCCATATATAAATCCATGCACCGATTTCACCCAAAGCATATCTTTCTTCTCATTTAACAGCCGCACAAGTTTACCCACAGAAGTAATGTTCCGTATCTTACAATCCCTGATGTTGAGACCCCCCCCAAAACCCCCATAGGTACTCCCTGCATTTCCGATCTACTGCCTTTTAACACACTTCAGGGTAGAATACTGAGCCCTAGAAGTTGTATAGTGATAAAAGGACTGAGTTGATAGCATGTAGCCTTCTAACATATGATAAATGCCTAGCAGAGTCTGAACATATCTGTAGCAGTGATCTACTTTGTAGTTGGTGAAACTCCAGTTTACTCCATTTCTTTGGAGAAAATGGTAAGCCCAGGTATCTTATTGGGGAAGATCCCAGGGAAAACCAGTCACAAATCCAAAAGGCTATTATTTGTATCACATCCTCAACACCAGCTCTAAAAATATTTGATTTCTCCAGATTTGCCGCTAGATCAGTAGTCATAATGAAATGCTGGATGGCCTCCTTATAAATTCATCCTTTTATTATGCATTGGAGCAGAAGTAGCTCTGCAGATGATTATATATATATAATATCTATTTCTGCACTGCCTTTATTCTCATATTATCCAGCTTCCACAAGTTCTTTTGAGTTCTTGTTCTAACCCAGTAATTTATTGAATTTGCAGCTATGCTGTTCTCTTGGTTGAAAAGAAGGATGAAGAGGGACAGTCTCAAGTACTTTCAGCTGCACTTGAGGTTTTTACGGTTTAGTCATTGCTTCTGCCTTCCCCTTCCCCTTCCGAATTCTGTCTCCCCCCTTCCGTACATTTTACTGTCTACTTTTGAGAAACAAAATATTAATGCACTTTTGGTGGGGATATCTTATCTACCTGAAGATTGCTGAAGAGGAAAGTGTTGAAGCTGATGCAAAATTTCGGGCTTTAGTTGCCATAGGATCACTGGTATGTTCGGTACTTCCATAGCTCTTTTTTTTGAATTCTAAGTAGGAAATACGCCTCAAACCTAGAATCTGTATATTTAGCCGTCATTTAATTCATAATATTCTCATTTACAGATGCTTGAAGGTGGTGTTAAAAGAATTGCAATGGACTTTGACGTTGCAAATATTGCAAAAGCGGCCAAAGGCATCTAAAGACGCAAAGATTGCTGAAGTTGGAGCGGACATTGAGCTCATCACAAAGCAAAGTTGAGCTGGTTACATAGCATGGGTCGCAATTTAGGACATTTTTTTGCCAGAGTGAAGATGCACGATGTGGATAGTTCCTTCGCCGCTAGTATGTTTGTTGCTGTAGGAGGGTTACCTTTATCTACCTTCGAGTTTATACACGAAACAATCTCACGACTTCTCTCTGGAGACCAGATCTTTTCAGTTTTGTTATTTTTGTGGTCGACAACAAAGGGGAAGGAAAAAAGGATGAATGTGATGAGAAAGGGAGTTAACTTATAAAAGCAGTTAAGATTGGCAATGAATTCTAAAGCAGTGTGTCAAAAATTAAAGAAATACAGAAACCACTTAAGTGACAAGAATGGTATATCCTCTCTATTCCCAAATATAAAAAATCTAAAACTTGCTATGCTACATGCTATATTACGTCATGTTTCAGTGCTTTAGAAAGTCGAATTTAATTTGTACCAAAATGGGATATATGGTTGCCTAAAATTTTATGACTTCAAATCAGGCAGGAGTTCTAGTAAGAGGCCTCTACCTAATTTATGAAATATGCGTCGTTTTGCATATAGTAGCCGCTAGTATTTCGACTATAGTTAAAATAATTTGGTTTATTAAAAAAATGATTTTGGATTGTGTAGGCTCTTTTTCCTCTCTTTTTTTCCCCTTTCTGTTAAAGCATTAAAAGGTGGAAAAAGCTATTACGTTATTGGGTGTACTAATGTTACTAGGCCGAACCAATCTTGTGCTACTCTTATGATGCATAATATTAAATAAATATGACCTTTTAACCAAATAAATAAATAAATAATAGCCCACCATACCGCAGTTCTCTACGTGGCAATACTTTGTACAATTATCGAATCGTCATGCTTCCTTCGTTTCAAAAAGATTGACCTAATTTGATTTGAAACAGAGTTTAAGAAAAGAATTTTAATTTTGCGATTCTAATTTAAAGTTATATCAAACGTATCAAAATATCAAAAAAAAAAAGTTATTCTTTTTGAAACAAAAAGAGTAATTTACTAATAAACAGTTCGTAATTGACCTTTAATTGACAATTTATACAATTATCAAATTGTTAATTGAGTATTTTTCTTTAATTGATTGATACATTATATTGAAATCAATAATGAACTTAGATTTGTTATACTAAGAAAGGCATTACCGACATACCTTCCACGAAATTATGTTCACGAAAACGTTGGAGGGACCATGTTTGATTAATTAAGATTGACAAAACTAGCTAAGCAGATCATTAGTGAGTATAGGTAATAGGTGACTAAGTAAAATTAGGCACCTACCGACAATAGAGCTGAGAAAAAAAAATCACTTTATGGTATTAGCCAAACCCATTCCAAATTCCCTTTTCATCTCATGTAGTGTCTGTCATCCATTTGCTCCTTCAACATTCCTCCTCTTCTGATTCCAGGTGGATTCTCTCTTTCTGTTTTAGCTTACTGTGTCGAATATTGTACTATTTTGCTCTGTTATGGTTAGATCTGTTTTGCTTCTTCTTTTTGCCAGGTTTTAGGTAAGAGAATTTGATTGTTAACTACCCAGAATGTTTGACAAGATAAATTATGGGGAAATGAAGTAAATAATGTTTGAATTGACCATCCTAGGTATATTGTGGTGGTTCAAAGTAAACTAATGGATGGGATCGTGTTTTGGAATATTTGTCTTTTCTTTTAAATAGGGGTTTCTAATTTTATCTTATGGGTACTTTATCATTGCTTTTTTTATTGGTATTAGTATTAAAGAAGTTAGATGGTCAACATTATAGTGAAAGTTGATAATCAATCATTCATGGAAAAATCCTTTCTTTTTGAAAAGCAATGCTTCATTTTAAAAAATGAACTTATAGAGGGCACAGCCCTGTAGTAGACTTAGCATTTCAGTAGGAAGATAGTTGAAGAGGAGGGTAAGCAGTAAGTTATCTGAATCAGTTGATGTTTACACCTTTGAAAGTAAAATAGTATGGAAATTGCTCCATGTTAGGTTCTTCAATATCCCAAGCTCTACTGTCTAATAACTTGAGATTAAAAAACTTTGAGGCCTCGGATAGGAGTGTGACATACTACTATTATATTATTTATAAATTTTCATTTCTTCTCTGGAAGGACATTTATGTTATTGTTCGTGGTCCTATGTAAATGGATACATTACGACTGGTTAACATTTTCCGCTCTGTCTTCTTTCTTGTCATTTCGTTCCGTGATGTCTCTAGGTTAATTGAAGTCTGGCCTCCGGTTATGATTTGATGGCAGGTTTTTGATTCTTGGTTTGTGGATATGGATGATAGGGCAGGTGGATCATTGGATGCTTTGCATTCAGCAGATATGAATTCTGACTCTGGTGATTTTGAATGCAATATCTGCTTTGAATTAGCTCAAGATCCTATAGTGACTCTTTGTGGACACCTTTATTGTTGGCCATGCCTTTACGAATGGTTACAAGTTCATTCACATTCCCACGAGTGTCCAATATGTAAGGCTCTCATAGAAGAGCACAAGTTGGTTCCAATATATGGACGAGGCAAAGCAAGTTCTGACCCAAGATCTCGGTTAAGACCGGGAATCAATATTCCTAAACGTCCAGTGGGGCAGAGACCTCATACCGCTCCAGTTGTAGATATGGACTACCTCCGACATGATGAATTTGATTCCATAGGGGGACTCATGTCCATGCCCATGCCGAGTGCAAGGTTTGAAAACTCAACATTATCTGCTCTTGTTGGAGCTATTCCAGCTTTGTTTAGTCTAAATAATGTACATGGATTTCATGATGCTACTGTTTATGGGGCGACTAGCGGAGTTCCATACCTCTTTTCTGGTTCATTTCATGGAGGTTATGCTCATGGTTTCCATCACTCTAACCACCTAGATTGGACTAAGTTCTTTATGAAGGTGCTTTTCTTGATCGTCGGTTTCCTCTTAATTGTTTCCCTAATTTCATAAATACATGTGTATATCCTATAGTGTGCTAAACCTAAATATGTGTAGTAAACCAGTGCAACTTTCTTGCACGTCTTTAGGAGTTAGGATTATGTATTTACTGTCATTAATTAGAACTAGTATGATCTATACCATGTTTTTCCACTCCAATAAAAAGATGGTGGAGCTTTTCCTTCAAACTGTTGTGTAACCAATTAAAAAGAGGGTGATGTTTGGGCCTAAGTGAATTCTTGATTCACATTATCTCTAGTTTCTCTTCTGTCCATTTGTAAATCCATAGGGGTAGTTTGGTAGCTGGTTATAGTTATGTACGTATTAATAGTATTAATAATATATGTACGTATTAGTTATGAGTGAATCTATGTTTTATGTTACGCGTGTATTAGTTATTCCACCTTCTATCATGCATAAAATAATACATAGATTTCCTCTACACATGTATTAGTTATACAGAAATTAGACAGGATAAAATCCTCCCTCATCTATACCCGAAATCTCAGAGGACCACACTTAGAGCTGTTTGGCTCAGCTTAAAAGCTGGTCAAAACTGACTTAAAAATAGATTTTTGGGACTTATTTTAGTTGTTTGGCAATATTCAAAGAAACTATGTAAGCTTAAAAAAAAGAACTTATTTTAAAAGCAAAAGTTAAAAAGCTGGGGTAGGGGTTTTTTTTTTTTTTTTTAGCGTATAAGCTGTTTTAAGTTGATCACATTTTATTTGTTTTGCCCTTATATTGTTCGACAGTCTCCAATGACCCAATAACCCTAACAGCGCTTGGTTGCCATTTTGCCATTTTCACGGTGCATAGCAACTTCAGCCACTTTGATCCAAACAATAACTGCTATTGTAAAATATAAATTTCAGCAATTTCAAAAGTACTTTTTAAAGTTGACTTTTATTAAGCCCATCCAACGAGCTCTTAACTATACTAAAGGCCTTTACACCGCTGAATTAATTTTATTACTAATTTACCCCTTTCGGCCCCTACATGACACTATTTTGTGGGCTCAATGCTGGTTGATTTTTTTTTTTAAGCTAGTGCCACGTAGGCCACAAAGGGGTAGAAAATTACTTATAAAATAAGTTTTAGGGAATAATAGGACCTTAGTATAGTATAAGTGTGTCTCTGGTTTTTCTGGCATAGGTTGAGGAGGGTACTTGTGCATTTTTCCTTACCTAGTTACCAAATGACTCCGTACAATTATATGAAGTTTTTTGGTGGGTAATATGTTTGGGCTTGGATTTCAAAGTAGAGTAATTCAAGTTAGACGAATGGCAGCCCAAAGTGAGAGTTTTGTTGGGCAAAAAGGGTAGGTCCATCCTTTGGATTATTTACATCGTATGGCCTTTCTTGATGTTACTCTTTAAATTGTGGCCTCACAAAAGGTCATTTTTGCAAATGCTTCCGCTAAATCATACACGTTGGGCTTCTCTTATATAATTGACTTTCTTTCTTAAACGATTCAATGATTTTTTGGTAACTTCTAGTTTGATCGGGACATTACAGAAAGTGGATTTTTCAACAATTACATTTTATTAATATATCAAGTTAAAAATATATCGGTATCCTACAAGCTAAGTAAAAGCAATATTTGAAAATTGCATTTACTCAACCTTGTACGTAAAGGTAAAGAAAGCCCTTATTCTTTCTGTTTTAAATGGGAAAAGATAAAATATTAGCATTAAAGTAAGCAACATACGTTTAAACAAGACGCGTATCTTTTTGTTACGAGTTAGAGATGATACAAATGTGAATAAATCAAAATGAAGTTACCTTGTTGGAAGTGGTTGAAAGTGTAATGCTAAGTAAAATTTTGTCAGAAAATTAAAAAAAATTATAATATTTTTTTTTAATTTTAAAATAAACATATCTTTATTTCATTTTTTTTAATTAAAACATATTAAAATGAAAATTATAAAAACATTTTAAAAATAAAATATTATTCCGACTAAATTTTGCCAATATTTTTTGGGCAAAAGGATTTTTCCGTGGTTGAAAATGGTTTCATCACGCAAGAAAAGAAGACTTTTGTTGAAAGGAGTGTTGAAATAGGTTAGTGTGTAGTCCAATGGAAGTCTTACGAATAGCACATGTCGTGTGTATTATAATGCAAGTTTCAGGCTTAAGATAGCACTTGCGGATGGATTCAGAATATAAAATTTATATTAATAATAAATTAATATTTTTTTTGTTTATTATTTTTATTTTTAAAGTTAAATTATAAATTGTTAATTAATATTTTAAGATATATTTTTTAATTATATTGATATGTAAAAAATTGTAATTTATAATACTATTTATAAAGTTTTTGAATATCTAAGTTTTTATTTAAAATGTCGAATTAATATAATCAAATTTAACTTTAAAATCAATCAAATTGACTCTCGAAAACTTAACATTACAAATTAAAGTGGACGAAAAAAGTATTTTTAGTACGTAATTAATTAGTCAGCCATGACATATGAAAATCAATGTGTACCTTTATAGAAGGCAAATAATGTATACTAGTATATCTTTTAGTATGTAATGAATTAGTTGAGCCATGACATACGAAAAGTGCAGGTCATGAGTTTTATTTCAAATGTCATTATTTTTGTATCATTTAATGTTTAAAGTAAATCATTATGACCGTTTTTCTAGAGACTAATGTAATTGTAAATAAGTGAAATTTTGAACGTTCATAATTTTGGCTTTAGATGTTGATTTCAAGTCTAGAAAAATTATTTCATAATCTATACCTAATTTTGGTAATTATCCATTCGAACTAACACACATAACTTATTAAATCATAACAAATACCAACAAAAACTATTGAGTTCATGTGAATGTCAGCGCCCTACCTTGCTCCATTATCTTGTTTGTTCAATGCACAATATTGTCTAGGATTCTGCGACAAACAAATAAGTAAGACGAGTATTATTTACGTATTTTTTTTCTTTATAAGAAAATGGTGTTAATTTTATGAGAATGAAAAAGTAAAGTTGTGCTATATATATTGGTAAAACAATATATAACTACTTTTAAGTCGCAATCCAAATCGAGATTATTTCTTTCCATGTAATTTTAGGTTGGACTTGCAATCTATGTGCCTAATAATTATGTAATTTTGAGCTTTGATCAGTCTAATTAGAGACTTGTACGTATGTTGACAACTTGACATTGGCAATTCATGTGGTGTTAAAATGATTTAAGCGATGTTATTATTCTTTTATGAGAATTATTATCAACAATTAAACATATCCAATTAAAGATAGGATATCCCACAAGTAAAGCAATACTTGGGAATTGTTAGAGTGCATTGCATATATTCCTTGTACGTAAAGGTAAAGAACAAATAAAAATCCTTATTCTAGCTGTTTTCACGGCAAGGTTGGAATCTTGCTTTTGCATAAATGGCAATTTAACAATATTAGTACCTAATTTCAAGGAACTAATCATTTATATTGTTATTTGTCCTAAACTAAGTAGTTTGAGATGAGGCTAATGTACATGCAAATGAAATTTCCCCCTTATTGGGAAATGGGAAGTGATTGAAAATGTTTTGGTTTCGTAAGAAATGAGACTTTTTGTTGAAACATGAAAGGAATGTAGAATTGGTTAGGTTAAAACACATGCATATGGTGATGGAGATTGTGTGTATTATAATGCAAGTTGTAGGCTTATGGAAGCACGTCATGCATGGTTGTCTTTGTCCATATGCCTTAAACTTGCGCAATTGTTGCATCATTTAGTACATTACGTATTTGCGCAAACGAAAAAAATCGCATAGTTTTAAGGCAAAATTATCATTTTGTCTATTACAAGTTTATAATTACATAAATCCCTCAAACTGATACAATAATATAAGTGCTGATACATTAATCTGATGCGCGAGATACATTAATTGTTAAGTAAGATATATTACATTTTATACATGATACACTAATCTAATGCATGATATACATTAATCTGGGAAGGGTGTGTGTATGTAGCCTTAATCTTATCTTTTGAAGGTAGAGACGTTATTTCCAAGCTAGCTTAAGTAAAACATAACATAAATCAAACTTAAAACAAATACAGTATTGAAGAAATCATGTTAAAAACAATTAAGCAGAGATCAACAAATGGAAGCTACATATAATACGATAATTGAAGCAAATAAACATGTAATATTAAAATTGAAGAACAAGATAGTAGGATGGTAATAATAACAATAGTACTACTGATAAAGAAATTAGACAGATCTCGATTATTTACCAACCTTCTACTCCAATAATGTGCGACCTCTATACTATGATTCCAACAATAAGTCCAATCCGCTTTAGTTTCAACATCACACTTCTAGTACGTTGACAGGAGTTTTGATCAATCTTTGTGTCTGACTAAAAAAGACTTGTATATGCTTGCCCCAAAAATAAATGTGTTATATAGAGAACCATATTCATAAAAATTTTAGAAAAAATAAACGTAAAATGGGTTCATCAAAATGTGTACATATTCCGATTAATTTCCTTCTTCTAGATTATGGAGAATGACAGTTCTAAATACGAGAATCAGAATATCTCAATTTAATTTAGTATGAATTTATCATCAAATATTGATTCTTCAATTTCTTTAATTGAATAAAATTTATATACTCATTAATTGTATAAGAAGTTTTATAATTTGCGATTTTTTAAGAATGTAAATTGCAAAAAATATAATTCTACTAACAATAAATAGTATCATATAAAATGAGACAAATGATCTTTAGAGAAAATTATGCATTAATTAATTTAGTCTGATCCTTATTTTGTTTGCTTAAAATGTTGGCCAAGTAATATAATTTGTGTGAAAGTACGAAGGAGTAAGTACTAAGCAATATTAACGAAGTAAGTACTACAAGTATAAATAGTTGTAGTACACACCCTTTAAATAATATATGTAGATAGATAAATTAACCAAAAATTAGTTGTTACAACTCCACAACTAAACCAAATTAATTTTTAAATTCCCACATCAATGGAAACTCTTAAATTTTCAATTAATCCCCCCCATTTACATAATCATTTATTTGTTCCTCAAAATTATAGCAAAAAAGGTGCAACCTTTTCATTTTCTCTTACTTGTAAGTTCAATCCTTCATCAAAAGGGATGAAAATTAGCAAGAAAAAGAAATTTTCTAATTGGCCGGATTCCGGTGTAGCGCTGCCGCTTCTGGAGCGGAATAATGGCATTAAGCTCAAAAGGGAATTATTGAAAGGACTATTGAATTTGCCTTTGGCAATTGGTGAGACGTTTGCTGTTGCTGCCTTAATGGCCTTAGGTAATCACAGCACTCTTATTGCCTTCGTGCATGGAACCCAATTTATTATTATTTTCAACATGAAAATTCAACAAAATATCAAATTATAACACATAATTTGTGAAGTGCAATTGTTAAATGGTTGAGGCAATCAAGTTCAAATTTTGAATCTACCTTTCTCTACTTGCTGCTATTAGTAATTTCTCGATATATATATATATAAACTTCTGCAAAATAGATGCACACCTAAAAAGTCAATTATAAACTATTGGTGTTCGTTATATGAATCCTATTCGTGTGTGTTTGTATACTTATGATCGCATTATTATGCTTCTAGTAAGAATTTTGACTTGCTGTTGTTTTTTGGATTCAGAACATGCACGATAGACAATTAATGAGTTATTGGTTTGGCCTTTGATCTTTTGTCATTCATAATTTTGGAATTAGTAGTTCAAATAACAGTCCTAGAGTAGTGCATACATGTGCTATAGGCACATCCGTTTTTATGGATTACGCGATTGGAATTTTCCACGATATCAACAGAGAACGAAAACTAGCCTGTCATTCTTTTCTAGGTAAATGACTCGAGTATATTGATGTCTATATGACTATATATGTGCTGAACATTATTATTATTACTCTCGGCTCCTAGTGTGGGACTGCACTGGATTGGATATGTTGTTGTTTTATAGTTGATAAATATAATGCGGTGCCTCTCTATTTGAATATTCTGTTATGACTGGAGTTCATTCTATTTATCATTTTTTTCTTTACCTGCAGGAAGTTCTGTGGTTGGACAAGGCGAGGTTCAAGAATTTGTCTATCAGAATATTCCTGAAAATCATCCTCTCTTCAGCCTATTCTCTTCGAAATGGATCACCCTCGGCCTTGATCACATGTTCTCATCGCCTATTTTCATTGGGACATTGGGTCTGTTAGGTGCATCATTGATGGCTTGCACATACACAACACAAACTCCACTTGTGAAGGTAGCAAGAAGGTCTGCTTTTGATACCAGTTTGAGTGAATTTTTCTTGCTAAGGTCTCTCTAAAGGAGATTTAAATTAAAACATACTGATTAAATCTGCAGGAGGTCTTTCTTGAATTCAGCTGAGGAAATTCATAAGCAAGATGATGCAGACACTCCACCTAGAGCATCGGTTAAAGACTCGGGTGTCACACAAATGGGAGCTGGATATGAGGTATATACAAAACAATTTGTTCTGCTGATTAGCTTATGGTTCATCGTAGCCCTTAGTGTAATAACTAAAATGGTAGAGGATATGTAATGGGATGAGTGAATCAAGATATTTATTGCTCTACTCGTAGAACAGATGCTAGAGTGCAAGAATCGAGAATTATCAACAAGGCTGCTAAAGCACTTCCCTTTTCTTTGTAATTTTTTTCTCGAGAAGTTACTTCGTTAAACAATATAGGAAAAATTGGATTATATTAAAATTTCAGCAACCTCTGCATCTTTAGGTATTCGTAAAAGGTCCAACTCTACATTCACTTAAGGAGTTGGCTGATCGAATTGCTTCAATTGGAGTACATTTGGCGCTGCTGCTTGTAATGTCAGGAGGAACTCTCGATGCAGCAGGTACTTTAGGAGAGGCTGTGACTGTTCCACAGGGTTTAAATCCTGTTGTGGAGGATGTACTTACACCGTCAGGGGTTCTATCTTCTCCTTCTGATGATGCTTCAAGTACTGATATTCATGTCAATCGATTCTACGTGGACTATGATGAAAGTGGAGAGGTATGCACATTCAATTTACGTGAGCTAACTAACTACATTTCCCCTTTCCACACACTGCTGAATAACTCATTTTTTCATTTCTATATCTCTGTTTGTCTATAATATGTATTGCAGGTTTCACAGTTCCATACTGATATTTCTCTGTTTGACCTTAATGGAAAGGAAGTACTGAGGAAAACCGTAAGTACTGGAGTTAGACGACCAAACTCCAAACTCCCAATTGAGATTGACGGATCAAAAACTGTCATTGCAGACGCGATTGGTAGTCATGACTCAGACCTAAAGGTACAAGAAAATAAATCCTCATTTGAAGTAGCAACATCCAAATAATTTTTATTTTTTATTAAGAGTGTGGGTTCCTATTTTGCTACAGACGGAATTCAAACGACCATTTTTTCTCAATGCTATCTTGGTTCTCTAATGCTTTCAACTTGCATTAGTTATTTGTCACATGCACAGGTGAAACTCTGTCACATTTAGACTACAACTTTGACCTATTAAATTCAACTTCTGTATAGTTTTGACTTTTATGAATCTTTTCGATAGATCTCAGTCTTCCAAGATGGAATAACTGAGGCAGTTCGTGGTAAGACTAATCGAGACAAGGGAGAGTCCTCGGACACAGTGGATCACTCACTTGATCAAGTCCCTGAGGTATTTGAATCATCTTGTACAGAGGAATCTGATAGTTTCATTGGCATCAGAATGCATGTTGGAATTTGGAACAAGAAAGATTTTGATATGTGAGTAGCTGAAGTTAGTACAAAAATGAAGTCAAAAAAAGTTGATCACAAAATCTTGATTTGATAGCATGTGTAGGACAAGTTATAGATCAAATTATTGACTTTGTAATGTAATTAGCTGTCCAATTCTCTTCTTGTGGTGGGCTGATAGGTAGAGGTATTACAGGTGTATAAATTAGTATGTATGATAGGAAAAAAAGGTTCTTGGGGATTGATTTTGCTCTCAAACAGTTGTATATAAACATGTAAATAGTAGTAGTAGTTGATCATACAAAATAATATAAAAAAACATTATAGGTAACCTGTCTTATTTTCCGGTTTATTAATTCCACTTTCTGCGGACGATATTTGTGTTTATGTGGTAGCATTGGAACTCTGAAGGTTCAAACATTAATCGGTTGTGCCTCTGGTTATCAGGTTCATCTGAATCCAGTATTTTTAAGTGTGGAGCATAAATTTTATTTGTAAGAATTTACTACTGACATCGCAAACCATAACTTTTTAAAAATATAATGCCTCATTATTTTCTCTGGTATAGTGTTGTTTGTTGATAATTATTTCCAATTAACATTTTAATAAATGAGGGTTGTGTTGGTGGGGTTTTGGTTACTGTTATTCAACAGAGTTTGGTGGGACTTGTTTGTTCATAAGATGTGTAAAGAATTTGAACACAAATTTGTTTTGACAAATGACAACCAATTTCCTATCTACCTATATTATGGCTAAGCTAATCATCATTTAATACACAATTTGAATTTGAATTCTGTAACATGGTATTTTCATTTGTTTTGAATTATGGTGGTAATTAAGAGTGTGATTTAATAACGGATGAAAGAGGTGTAAATCTCAAATACCATTTAAATACAATTTGTTCAATTTAAGTAGTTATACTTGAAATTTACTTTGTGCATGACATTGCTATATACATTTTAATATTTTATTTTTATATATAATATATTTCTTTAAAATATCATCACATATTAATTGAATATGCTTGTTATGGAGGAATAATTTTACAAAAAAGATAATATATTATTATAATGAATGTCGATGATATATAAGTAGAATATTGATAGTAAGAAGTAAATATAATATGGAAATCACTTGTGGAGAATGCTAACATTAAAACCAGATCTGACCATACTACACATATTTTACTTGACAAAAAAATTCAGGTGCGTTATTTTTAAGTACAACATATAATTTTTTTAACATTCATTATAACAATATATTATTCTTTAACATTACGAGTATAATTGAAAACAAAAACCAATTAAATCTCTAAACTAGTATAATTATGTTTTTTTTTTATAAAAAATTAAACTAAAATGACGTTTATGATGTGAGAATTACCAAAAAAAAAAATATCCTTGAAAGAAGTTAAATGGGACAACCAACTTTTCCACTTATAACTTCCTTACTGACTTTGGTGTCATTCTATTTCAGTGAAAGAGAAAATGACAACACATTTCTATCAAATTATATTTCCTAAAAGTTGTTACGTGACCAAAAAAGTAGTTTTCGTAATGACTTGGTTCTTAGACTTGAGTGAAAAAATATAGGTAGACGTAATTAATTAATTACATAGAGTACCACGTATGAAAAGGATAATGATAAATTTCAAAATTAAGGGGTTGGTAAGATGAACATGTGTATATTTAGTTTTTGCTGTCTATAATTACGAGATGGATATCATATCATTATCAAATATTATATATGATGATAAAGTATAAAATAGTGTCAAAGTATTATAGAGTTTGGTAATAGTTGAACTTCTACAAAGATTTTACGTTCTAAGTACAACTTGCATGACACCAACTATTTACACATTTACATCATCCAAATTACTAACTTTTAATGTTATATATATATACACGAATTAACTTTACTTTTACTATTTTTATAGAAATAAATCTCAATCATATATTATTTTATGATCCATATGTTATTAATCTAAAAAGTTAATGAACATTACTTGAAGGAATAGTACTTGATCGGATCTTTTTTCATTTAAAGTGTACTTTAGAAATACTTTGCATCAAATAAATAAGCGTGAAAATAAATAATTTTTCTCTATAATCGAAGGAGTTTGTTGTTAGGCCATCGAAACATAAATAGGGTCAATAATGGAACAAAGTCCCTTTAGGAAGTAACACTTGAGGCAAAAAAAACGCTAGTTTTTCTTTTCTGGTTTTGATTTTTTATGTCTGAAGTCCACATTAGAGGTTCGACTAAATCTGAATATAAAAATTTTAGATTTTAATGACGAATTAAAATGAACATATATACTAATAAATGTCTATACGAAAGAGAAGTATTTTGCATTAACTTTATCAATCCAAAAGTTAGATAAGGCCGTATAATTTTGAATCCATAACTTAAATAATATATATATACTATCGACATTCTTTATGCTATTATGAAGTTTTTCTTTAGAAATCCATCATAATCATATCTATGTTTTGTTTTAATTGTAAATTTTTCTTTATAAATACTAGAAAAGGAAAGAATCATATTCAATGTTCATTCATAATAGTCAATACTCAATACATTGATAGATCAACTGAACGAGTATTACAATAATATGATCAAAAATATATTATTACCTCTATATGCCTTTAAATAATTAGTACATCCAGTTGTATGGTACAAATTCTATATTCGAATTGATTTGAATACATTTCTAATACATGTATATGTGTTATAAATATGTCTGTGTTAATAGTGCTACTATTTTTATTTTTTTTTATATATATGAAAATAAAAGGATAGAGAAATGCTAACAGAAATACGAACAAAGTGGTTGAGTTGTATTGAAAGTCAACTATGCCTTTCACCAAATTTTTGATATATTTATTTTTTCCATAATGTATAATCTAATAATTAATTAAAAAAAAATCTCATTTTTCATCCTAATTTAATGGATAATTAACCTTCCACCTTATCATTATCAATATTAATATGACACTACTATTTTTGTAACATTGTTTTATTCACACCTGTATAGTTTGAAAAGGTTGCCATTATAAAAGCAAAAGTAAAAATTAAAAATGTCTTTCACATACTGTAATGTTTTACTAAGCACAAAAAAAAAAAAGGATTTTTTCTTTATGGTCAAAGTATTCATTTCTATAAATAGTTTGAATAATTTAGAAACTAAAAGAAGAACACTAGTAGCTAAAATCTTTTCTAGAACAAGTATGCAAAACTGAACATCACAATTAATCTATCTAAATATATTGTGAATACAATATTATTGTGACAAGATCTCGATATTTATTTGCTAGTGAATTTTTTTTGTCCTTCTTAGAGTTTTCACCCCTTTTGCGTCTTTAATGACTCGAACTCATAATATTCAGGTTAAAAATAAGGGGTATTTATCGTCCTAACAACTCTCTCGTCACTGTTAAATTTATTTTCAATACAACAAAGCGAAGAAAAACAAAGTCAGTGTTTTATTCTTGTAGTCTATTATTAGTGACTTTTTATTGTATGCACGTAGTCCGTAGCTACCAACTTTATATATAAAATATAGATGAATTTAACTAACAGATAGCATGTAATTGTAATTAGGAAAAAAAAAACAGAGGAAGAAAACAGGGGATTTTGTTACAATGGCTGTAGAACCATTGGGGAATTTCGAAATGGAAAGGAGATTTGAAGGTGATGATTATGATGATGCTAAGAAGATGAGTAAAAAGAGCTTAAATGAATCCAAAAAGTTATGGGAAATAGCTGCTCCTGCCATTATCACCGCGGTTTCTCAGTTCTCCATTGGATTTGTTAGCATTGCATTCGTTGGACATCTTGGTTCTCTAGAGCTAGCAGCTATCTCTGTTGTTCAGAATGTTGTTGAAGGTTTTGTTTTTGGAATTATGGTATGTATTTGCAATGTGTTTGTTAAATTGTGTTATTATAAGCTTAAGTTGTTAGACAGAACGTACTTTTAATTACTTAATTATGTGTTTGATGTGTTCACATGGATTGAATGTTTTGTTTGTTCTTTGTGTGTGTTGTATTAGTTAGGGATGGGAAGTGCTCTTGAGACACTTTGTGGACAAGCTGTTGGAGCAGGACAATTTGATATGCTTGGCGTAAATCTACAAAGATCATGTGTGATTACAGTAGCGACAGCGTTGTTATTGACACCTTTTTATGTATTCACATCACAAATATTGAAGCTACTACATCAGGATAAGGAAATTTCAGAAGTTGCAGGGAAGTACGCGATTTGGGTGATTCCTCAACTCTATGCTTACGCGTTGAACTTTCCTGTTCAGAAGTTCTTACAAGCTCAAAGCAAAATATGGGTTATGACAGTAATCAATATTGTTATATTGGTATTTCATATTGTATTGAATTGGGTGCTCGTGACAAAGCTCAAGCATGGCCTTCTTGGTGCTGCTATGGCAGGGAATGTCTCGTGGTGGCTCGTGGTTTTAGCTCAGATTTTCTATGTTATTGCTGGGTTTTTTCCTGAATCATGGACTGGATTTTTCTTGTTCTTAAATCTTCGGGTTTTTATTAATTATCAACTTGCATCATCTGTCCAGGTTTGGTAGTTTATTGTATATTAGTCATACAAGTACTTTTTATTCTTGAGTTATGGTCAAAAACACATCTGAACTGTCACTTTTTCACGAGTTTCACGCCTCAACTATCAGTTGTTCCCTTTACATATCTCTGCTAGCACCATCTATGTAATAAAATAAAACATACCCTCAACTATCAGCTTCAGCTGATAGGTGAGGTCATAGTTCAGATAGGAATAGTGAACAATTGATAGTTGAGCTGTGAAACTCCCGAAGAAAATGACAGTTTAGGTGTGTTTTTAACTATCGTTTTTATTCTAATACGATTGATATGATGATCCGATGATATATTTGACTTGTGAAACATTGGCAGTCTGGAGCTTTGGTATTTTACTGTGGTGATCCTTATGGTTGGCTGGTTAAAGAACCCGGAAATTGCAGTAGATGCTATATCAACCAGGTACTTAAAACTTTTGAATCTTAATTGAATTTGATTAGTTTTTTTCTAGGCTGATCACCTTTTTGTTATTCTTACACTCTTTTCTAATGTTTGTCACAGTTTGGCGTTGCAACTTTGGGTACTAATGATCACTCTAGGTTTCAATGCTGCAATCAGGTTTACAAAAAATTACATGTTTGTGCTATCTATTTTACGCTCAAGTATTCCTCTTTGACACTTTGAATTCCATGGTTGCAGTGTTCGTGTTTCCAATGAATTGGGAGCTGGTCGTCCAAAAGCTGCAAAGTTCTCAGTAGTAGTTGCTGTAATTACATCAACTCTAGTTGGAGTTGTATTTACAGTTGCTGTAATTGCTACTAAGAACTACTACCCGAGATTGTTTTCTGATAAACCAGAAGTCATACATGAGACATCTAAGTTGGCATACTTCTTAGCTGCAACTATCTTTCTAATGAGCATTCAACCTATACTTCATGGTAATCAAAATTCATCCCAAATGTTAAATAAAAAAAAAACGACACTAAAACTAGTCGTAGTGCTAAGTTATCTGAACGAACATTCCTTGTGCAAGTGCAGGGGTAGCAGTTGGTGCTGGATGGCAATATTCAGTCGCGATTATAAACATCGTTTGCTACTATATGGTTGGGCTTCCATTAGGTGCTTGTCTTGGTTACATTGCCAATACTGGTGTTAAGGGAATTTGGACAGGAATGCTCGTTGGTACCCTTCTTCAAACAATAGTTTTGACGTTCAAAATGTGGAAAGCTAATTGGCGAAAAGAGGTTTGAAAGTTTACAAATCTGAAATTTGATCCATTAACTAGACAGACTTATTTTTGTGAGTATTAATGTATACTTTATCTGGTGCAGGCAATTCATGCTGAAGAACGCATCAGAACATATGGTGATCAGCCTAGTCAAGATGAGATTGAGCACATTGGTTCGCGTAGTACAGCGCCTATGCAATAAACAAAGTAGATCATACAAGAATCGTATAGGTATATAGTACAGTAAAATCGGGAAATTTTGCATTAGAATTGTTCAGGACTGCAACAAAAATTTGGTCACAATGGACCTGATTGCAAGTCTTATATTTTCTTTTCTTATAATTTTTGGTGTTTACCAAAACGCTATGAAGTTGTAAAGAATTGAACTCTGCTACTTTCTAAATAAATTTATAAAGGCGGAGGAGCTAGGTGGAGGGTCGTGTATTAAAACGAATAAGTAGCTTTTTTTTTATTTTCTATAGTTTTTGTATTTCTACTAGAAAAATAAATAAAATGTAACTTATGTATTTATTGGTTGTATTTAAAAGTCCTAGAATTTGAAAAACCAAAGTTAAAGAAAATGAAAATTAGTAATGGTAGATATTAATATGTGATCTACTATCATTTATGATAATTTACAAAATTCAAAATGCTGGCAATCTAGTCAAAGACTATATAAATCCTTGTCAATTAAGTATTATTTGCCCTTAATGTATGTTAAGGCTCTATATAACATCATTCAAGAAGTAAACTACCACTAAGATTATTATTTTTTATTGATGAACAGAGTTAATAGCCCTTTCAACAAATCATAAGGTTAGATACCTGTTATTTCAAAGCTTTTATTAGAAGTTTAAAAATGCAATTTTTTGCTCTTCGTTGATGATTTTAAATACTGTTTTGTTCGTTAAATATACTTTTGACAGTTCGAATTATTTTTTTTTAATGATTGCTGTATTCCCCTCACTGCAGTACTTTTTATTATTGTATTATTTTCTCATAGTTTTCCCAAATAAAAAGTAGTGTTATTTTTAAATTCCGTCTCAAATTAAAATAAAATAAATAAATTGAGACGGATTGAGTAGTTCGATTGATATTTGTCATTGCTTAGATAGAACTGAACCTACACTTCTAGAAGTAATTCTTTTTTTTGTGAAAGGAAATTAATCTATATTATTATAAGCATGAAGCTCTAAAGTGTAAAGTTGAATTACTATTTGGGCCCCTACACAAATTAAAAAGTAAGAAAATATCTTAATACTTACAATATTAAATATCTTTAACTCTAAAGTGACAAGTTGAATCACATTTGACCTGTACTAATGAAATTTGATTAATAACATTTAATTAGTTAATTTAAATATTAAGTTGTCTCATTTTAATAATAAAAATTATTAATAACTGTTTTACTTCCGTAGATTAATTTCTAATTGAAAATATCTAATTTCAAATAATATTATTATTTATTATCTATATATAATAATTTTAATTTATCTCCGTCATATCATATATAAGCATCATAATATAATAATATAATAATAATAACTATACTACACCGTGGAAGAATATTAGGCAAAAATTATTACTTTTGTCCCTATATCAGATAAAAATATTATCGTCTAATTTAAAAATTGTACTAAATTATTTAAATAGTAAATTTTAATTACGATAAGGGAGGATTAAACATTAAGCATTATCAAATTTATCAAATTCCTTCCGGTTACATTTTATTTATGTTTGATGGGTAATTAATAATATTAAATGTTAGAAACAATTATTCTCAAGAAGAACAAAAAGACTTCTAATTGATATTGTTCAATAACTTAAAAGGTGAAGACCTAAATGTTACAACTTATTAGAAAACTAAAGGTCCTCTTTTATTTTTTCCTTTCATCTCCCCTCACCAAAATTTCCTATTTAAAGTCACCTACAAATAAATTAACCTTATAATCTCATCTGATCTTCTTCTAAAGTATGTTATATGTCAGTTGTTTGAAAGTTATTTTTCATAATTGTTTTAAATGTTCGTATATAATGTTTCTCTTCTTATTCATTTTAAGTTAAATTGTTCTCTATTAATATAAGAAGTTTAGATGTTTTAATAATTAAATAGATTGTACTTTTGGACATTATAAAATTATTGGTGTAGAACATGTCCATACTATATATGTACCATTTACAAATTATTGATCGTGTACAAAATTTAATATTAAATAGTGAAAATAACCGTTCAACGAACTTTCTGAAGACTAGTTAGAGAATAAGAACATAAAGTAACAAACCTTGACTGATATTTTCCTATTGTAAGGATATATTTCCGTTGCAAAAAGACTACTAAAACTGCTGTATAGAAAAAGATAGATCTGCCCACAACAATCATGGACAGATCAATTCCCAGTATTGAAACCTATACTAATCCTCCCCAGTTTTTAGTTTTGGTTGAACAGAAAATTTAAGAAATAAAAGATTTTTTTTTGAATTATGTGATTATAAATTAAAGCGGTGTGTAGTCATTAAGTCTGGTGATCATAAATTTGCTAGGCAAAAAAATATTGGAATTGAAAAACTTAATAAAAAATTGAAGAAGAAAAAAACACTCTTTGAAACAAAACAAAAAAGTAAAGTAACAGACTTAACAAATACTAATTAATTTGGTTGTTGCGGAGATAGATGTCAAATTACTTAATATATCAGCGGTAGAAACGTTCACACAACTCTGCATTTAAGAATAACTTTGACATCCACATTATTAAATTTTTTTTGATAAAATGGACAAACCGACTAAAAGCTGAGGCGAATTGAAAATGTAGAGTTAGTGGATTTTGGATGTATATGACTATATTATATCTGAATTATGTTTGCATATATTAATATACATAGTTCGAGCAAAAACACCGCTAACTTTGTATGATACATTGAAGAGCATCAGGTATGAAATTATGGAAGAAAGCAATGTACTTTGCTTATAGAAAACAGATATCAAAGAAATGGATAGATGAATTCAAAAAAGTATGGCACATAGCAGGACCAGCAATTATAAGTTCAGTTTCTGTATTCTCTTTGGACTGTGTAACTGCTGCCTTTGCTGGTCAACTTGGAAAACTTGAGCTTGCTGCAGTCTCTGAAGTTCAAAATGTTCTACTATGCTTTGTAATTGGAATAATGGTATGTAAACAATGAATTCAGTTGAACTAACAGAACTTGCTCTAGATACGTCTCTACTTATATGATTCAAATTGACTTGTTGAATTCTATGATATTAGTTAGGATTAGGAAGTGCACTGGAGACGCTTTGTGGTCAAGCAGTTGGTGCAGGGGAATACAACATGCTTGGAATTTACTTACAAAGATCATGGATTATAAGTATAGTGGCAGCATTGTTATTGACACCTACTTATGTCTTCGCGTCTCAAATAATGAAGCTCCTACATCAAGATCCAGATATATCTCATCTATCTGGTAAATTTGCAATTTGGATAATTCCTCAAATATTTGCAAGTGCATTGCACTATCCTACAGAGAAGTTTCTTCAAGCTCAGAGCAAAGTTTGGTTTATGGCTTTTAGTTCAACGTTGACATTGGCTATTCATGTGTTGTTGAATTGGATTTTTGTGACAAAGTTGAGTATGGGACTTGTTGGTGCTGCAGTAGTTGGGAATATATCTTATTGGATTTTGGTTGTGGCTAAGATTATTTATATTGTTTGTGGTTGGTTTCCTGAGGCATGGACTGGTTTTTCATTTCTGGCTTTCAAGTCATTAGCCAAATTCTTGAAGCTCTCAGTTTCCTCAGCTATAATGTTATGGTAAGTGTGGTGAAATGACTACAAAGCTCGGACTCTCCAAAAATGTTAAGCCCGTACATTTTTGAAGGATTCGAGCAACATAGACCAATTCAGCTTCAGTACATCTGAGAGTGTGTTACATACACTGAATCAATTTTTTTTCCTTGATGAATGAATGCAGTTTTGAGGTATGGTACTTCACAGCAGTGATCTTAGTTGTAGGAGGCTTGAAGGATGCTGAAGTTGCTGTTGACTCACTATCAATCTGGTAAAATATATTCCATAAGTACCTTCGGAATAGGAATCTTTGTAGCTCAGTCGGTTGGCTACCGGTTCAATTCCCGATTTCCCCATTTGCAATCCCCCTTGTTTTAAGCATTCATTTTTTCACAGTAGCAGGATCACTAGTACTTCTTTTTCTTTTTTTTGGATATTGCAGCATTAACTTGCAAGTATGGGCAATTATGTTTATCATAGGTTTCACTATATCAGCCAGGTTAGCAGTTTCAAACAAGCATCTTCTTTTCTTTTTTTTCTGATAAAAATTGATATTAGTAATTTGGCTAAACCTTATGTTCCACATACCAGTGTGAGAGTTTCAAATGAACTAGGGGCAGGAAATCCAAAAGGTGCAAAATTCACAATTGGAGTCAATGTGTTGATGGCAGCAATATTTGGAGCTCTTTTTTCAGTTATCATACTGACCACAAGAACACAGTTTCCAAGAATGTTCTCAAATGAGCCAAAGGTTACAAGTGAGACATCCAAGTTGGGTTGTATTCTTGCATTAACCACCTTCATTACCAGCATCCAAACTGTTCTCCATGGTATGTATTTTACCTCACATTTAAAAAATCAACTTAAAATGTACTGAATGAATGGAACATTTTGCAGGGGTAGCAATTGGTGCAGGATGGCAATTTCTAGTGGCGTTTGTAAACTTTGGATGTTATTATGGTTTTGGTTTGCCATTAGGAGCACTTCTTGGGTACAAGTTTAAACTTGGTGTGCAAGGGGTATGGTATGCAATGCTTGGTGGCAGCTTGCTTCAAACAATCATCCTACTTGTTATTATTGGTCGAACCAATTGGCAGAAAGAGGTAATTGACATTGAGTTTACTGTAATTAGCATTGCATTGATAGTGTAAACTAAGAAATCACATAATTGCAGGCAGTTCAAGCGGAGATAAGAGTAAAGACATGGGGTGCACCAACAGAGACTCAGCAACATTCGTGATGACGTCGCATATCTATAGTCTTTTTTTAACAAAAAAATAAGATATAAAACCATTAATACTAGTAATCTTCTCATTCTAGGAAAAGCATATTACTGTATCGAAAAACGGACTCACTGGCAAATTGACATTGATCCTGGCAAGGTTTGAGAGCGGCATATTTATAATATGATAAAAACTCTGAGTTATACATCTACAAGAACATGTTATTTAGCATAGTTGAGCTAGCACATACAGCATAGCCTACAGTGTTTTTTTGGGGGGTGGAACCAAATTGCAGCACTCCTATTATCTTAAAAGAGTTCCAATCTTGTTTAGGCCAATCGTAAGACTTCCTCGCGCTTGATATCAAACACCTTGATAAGGACATCTTCAACAACCTACATAAGTCCATTTTCTCGTGATCACACTGGAGCCAGTAAATACATCAACATGTTTCATACATGGAAACTTGGAAACATATCACTTGGATTGATAACATAAGAACGAGAAGGAAAAGGATAATTATACAAAGCACAATAACCATATTAGCAGCTTCAGTAGAATTACCTTATCGGGGGTGGATGCACCAGATGTCACCCCAACTGTAATAGGACCCTCCGGTATGAAGTTCTCTTTCTCAACCAACTCACCATGCTATCAAAATAACGTGGGTATGAGAACAAAAATACTCTCTTCAAATTTAGTTGCAAATCAGAATGAGTAAGTAAATCAGCTCACCATTAACTTGTAACTTATTTTGTTTCCAGGACCTACTCTCTGTTCACTGTCAATCCAGTATGAGGGAATTCCACGTTCCTCTGCAATCTCCTGTAGATGTGAAGAGTTACTTGAGTTCCAGCCACCAATCACTAACATAAGATCCAGCTTTTGCTCAACCAGCTTATACATTGCATCTTGACGATCCTGTTATAAGTAGGGATAAGTAATAGGTCAAGAAATAATGATATAAAGCAACAAAATAAAGGAAAATACAGAGGTCCTATAATGGTTTGGTAAGAAAGAATAAATCCAATGCTCAGACCTTCATGCAAATAAAAGAGGGCAGCCAGGTGCACAAAGCATCCCGCATTTACGCAGCATCCGGTGAAGGACCGCACCCTAAGGGGTGTGATATAGACAACCTACCCTAATGCAAGCATTAGTGGCTGCTTCCACGGCTCGAACCTGTAACCTATAGGTCACACGGTAACAACTTTACCGTTGCTCTAAGGCTCCCCCTTCTTTTAAGAAAGAAATAGATAACATTAACAATAAATGACTCTAGAAGACCATGCCAAAAATCCACCCTTCTAGTGCCAGTAGCAAGAGAAACTTTCCTGTTAATCATGCCTAGCACAAACATGTCATGGTGCGTGCACATAGTAATCTTCAGTATCAGAGGTACATAGGAGAGGGAAGCCATATATTACAGGGGGAGAAAAGGAAACCAATGCAGGCATTTTTTTCATAACCGTAATTTCAATTAATTAGCACCATCTAAATGGAAGGAGTACAAATTCTCCAACATAACCATTGTAAGGATAAGGCATCATACACCCAAACATTGTCGTCATCTGTTAGCATGAGGTGAGAAGACCAGTTGGTAACCACTTTCTTATATCTTAGAAAGAGAAAAGACCAAGACTTATCCTAAATTGGGATCACTCGTCTCCACTCCCCCAACCGCCCCAAACCAAAGAAATATGACTATCGATGTTAACCGAAAGACGAAGACTTAGTAGTTTATGCTAGGAAATAAACAAATTACACTAAAGAGTAGGCTGAATTTACCTTCTTCGACATTTTACATCACTTTTAATAAAATATATTATTAGTTAGGTAATTGAGATCTAAAATTGATATATGGAAGGACGTACTGCTGAAGAAATTGAGGTGGGTACTATGGGAGGAAAATAGATACCAAAATGGATGTGCATCACGTAGAATGATAGATGTAGAATATCGATTTGTAAGTCAGATTTTAACTAGAATGTCTCAAGGCAAAGAGGAAGAAAGGAACATATGATGCAATAAACAAGCACATAACACCGTCATCTGTATGTAGTGAAATTTAGGGACAAGGAGGATGTAAGAGAACTTACTTGTGTGGCATCGCATATAGTGTTGAAACTTACGAAGTGGTTGTTAACATTTTCCACCCCATATTTTTGCATCATGGTCCTCTCGACCAACTTCCCTGTATATCAAAAGAAACTAAATCACTACATGATTGCAGTCTGGAGAAATTCCATAATAGGGAGTGATACTCTGAATATAATCTAACCAATATCTTCTGTTTCTCCCTTCAACATCGTAGTTTGGTTTGCAATACCAGCTTTTACAAGGTCAACATCCGGATCAAACCCTTCAGAAACTGCATATTTAAATTTCTATACAGAAAAATATACACAGAAAATATCAGTATTAATGCAAAGTACTGCAACTGTAGACTGCAGGTCAAATAGGCAACTCAGGCAGCACCTGCATAAATGCCTCTTTGGTTGAGCTAGAACCATCAAGTTTACCACCAAGAATATAATCACAGACATAAGTTGCCTGCATCAAGGAAAAATTTCCATAGAATAAGCAAGATGAGATTCCAACTCATTATTTCAAGCAAAGAACACTTATGGTGTGACGTTGAAATACCTCTGCCATGTTCTTCACAATGATGTATTTCCCAGCAAAGGATGCAGTCGCAACAGTTTCCTCATGATCAGGTTTACCATGGATAATGGAGGCATATTCTCCCTTCTTGTGCCTTTCAACCGTGTTCCAAACCTGTACTAAGTTTTATGAGAACTCTAATATAGTTCGAAGGACATAGAGGCCAACAATTCATTTTAGCAACTAGATCACAAACCTTAATCACCCACGGGCAGGTTGTATCAACAATTTGTACGTTTTTATCACTCAAAACCAACATTTCATCAACAGCAGCCCCAAAAGCAGGCAAAATCACAACATCATCCTTGTCAACAACATCAAAGTTTTTCTTCCCTTCCTCAAGTGGAATGTTCTTAACATTCATATCCTCTAGCCTCTGATCCAGATAAAGTAATTTTTCAGAATTTATATGAGATAAGATGAGAAAACAAATAGACAACTGGCATCAACGAGAACATAGCCTGCCTATGTAAGTACAAAAAGCACAAAATGCAGAGGATGGCATCGGTGGTATCAGAAATGTACTTCAAATTAAGAATGTTCACCAGCTATATATCCCATTCGAAAATTCTGCACCAGAAATTAATTATACTATTTTAGCTTTTCAGCATCAAGACTAACTAAAAATCCTTTCTTCTCACATATTCCTCTTCTCAATTTTCATGCCATTCAAGGACTTTTTATGTCTAGAAGAAGGTAAACAGACGAATAAACCTGTCAAAGCGGAATGGGGCACCAGAGAAAACCTATACATGATTTGAGGTAATCACTATATGTAAAAAAGCTTGCATCTTCTTAATGCCTTCTGATGAGATCTCCTTACTTCATTCAAAAAAAAAAAAAAACTATATGTAAAAGGGATATTTTAAAAATCATTTGTAGTCAAAGCCAGTACTCTTCTATGTGTAACTAGTCTCACATAACATAAAGGCATGTCTTTAAAGCATGAAGCAATATTCTCTCCTTAGCTGCATTTGTTTCTGATTAAGCAACTAGTAATAGAACGAACCACAACAGCACTAAAGTCGAGGCATATTGAGGAAATTCCCATGATAAATGTAGAGTAGGGGAGACCGGAGAAAAATTATCTATACAATTTCACAGTTTTCCTCCTACAATAAAGTAAAAACTGAAAATCTTGAACGATGGCATGCACATGTGAGGATTATAAGCAGAAACCTTATTCACAGTGGGGTTGTGAATAAGATCATTAGTTATCCAAATCCTCTCTGTTGGAAACTGTTTCCTCGCTTCATACACAATCTGAACTGCACGATCAACCCCCCAACAGAAACCAAAGGACTCTGCAAGTTTTACGGTTACGTTTCCCCATGTATACTCAAATTCATTCTCCTTCAATTTCTTGATGACATCACCTGAAATTCATAGAGTAGTTATATATCATCCAATTCAAGAAACTGTTTCTTGAAGAAAAGAAATTGGAAGACTTTTTTCTCATGTGTCCAAGCCTTCTATAGTTTTGAATGGAAAATAATTGATGACCTAAAGTAGGCAAACTGAAATTAAGTCATGGATATGGAGGCAAGAACTTACTGGTATAGTCGCGATTCATGAGTTCAAGAGTAGCTTCTTTGTGTCCAAAACCTTTACGATTGTAATTAGCACTTCTGTTCGGGGGAGCTTCTTCCGGAAAACTGTAGCATCGACTCTGCTCGCGTAGCCTACGAGGACGGACACTTCGCCGGCGAGCATCTGGATACGGAGAAAGGTTTCGCAAACCGGAAAGTTCTAGTCTCCGGCAAGGAGAGATCTGTGCGAGTGGATATACTAGAGAATTGAAGAGGAATAGCCATGGAAGGAGGAGAGCGCGCACGTGAGAGAATTGGGTTTGTCGTAGCAAAATGGATGAAGCTAACGAAATGGTGAGCGCAATTTATCCTTCACCACATGCTTTTCTCGTTTGGTTAATTTCTGTCTTTTAGTTAAAATAATTGGTAGTTGTTATAGAGGGAGTTTGGCCTTAAGCATCCCCTAACTACATCGGCACTTTGATACCTAATATTGAAGACAAAAATAACACACTATACATATTTAACGTTATATATATCCACTTATAAATATACTTTAGCAAATTATTATCAAATTAAAAATAAACTATAAGTAATTATTTAAATACTAATTAATATGTTTAAATATTTATTTTTATTTTTTATAATTACCTTTTTATTTTATTTTTAAATTAAATAAAAAGGAAAAAAATATAAGTTGGTAAGTAGCACTAATGGTGAATTTTTAAGTTCATTTATTAATACTGAATCCTTAATCACTCGCACAGAATTCAAAACGGATTTCATTATTCGTTTCCATAAAAGGCTCAAATTAGTTTAAATCAAATAAAACATGATTTTTTTCTCCTTCTTTTCTCTTTATCACCTTTAAAGCTTTTAATATAAATAATTTATCAATTAATTAATTTCACATTATATAGTTCTTTTCAAAAAATAAATTTAAATAACATGAATTTTGATTAATTAATAATCCATAATTATACGGTTGTCCAATAACAATTCACCCTCATCTCAACCAATAATACATAGACATCTTCCCCTAATACACTCCATCTTTTCCCAACACGCGAAGGTATATTGATCTTCCCAAAATCCCACACACGCAAAAATATTTTGTTCTTACACAAATCTTGCCTCACTCATCATCCCATTATCCCTCTCAGATCAGTTCATCCCAAAACCCAAACGTCCCTCTCAGATCAGTTCTCTATTAAATTAAATATAGAAGGTCCTTAGGAAATAGTGAAACCCAATTAAAATAATATTGGGTCGATTAGTCTAACCTCGCATAAATCAAGGGAAACAGAGAAGTGTAGTTCATTATTCGAAGATGGAAAAAATAAAATCAAAAGAGGCAAAGAAAGAGGCAAGAAGAGAAAAGGAAATAAATTAACACATCGTCAAAATTCGTTATGGACTTTGCCCTGAGGAATTAAAAAATAAAAACAGGCCATTGGAAATTGATCGATCAATAAGAAAGTTTTCAAAAAAAACATAGAGATACAAGCTACAAATAAACTCAAAAAGTTATAAATGTCATAAAAAATTTTATTTCAAATTTGGGAATCAATGTGTTGTTTTAGTGTATTTAATTTTTTATTTTATTTGTCAATAGTATAGCTTCGTGAAATTTGATATACTTTATGTATGAGTTGAATTTTATTCTTATATAT
The DNA here is from genome assembly GCA_027704765.1 of Solanum habrochaites. NCBI lineage: Eukaryota > Viridiplantae > Streptophyta > Magnoliopsida > Solanales > Solanaceae > Solanum > Solanum habrochaites. The sequence goes on along the minus strand of JAKWJA010002489.1, from coordinate 95,879,360 downwards.
GCTCATTCTATCTGCAATATTGAATGATTTTCGTGTTGTAATGTTTTTGTAACGATATCCATTTGAATCTATTAGTATATGCTTTGACTACATCATAAATATATTCATCTTGTCTGATTTGTGTATGAAATAATGGGCCCATTATCATACCGTAGTTTATGCATTATGTCTTACCTTTGTATTCATCTATGTATGAAAGATATTCTTTGTCCAGTAAAATATATTGTATGAATGCTGTATTAGTGTTGTGTATCCTAAATTTTGACAATTATAATAAGTATTTTCAACTGTATGTTTTATTTTTTTGATTTTGATGTGATGAATTGACGTATTCATACTAATGCAGATAGTTTGTAGTTTACAATTCCAAATTTTTTTTTTTTTTAAAAATCAAATATATATGTAATTAATAAAGTCCCCATTTTTCATTATTAGTTTGTCCGTGTGTTAATTAGGTATGAATTAATTTCCATCATTAGTTTATGCGTTTTTTTTATTAATTTTTAATACCAGGAACTCCTTTTTATAATTATAATTACACATTATGCTATTAAAACGCTACGTTGTGAGATATTAAATGTTATACACCGAAATTCAAACTCTAATGCTATAACTTGAGAATATTACTAAATAAAATGCTATATACCTCATTTACACATATTGAAGATGAAAGCAAAACACTAATAACAATTTGTTCTTACTATTACTTTCATAATCGTAGTGATTATTTTGTATTTCTTTTGTCTTTATTTGTATTTAACGAAATAATGCATAAATGGCAATTTTCTTTCTATTTCATCATTTGAAACTTACTAAATTTGATAGCTTACTTGTCCAAAATAAAAAAAATTGATTTATGTTCTCAATTAAATTAGTTAATCAAAATAAATTAAATCATATTCATATTGAAAATTTGATCTCAAAAAAACATTAAATATATATATAATGATAAATTTACTTAATTTCTTAAAGAATATAATACCTAAAATTGTCACCTATAAATAGAATCGAAGAAATAGTTATTAAAATTAAAGTCCATCCAACAAAAAAATTGACTTCATTAAACAACATTGACTATATTGACACATTGTGTTTCGTGTTGGAGGAAGTAAACAAAAATATTAGGCTCTCTCACTAATTCTGTATTTAACATGTTTAGAAATATTTTTAAATTTTTTATATTTGATTAATCAAAAAAAATTAAAATATACTTGAGAATAAGCTTCTTAAAAATAAAAGATATTTATAAAAAAAAATTAATAAACGTAGAGTAATATAACTTCATTTTCATTTTTATTTGCTTGTTAGTCTTTTTCTTTTTTCAATACGACTGTTGGGAGCTTTCGCATTCCAGTGATCTGAAGCTTTCTTATTTTTTAACAAAACAATTTTATTTATTTTGAGGCTAAAAATGAAATGGAAATATAGACGTGGAATTTTTATAAATTGAGGAATTATTTTAAAAAAAAATTGATGGTTGTACAAGTCTTATTGTGGACTCAAGTACGGACAAGATCTACGGTGGTGACATCCAAACTTGCGGAGAGATCTAAGCCGTTGTTCATACAATAAGAAATCAACGGATGCCACGTGTTTACATACGTTTTGTCCTTATCTGATCTACCTAAAACCTTATTAAATTAATATTCGAGAAATTAATAATCTCATATAAAATAATATTTTTCTCCAATTCCAATTATCATTAACGAAAAAATCACACATTTCTTTAAAAGAATATATTTTTTAGGAGATTCTTATATAGATATATCGTTCTATTAATATTATATTTTTTTTTTAAAAAAGATAAATCTGGGGGGATGCTAAAGACAATTTGTAAAAGTTTCTTAGTCGTTTTGTTTTTTTGTAAGGCAATTTCAGTTAAAGTTTATCTCTAACTTTTGTTTATTGTGCATTCATTTTGTGGTAGTTGTTTTCACGCGTTACTTAATGTAAGAAGTTTTAGATGTTATGAGTGTGTCTTTACGACTAGGTGTTATACAACATTGTTTTTTCCGATAATATTTTCAATTTCTTCTAAACTTTAAACTTCTGAACATGTATCATTTTCCATCTAGATCATCTAAGATATTATTGACGTATATTATTTGTGATAACTAAAATCATCAAGTTCTTAAATGACGTTTTCACAAGTTCATTCAAATCCCTTGAGATTTCGATCCCCCAATGAATTTTGCAATGTTGAAAACAATTTGACTTAGTTTCTTGTTGAATATTTGTTGTCCAAATCGAAATTGCAAAATTGATAGCATTCAAAATATTAATCCTTACTTGATTCGTTTGTCCCACTTCATAGCCTCCTAATATTCTATAATAAAATATGTTGCGATAGTGCATCTAAAAAGCTTTTATTACTTCAATATCATAATGTTGAATCTCAAAACACTTTTTCATCAAATAAATAATACCTCTATAAAATAAGAACATTTTATAATTTCACAATTATTAATTTAGTAAATTTTTACTCCATATTTTTTACTCACGTGATGAAAAGTTACGTAAATGAGTATTTAATTAAGTTTTATTATATGAAATTTAAAATAATATTTTTATCTTTAAAGTGAAAAAGATAACTTTGACATACACAACATAAATATTTTTGAACTAAATTATAAGAACCTAAATTATTTTTTGTTCAATTTCATATAGTTGAAAACCTTTTTAAAAAATCTGCATATTTTTCAATATATATAATGAGAGGGAATGCCGAAGGGTAATATGATTACGAAGTTGGAAATATATCTCTCAGATTGTCCAAAAAATTAAAATGAATAATTACAGAATTAAGGTTTAGGGTTTTCATCAAGGAAACGCCCCCTTTTTCATCGTCATGGACCGGCCGGAGCCGGAAAAACCCGACGTCGTTCCTACTACAGCTCTGGCATATCTTGATCGGAACTACTGGTAAGTAAGTAGCAGTATGTTCGTTCTTTAGTCCAATTCGCTTTCTCCTTTTAATCTCCCTTTCACATGCTCAGGGATAAGAGGTTCGCTCAAGAGGAACACTACGAATGGTTCAAAGATTATTCCCATTTCCGTCACATTGTTCTTCAACACATTAAACCTCAATCTTCTGTAAGTTTCTCTCTCTGTCTCTCTAATTCCATCTACTAAGCATTGATGTTTTATTGTAAAAGTGTAACTTAGTTTTAGCTGAGGTGACAGGTGTTGGAGCTAGGATGTGGAAATTCTCAGTTGTGTGAAGAATTATATAGAGATGGCATTACTGAATTGACCTGCATTGATTTGTCTCCCATTGCAGTGGAGAAGATGAAACAAAGATTGATAAACAAGGGATACAAAGGTATAAGAGAATTTCTACTTGTTCAAATTTATGCTATTTCATTGGTTGCTTTAGCTTATATTTGGCTGCTATAGAACAAACTGGTTAGTCTTTTTGTTGTTTGATTGCCTTAGAATATGATTCTATTTGATATGTGAGTATTTTTATATACAGAGGGCTGGACATGATTAACTATTTTCCTCTAACGTTAAGGCAAACAGAGGGGGTTTACAACTAGTAATGTAGTTCCAACTTACCAGTAGGAAGGAGAAACAAAGGAGAGGATCATTGCCTTTCTGCTTTATTTTCGTTACTCAAATTGACAGTCTATTTTCTTTATGAGTTGATCAGTGAAGTCTAATGATCTTTGGACTTCCCTTTGGTATTACTCAATTTTGACCAATTGAACTGTTAAATCAAAACATTTTTCATTAGCTAAAGTGGATTGAGATGGATGATCCTTTGTATGAAGATTGAGGTCTCAGGTTTGGACGTAAGATCTCATTGCTTGTCCACTGTAGATAAATTATTCGTTAACGCCTAAAGAAAAGATGAACTTTAAACAATGATGGCGTATAGAAGTTAGGAGGAGTTCTTGAGTAAATATAATATCTTCTAAGAGAGAAAAAGGAGCTAGAAGATGCTAAGAATCAGGTAACCTTTGAAAGTTGATGGTAACTCATATGTGCATGGCTGCATTACACACAAGCTTGTCCAACCCCTTGACTCTAAGCTGCCTGAACATTCTGTCTAATTATTCTTTTTCTGGTTGAGATAGTGTCTTCACAATTTTCATGCTTATGAAATGCCCTGTGCAAAGTAAAAAACAGGTTTTGATGAGGAATTTCTATGGTAGCTTAGCCAACATTTTTCAGTAACTAAGATTAGATGACAGAGATTTGTGTTTTATAAGAATATTTGTTTATTATTATCCCATCTGAAGTTTAAGAAATTTTCTGGCTACAAAAACTTAAAGAGTATTCGCATTTGGTGATTCCAAGTAAAAGAGCTCAATTGTATTGGATAAAAGAAGGTTAACACATAACAAAAGTTAATGTCTGACAATTTTAGGGTGTTGAGATGCTCCAGTGTTGATGTTTTATGTTATCAATGTCAACAGAAATAAAAGTGCTGGAAGCTGATATGCTAGACCTGCCTTTTGAAGATGGATGTTTTGATGTGGTTATAGAGAAAGGAACAATGGTATTATTGGAGTACCTAGTGCAGCAGACTGCCAATCATTTTTCCTTTTCAAATAATCAGTTAATTATATGTAAATTTTTGAACTTCATTTATATTGTTTGAAATTGAAGGATGTGTTGTTCGTGGACAGTGGTGACCCGTGGAATCCACACCCTGTAACAGTGGAGAAGGTGATGAAAATGCTTCATGAAATTCACAGAGTTCTGAAACCCGAGGGCATATTTATATCTATCACATTTGGCCAGGTATTAGAAGCATTTTCTGCTTTATTTTTTAGTTTTTATTTGTAAATAGTAAGAGCAGCAGGACGTAACCAACACCTTATCTCTTTTCCATCATTTCCCTTGCTCAAAGCCTTTTTTTCTCCATTCTGTTGTTAAACGCCTCTAAATTGCTTCATTTTGCCTTTGTTGGCCAGCCACATTTCAGGCGCCGGTTCTTTAGTGATCCTGAGTTTACCTGGTCTATGGAGTGGAATACTTTTGGAGAAACATTCCACTATTTCTTCTACGTCTTGAAAAAGGTAAGTTGTCGGTCCAGAAAACTTGCCTCGCTCCACATGATGTTGGCTTAATACGGGTTTTAAAGTTAGATACTGAATTGAAGTACTAAACTAATACAGGGACAAAGATCATCAGAGAGCGAGGAGTGCAGGGAGAAAGCTCATATGCCATCAATATCTCTATACCATGACGAATTAGAGGGTGAAGACTTTTTATTCAGAACCAACATTGATGAGATGGAAAGCTAGAAATGAAATGTAATACCCATTGTTTTATGTCTTTTATTTTAGGACTGAGATTTTACAAAAAAAAAATGTAATTTTTTCATCACAATAATTGATATCGCTAGAGGAAGGGGTTGGACCTTCGACGTTGTGGTTAACAACCACACGCTCTAACCAACTGAGCTACTCCAGCGTCTTGAAGAGCAATTTGACTGGGGCTGGAACTTGGAGGAATATGCTCTTTCTCATCCAGACTGACGGGAAGTGATAATATTTAGGGATGGATGTAGACCCATAAGGCATGAATAATCTTCATGAGAAACCTGACTATCATTCTGGAGAACCAAAAATGAAGTTTTATCTTTTCCATAATGGGAAACCTGCCACAATTGTTCTTTTTCTTTGTATAGGAAATTAGCTATGGGAAGTTGATAATTTTCTTTTCTAAAAAAAAATCCAGTTACTGTAAGAAGTTAATACTATGAGAACAGAAACAACAATCCCGTCTTGATTCCAAATAAGTTAGAAATCAATTATACTATGTAACAAGTTTTAATATAGCAAGTTGTTGCATAAAATATAGTGAGGTGCAAAAGTCGTTCTTGAAGTAATAAGGATAAGATATAGCAGATTACCAGTCCTACTCAAGTTGTATTATCCTGTTTACCTATTATTCAACACAAAATTAAAGGTTTGTGTTACGTTCCTTTGCTTATTTTCTTGGCCATGAAATGGGCATTGAAAAATGGTTAGTTTTTGTTCTTCAATTTCTTAGTTCTAATTGCTACTTAAACTATTTCTTGATTTCATTCCTTTAAATTCAGTCATTAGAGGCTACAAATACTTCCAGTCTAACAGTGATCGCATGATTTGCAAATACATCAAACTTTACTAAATTAATACTCGATACTAATTAATAATTTTTTTAAAAATAATATTTTCTCTGATTCTGACTTAAGCCAATAATAAGAAGGGATCACTCATATAAATATATGTTCCCATTAGTATTATATAATATATTTTTTAAAGTACAAATATATACTAAACAATTTAGTGAAATATGATGTTCTTGTGTGTTTTTTTTTGGTTAAAATTTTGAAGCTCATATCTAACTTTTCTTGTTAAATCAAAAAGTCTCGATATTGCCACAACTGTAAATCTTTTTGATGCAATGATATCTTTTGTATTCTCATAACGCTTTACGTATTTGATTTGTCATTGTTGATTTTACTACACCTTTTAAATGAGAAGCCATTTTTGGATGTGATTTTCAAAAAAGTTTCATGTTTTGTGTATATAGTTTATTCTCTTATCATCATATTGAATGTTTTTAGTAAAGAAACAATGAATAATATTTGGTTATTAATAAAACAACAAACATTATGTATAATTGATTTATTTTTACAATGAACCATTGAATTGTTGAATTTATTTTACAGTGAATCATTTTACATAAAATATACATTACAATGAATCCTAACATACTTTGTACTTTATGTATACTAAGTTTTTTTTTTATATATGAATTCAATAAATATGATACATAAATTTAGTAAGATATAATGATTTTGACGTGTTCATTGTACTTTACATATAATAAATTTATTTTTTTATGTGATTTCAAAAATTTGATACATAAACTAGTAAAATTTAGTGATTTTAATGTAATTAGAATTAACCTTTATTGAATCTCAAAATACTCTTTAAATTAATAAATATTAATTTATCGATTTAATAATATATCTACAAATTAATAAAATTTAATGATTCCACCTATATTAATTTAGTGAGATTTTACCGTAGGTTATATCAAAATTATACTCTCTCTCTGTCCCTAATTATTTGTTTATTTTTCCTTTTTTAGTTGTCCCTAATTACTTTGTTAATTTTGACAAATCAAGAAAGAACAGTTTCTTTAACCTATTTATACCTCATTAATTATTAATCCAGAGTCAAATAAATAGGGGTAAAATGATGAACTCACTATGTTAATAATTATTTTCTTAATAAATATGTCAATTCAAAATGAAACAAGTAATTAGGAATAAATAGAGTAACGAATATTCATCATGATACAATTATTAAATAAATATATTTTAATTAATAAATGTTTGATGAACTATAAATGAGATAGTAGAGGATATCATGTATACCTTGTATTTAATTTAAACCAATTTTCTTTTTCAATTTTAACTTGGAATGTCTTGAAAAAGCTTTGTGGAAAATATTTGATAGACAAGAATGTTATCTATTATTTTGTACCAGGATTGTTATTACGTATGAAATGTGACACTCATTTTATTTTAAAATATTTGTTATTGTGTTGCATTTTTTAGAGACAGACTATTTGAATTTTGATCAAAATTTTAAAATATTTATTGTTAAAATGATAAAAGAAAAATTACAGATTGTAATATTTCTCGTATAGTTTTGTTTTTTAAAAAAAAATAATTTTAAATCAATGTAATTTAATATTAACCTTGAAATTGATTAAATTAAGTCTCAAAAAATGAAATGTAACAACCATTATTAGACAGACGAAGTATTATAATATAAAAATACTAGATACAACAGCTCAAGCTAGCACATACTCAATACATATTGTTTATTTGTATCAATTCATGTAACTTCAAATAAAATTGGAGAGTTAATCAAATTTTTAATATAAATTTTATATTTTTTAAGTTGTTAATTATGTGATTTGTGGTACATTTACATAATTTTAAAATAGTATATGTTACTTCTCTGTTTTAATTTATGTGTCACTAATAAAATTTTGACCAATTAAATTTCTTATATGATCTTTTAAAATTATAAATTATAAATTATTGTGATTTATAGGCTAAATTTAAATCGGTTGTCATCTGCAGTCACTCAAAGTGTCCGCATAATTTATTTAGACACGCTTCAACTACATCCTTGCTGCCAATTGAAACACTTATTGTTCAAAAGTCATTCTATTAGACAACAAAATTGCTGACATGGCCCAAAAAAACGTGTAATTCAATTTCTTGAGAGCCATTTAATTTATTTTAAAATAACATTTTCCTTTTGTTCACTTAATTTATACCCCTACGTAATTAAAAAAAATTTAATTAACAAAAAAGAAGAAGGACCGTGTTTCTTCCCTCTTTCTATCATATTAGTCTTTCACCATTTTTATCTCTTTTTCTTAACACAGGGCAACACACACCACATACCTCCTCCTTCTTTCTCTCACCTCATTAATGTTCTTTCTGTTTTCCTATTTTTTCTATATTCGGATTGTCCGTCTCAAACTATCATATTGAAGAAGAAGTAGAAGTTCATTTACATAATGAAAAAAATATGAATAGATTTTGTGGGCAAAAGTCTGTTAAATTTTTTTTTCCAATTCTACTAAATAAATTCTAATGTTATGAAAAGATGGAGACAATGAATGAATTTTTAATGCTATCGAAATGAAAGAGAATGCATTATTTAGCTTGAATAGACAAAAGTGTGTCATTATAGTATTGATACCAAGGAAGAGAGAAAGAGATGGACCGAACCAGCTCCATGGAAAATCAGAAATGGAGAAATGGGTATATCTAATGAGGAGGAGGAAATAAGGGGCTGAGGGTGGCGTTTTAATTCAAAAGTAGATTTTTTTTAATTTTTTTAAAAATACTTTTTATCGAATTAATTATATAGAGGTTTCTTTAAAAAAATTAAAGGGAAAGGTAACGTGTAATCAATATTATTGGTAAAATTAAATGAATCGCGTTGAGGATACACGCGTTTTTATTTTTAATTGATTTTCAGCTTTGTGTCAAATAGGTATAACTTTCTTTAAGGTTTAAGTGTTCAATAGGTACATTCCTTAGTTGAGATGTTTTCAGTGAAATTGAAGACAATTTTAAGTGGCTGTGGATGACTTAAGCCTTTTAAATAACATATGTTACTTTGTATATTCCAACTTACATGACAACATAGCATGTCACCCAAATTTTTTTGTATGTCTTTAGAATATTTTAAATTTCTTATTATATAAAACAATTCTAAAATCTTATACTAAAACTAAATATGAAACAATTTCATATTTTATTATGAGATTATAATTTAATTATAGACTGATTACCGGTTAAGTTTTGAAATTCTATTGTCCGATGTAACTATATCGATAGATAACTGTCTGCGGCGATCGTTTTTGAATGCTTTTATATAAAAGTTATTACTATAATTATAATACAAAACAATTTTAAAATTGTTATATTTCCACTAAAAGTAAATATGAAATAATTTTTTGTTTTATTATGAGATTATAATTCAATTATAACCAAACCATCGCTATGATTTTGAAATAACCTCACTAGACGTAGATATATTGACAAACAACTGTTGGTGTTTGATCGCTTCTAATACTAAAGTAGTTACCACAATTGTGATATATTCTAAAATTGTTTTATTTTCACTAATATAAATATGAAATAATCTCATGTTTTATTATAAGATGAATAATATAATTGTTATCAAACTACCGCTAAGACCTTGAATAACCCGCCAGATGTCGATATACCAACAGACAATTGTCTAAATTTGGCCAATTCGGGACGCTTCGAATACTAAAGTGATTACCACAATTATAATATAAAACAATTCTAAAACTGTTATATTCCAACTAAAAGTAAATATGGAGTGATTCCATGTTTTATTATAAGATGATAATACAATTGTAACAAAATCACTGCTAAGACTTTGAAATGATCTTGCCGCGGTATATCGACAGACAGTTGTCTACATCTGGTCGCTTCTGGACGTTTCTAATACTAAAGTAATAACCACAATTGTAACATAAAACAATTCTAAATTATTATATTTCCACTAAAAGAAAATATGAAATAATTACGTGTTTTATTATAAGATGATAATACAGTTGTAACCAAACCACCGCTAAGGCTTCGAAATAACTTGCAGATGTCAGTATATCAACAGACAGTTGTATGCGTCTGGTTGCTTCTAGGCGCTTCCAATACTAAGTAATTACCACGATTGTAATATAAAACAATTCTAAAATTGTTAGTATTTCCACCAAAAGTAAATATGAAACAATTCCATGTTTTATTATAAGATGATAATACAATTATAATAGACCACTGCTAAGACTTTGATTACTACAATTATAACATCAAATAATTCTAGAATTGCTAATTTTATAGTTATTATTTTTACCGAGGTAAATATAAGATAATCTCATAATTTACTATGAAATTATAATTAAACCATAACCAATTTCGTTGCCGACTTTTAAAAAAACCTAGTCAGATGCAAATATATTAAGGGACAACGGACAGTTTCTGACCATTTTTATAAATGGAAAAGTAATCACTACAATTTATAATATAAAAACAATTCTTAAATTACTAATCTCGAAGTGAAAATTTCTATCCAAAATAAATATAAAATAATAGTTTTTTAATTTTTTATTATAAATTATATAATCCAATTTTTTTACCAAAAATAAATATAAAATAAATATTTTTTTACCGTTAACTAACCAGAGGGGATACTTACGACTTTTCCACATCAAAACGCGTCGTTCCGTTAAATTCTTCCCTTCTGTTAAGCCTCCCTAACGACGTCGTAATACTGTCCCTAACTCCAATCCTAACTCGAATTCCCAGCCTCAGCTCCGGAGAAGCTAAAAATAAGTAAGCCCTTTTCCTATAAAATTAAAAAAAAAAAACGCATACATACAATTTTCTCTAATCCTCTAGCGGCGAAGCTATCCGTCAGCCGGAAAAACTTAACCAAATCAAGGAACCTCTATTTATCTCTATCGTCTTCGGTGACAAGCTAATTGGAAGGGTCGATTTCTCACTTCGATCTGGATTCATACGTTTTTTTTTTGGGTTTTTAATCTGTGCAGCGGCGACAAGTGAATGGAGGATTACGGGACCAGTGACGAAGATACATATTCATCTGATCAAGAATCTTATGACGGACTCGAGAATGAAGAGACTGATTCTCAATGGGGCTCTTCCACGGGAAATTCCTGCAAGGTGCTTTAAAATCCCTAGAATTTTTCTTTATTACTGATTTTTTAGTTTAATTGTTTCGGTTTTTGTGTTGAACCTATAAATTTTGTTGATCATGTATGTGCTAGGAGTAGTAATTTGTAATTTCAAACATCTAAGATTTTAGGTCAGTAAGTATTGCTGTAATACACTTGCTAATTTGGGATTAGGGCATAGTTGATTGATTGAAGTTTACGGTATTTACCAGACTTTATTTAAAGGTTTTAAGTTTTTTGCAAGATTTCTTTGTCTAAACTGTAGTAAAGAAAGTGTCTTTGAAATTACCGCCATCAATTAAGGTTGTTTTTCTGTGGGGTTCAATTGAATGCTCCGCCATTGTTTTGAGCCCCTTTTTTATCTTCTTTGGCCCTCTCTTTATAGGTTTTGTTTGATAATTTACACTTTGTTTTACAGGTAATCACAAGGGAGTCTCTTTTGGTGGCACAGGTAATAAGTCTTAAGTTTTTCTTGACACTTGAGGTTTGTATTGTAGTGTTCGTCTTAACATCTCAGATGTTTCATAATTGTGCAGAGAGAAGATTTGCGGAGAGTGATGGACTTGCTCTCACTAAGAGAACACCATGCAAGAACCTTGCTCATTCACTATCGTTGGGATGTCGAGAGGTTGTTTGCGATTCTTGTTGAAAAGGGAAAGACTTGCTTATTTGCTGAAGCAGGGGTAACTATTCTTGAAGAAATTGATGTTGACTCGTCTGTGTCTTCTTCGACTATGATGTGCGGCATATGCATGGAAGAGGTAGCAGGGAGTGAAGTCACGAAAATGGACTGTGGCCACTGCTTCTGCAATGACTGTGAGAACTAATTCTTTGAGTAGAACCACCTCTTTATTGATTCCACCAGATTGCATTCTACTTCTTATAAACTTGTTAATCTTTGATTTTTGGCCTTTAGGGTCTAATTAGTAAGTAGCATAAAATACAGTTTTGTTGCGACTGGTTTTAAGATTTATGAGCAGAGGGTCTATGGGAAATAACCTCTTTACTTCTAAGGTTGGGGTAATGTCCACATACACTCTACCCGCCCAGACCCCACTTTGTTAGAGTACACTGGGTATATTGTTGTTTCTAAGATTTATAAGGTTTCTTGCTTCTATATCAAAAGGTGTACACTTTTTATTTTCAAATGGTGTCTACGTTTGGTTCCTTTAAGACGTGTCTAACTAAAGAAGTTCCAGTGTTCTCTTTTTTGTTACATGCTAATCAAATTGCAATTTTTTCTGCTACTTATTTCATTTTTGTGCTGGAGACAGACTAATTCTTATTTTATTTGTTTAGGTTGGACAGAGCATTTTATTGTAAAAATAAAGGAGGGTCAGAGTAAGAGAATAAGGTGCATGGCTCATAAATGCTTTGCTATCTGTGATGAAGCTGTTATCAGAAAGCTAGTTAGTAAAAGGCATCCTGATTTGGCCGAGAAATTTGATCGGTTTCTCCTTGAATCATACATTGAGGACAATAAAATGGTGAAATGGTGTCCAAGTATCCCTCATTGTGGGAATGCTATACGGGTAGAGACCGATGAGTTCTGTGAAGTAGAATGTTCATGTGGTTTACAGTTCTGTTTCAGTTGCTTATCAGAAGCACATTCACCTTGTTCTTGCTGGATGTGGGAACTTTGGACCAAGAAGTGCCGAGACGAATCCGAGACTGTTAACTGGATTACAGTTCACACTAAGCCTTGTCCAAAGTGTCATAAGCCGGTCGAGAAGAATGGAGGTTGCAACTTAGTTAGCTGCATTTGTGGGCAAGCATTTTGGTGAGTTTATTCTTGATATCTGTTTTGTACCTAGATTTCTCTTAACTGAAAGCTGATTTTGATGTTATTGATGAACAAACAATCTGGATATATGTCAACACAGTTGGTGCTTCATTTGCAGAGAACATGGCTTGATGGCACAACTTTTTGTTTTACCCTAATACTTTAAAAGCTGAAAAAACCCTAAAAGATTGGAACTCCTTTTGGAATTGTAGGATCAGGGTCGGATTTGATCCTATACTTACTGTTATAACTGAGATACCCCGAGGATTAGTCGGTTTGCCTGACGAAAAAACTACGCGACAATGGCTACACAGTACTCTGTCTCTCCACCTGAAATACCAGACTCGTTCTTCTGTGCAAGGTTTGAACCGGTGACGTGCACCTAACTCTCACATCACTTGCTGCGCTGCACTCTTACCACTATACTAAAGCCTGGAGGCGATCCAAAATTTTAATCTACTTTGAAGTCAACATATATCTAGTTTAACTTAAGTTGTATTGATCTTCCTTTGTAAGAATTTGGATTTCTAGGGCTCACTGTCTTGTCTATAGTTGAGGTTCCCTTTTTTTGGGGGGGATAAAGTTACTAATTTTGTTGATGATGGGAGAAAATGAACTCCAGAAATATACCATAAGTAGGGAACCTAATTTTGATTCTCTATGGAAGTTAACTACTTATCTGTACAAGTAGGAATGTCTTGGATGCACCACTCAACATTGACAACGACGCGTTAGTGTCGTGTACACCAAAATGAAGCTGATCCTTAAGTGTACGAGGCCATTTTTTTTTTTTTTTTTTTTTGTGATGTAAGGAGATTTCATTAGAATGCATCAATAAGATGCAAATGTACAATGCCATTCTCAACCCCTTCGAATGCTCTCATATTCCTCTCTTTCCAAATCACCCACATTTAGGACTGAGGGGCAACATTCCATGGGTTGAGTCTTCTCTTTATTTTCCCTGAAGTACCATGTGGTGCAACATCCCAGTATTTAATTAAGATTTCTTAAACTAGAAATTTTAGACCTCACACTTATTTCAACACTGACAGTGTCTAGCCAAACCGAAAAGGTTCATGTCAGCACACCTAAGTATAGCAACAATAACTAAACATTAGTCTCAATCAGTTGGTATATCCTGTATATTTACTTAGTTTACATTGTGTTCTATGCTTTACTAAGTCTGCATGAGGAAATTTGAGACAGCTTTTCCTCCATATAAGTTTTGAGTTTATTTTGTTCCCATATTAATATCTCCAATGATCATGGTGTCAGTGCTATGAGCTTGTGCGTTTGGATGTCTATGTTAAGACATGACTTAATCATCTCAACAATCTTACCTCATTCATCCGCATGTTTCTACTTGCACTATGTCATACGTGATGATTCCTATTGTTGTCTAGTCTTGAATGATTGCACATATATCTTAGTTGTTTGCAATTCTATAACATTTATCTTATGGATATGGCTTGATTTAGTGGCCAATATGCACACCTATTTCCATTGTTGGTCATACAGTTGTTACTAGGATTTTCTGTACACTAGATATTCTCTTATCATATAGTATCCCTTAGGAATCCTGCATTCATCATCTTGTTAGTGGCATGATATACTCAAGACTGGAGTCTAAGTACCATAATTGTATACATTTTAGGCAGTACAACCTTGTCTAATCTAACTTTAACCTCATTTTTGTTATATGGCTAAAGTTGCAATGCTTGTATTGTCTTACTTGAACTGTATTGAGCTATATAATTGTCTTTATATGGACTGTGTAATGGCTTCCAAAGGGGTTTATGTAGATTTTATGCTTACTTCACCTTAACTTTAGAATTTTGAGTTGGATGTTCAAATTCTTTTGCCTGGTGCGCATATTCACATTCTCTTAAGTTTGAGTGTTGTTTTACCCATTTCATTCCAGTAATTAACAGTTTGGGTTTCCTAAAGCTAAATACTTCTCTACATTCCTTTATACTTCTCTAAAGGAATTTCTTCTTTTCCGGTTTAGTATGTTGATCTTGTTACATTTTTCTTTGTGCTGTAGTTGGCTATGTGGTGGAGCTACTGGCCGAGATCATACTTGGTCAAGTATCGCTGGTCACAGCTGTGGTCGTTATAAGGAAGATCAGGAGAAGAAGTCTGAACGGGCTAAGCGTGATCTCTATCGCTACATGCATTATCACAATCGTTATAAAGCTCATACGGATTCTTTTACACAGGAGTCTCGTCTGAGGGAGACCATAAAAGAAAAGGTAGCAAATTTGGAATCAAGGGATTCAAGATTGAGAGATTTTAGTTGGGTTACAAATGGACTTTACAGGCTGTTCAGATCAAGACGGGCTCTCTCATTTTCATACCCATTTGCATTTTATATGTTTGGTGATGACTTATTTAAGGATGAAATGACAAATGAGGAAAAGGAAATAAAACAGCATTTATTTGAGGACCAGCAACAGCAGCTTGAGGCAAATGTTGAAAAGTTATCAAAAGTTTTTGAGGATCCATTTGATAGTTTTGAAGAGACAGAGATTATGGAAATGAGGATGCAAGTCTTGAATCTCTCTGTGGTAACTGATAAACTATGTAAGAAAATGTAAGTAGACATCTGGAAGTCCTAAGTTATTGGTAGTTTTGTGAGAAACTGATGGTAATGCTGATTTTCAGGTATGAATGCATCGAGACTGATTTATTGGGAGCTCTACAGTTTAGTAGTCACAATATAGCTCCGTACCAGTCAAAGGGCATTGAGAGAGCAACAGAGCTTAATGGAGGCCGGAACGCCAAAGCAAACAACAACATTACATGTCAAAAAGCCCATGACCAGACAAATGGTGAAGTTTCCATCCTCTCTCATGCCAGAGTACCTATGTAGATCAGTCATCTCTGCCTACTGGGGCGTGGTAGTTTATTGCGTCTACCTTACAGTTTTCATTGCTTTTGCAAGTGATAGAAGTACTTTACATCATCTTATAGTTAACTGCATCAAACTTATTCCACCCAAAAAGGTTACCCCCACACCATAGAACGGTAGTATGTTTTTGACTTGCTGGGGAATGCTTTAATTTAAGTGTTTTAGACATTCTATTTGTTGTTTGGAATGTTTTTTACTTTTAAGTAGTTTATGCATTCTATTACTCAATAATGCTTTGCATCATTATCATTCAGTTGAGCTGGTGAACTGGCAAACTGTGTC
Organism: Solanum habrochaites; assembly: GCA_027704765.1. Classification (NCBI taxonomy): domain Eukaryota; kingdom Viridiplantae; phylum Streptophyta; class Magnoliopsida; order Solanales; family Solanaceae; genus Solanum; species Solanum habrochaites. The sequence continues at coordinate 95,863,122 of JAKWJA010002489.1, read as the reverse complement.
AAAAGGGAGCAGGTTGCCTTTCTTTAGTTGTTATCTTAGAGAGGGGTGACATTCTATGTTGCTGCTGTTTAAGTTAATGGGTGCTAGTTGGAGAGGTGAGAGAGTTGAAGAAATGGAAAAGGTGCCTTAGTCTCAAGCTATAGATAGATTGCTGAGAAGTATGTTTAATTAAAAGAAATGCCATGATTCGTAAATTTTACTTGTAAAAAAAAGGAGAGATAGAGATAGATAGAGAGAGAGATAATGGTAGAAACCTCCCTATCTCCAGGAACTAAACCTATGAGAGAACTTGGAACTATTGATAATGTCTTTGATTATTTTATGTGATGAATTTGTTAAGCATCAGGCAAGAGCTAGGTCTTAATTTGCAATTTTGCAAAAATACTATACTGTTCTAGTAACTTAATTGGTTGACCCGTGATTGATCAAGTACTAGACAAGTTTTCTGGTTATGTTGCAATTTCACCCAACCAAGCATATGAGTTCAATATTACAATTCTGCAGTCTTCCACAATGAAATTATGTACTAACTTGTAGTGTTAAGTCTCGTAAACAAATCTGTGTTTTACATTCGAGAACTATTTGCTTTCTTATCCATAAAGCATCTTCATCAGTTTGTTACCAAAAACACTTCAAGAATTATGGTTTCAAACATTAACAGTCACCATCACCATACAACAGTTTTTACCTTCCATATAAGAACTTTGTGATGGTTGATGATGGCTATTTAATTCTATTAGATCTTACTCAGTTCAATACTACAATACTAATTTTGTAGACAATCAAATCAATGCAAGTTATGTGAAATGCCTATTTTCTTTAGAAATGCTTCTGTTCTTGCTTACACCTCTTTTCCTTTATTCTCTTTTGCAGGATACGTCTTCCCTCTGTTTTTTTTTTTGGGGGTGGGTGGGTTTGTTGGGATGTACAGTGACTATTTATCTAAGCTTGTTTCCTTTATTTTCATTTCTTTTTGTTTGTTTTGGTAACGCAGGTTGTGCATTATAACCAGAAAAAGAGTTAGTATTTGAACATTGTACTGCTTCTTGTACATCTTGCAGGAGGTTCCATAGAATTGGTTCATCCATCAGGTTGTGGGACATCAGATGAGAGTGGATGCTCCTCAAGGAAGCGTACAAGAGAGGATTCCGGTGGTAGCTTTTTCGATCTTAACTTGCCTGCTGAGCTCATTGATAGGAATTGACCTTATTGAGTTGCTAGTTATTTTGAACCAAGTGTACAGCTCTGAAAAAAAGAAAAAAAAGACAAAGCTATTCTCAGAGAGTTGAGATGATAGTTTAACAGGTGATTGCATTTCACTGCGTCATCCTATTCTGTTCTTCAAATTTTTTGAGATGCCCTGTTAGAGGATAAAAATTACCTAAAATATAGTTAGTTTTGGTCCAGATTTCAAATGTATAGCCTTTATTTGGCTTCTTTGGGCTAGGTAGTTATGTATTTTCTTACTGTCCCTTCCCTCACCCCCATGTGAGCACTCTAAAACGGGCAATGCTCCCTTTGAACTTTTGGTTTCAAGTCCATTATGGGAAATATATTTGGTAGAATTTCTACATCAGCGTTGTTTACTGGTTTCTCTTCTCCTAATGCCTCTTTTTACATATTTGATGAGATTGATTCATGTGTATTTCTAGACCTCCAGCATGATCTCTAACTAAGTACTGCACTTTCCTGGAGATACAAATGTGTATCGTGATTCAAAATTTGTATCCTGCACAGTGAGTTATAGCTAGTTTAACAACAGTATCTATGTAAGTTGGCTGCTAGCCTAGTGCAACCTTTTTCCTTTTGTCTTGGGTTTGGGACCTGAATTAGAGTAGGAGGAAGAGGAAGGGGAAAGTTCATTATAATGAAATGCGTTACAAAAAAGAGTTTGTAATGCTTTCACACAACATGTAACATAGAAACAGTGCATCTAATCACATAGGTATGGTAACATCAAAATGCATCAACTTTAGTGTATATGAAATTAATAATGGAAAAAGCCCACAATAGTCCGTTATCTTTAGTTTAAGACTCGAAGTCATCCTTGCTTTATTCTATAGAAATTATTGCTTCTAAACTAAGAACACGTTTATGATATAGAAAGAAAATTATTTTTTCTAGTATTCCATGGGAAATCAATGTCATTAACCTCTCAATTTTAATGTTTATACAGATCAAAAGGTTAATACAAAGAAAGGTTAGATTTTCCTCCAATAATGTTAAAAAAAGTAAGCAAAAATTTAAGGGAGGTCGAAAATGCACCAATATAACACACATGAGAGACTATTCGTCTGGAAATTCAAAAAAGATTTTAAATTTTAACTCAAAAATAAAAAAACTATTTTAGCTTTTTCCTAAAACAACAACAACGATAATGTCTTTGGCTATTTAAGAGCATAGCATATAAAAAAGAGTACTAATTTGCTATAATTCTTATCTAAAATTATGGACAGCATAAATTTATGTTGCTGCCTGTTATTCTCAACGTCTAAGTTTTTCCCTAACACACTTTAATTATTGTGCCGTAAAATATTTATACAATTAGATCACTTATAACAAGTAAATTTTGTTAAATTTTAGAACGTTCTTTTCTAGATTCACACAATTAAATATACAACACAAAGTGTACATTTATCTATGCATTATTTATTAAAAGAAAATATGGCTTTGTTTTCATTTCTTTATCTAAACAACTATGGTATCCAAAGAAACAAAACAAGTAATATAGTATTTATCAGTTATAGTTACGACAAAAATAATAAAAATAAAGAAATTTTCTACTGATTGAGCATCTTTCTTTATCTAAACCCCAGATTCTTTCTTTAAATCTATTCCTGTCCTCAATTTCCCATGGTCCAATTGTTGTTAATAAATTCAACACTTCATATTGATTACTCCCTCCGTTTTATTTTACTTGATTTTTATTGATTTGACACGTTTTTTAGTACGATTTCATAAGTTATCAAAGAAATCTAAATTCTTAAAAAAGAACCAAAAAAAAGGAAGAGTTGGGAGTCTTACAAGATGCTATGTTCTTTGATAACATTATTAACATCAACAGATATTGCATGTAAATTAAATAATATAAGAATATTTCTCATATTATCTTACACTAAGGTTAAAACAAATTTTAAAGCAAAGTAGTTCAATACCTGAAAACGAAAAGTGCTAATGCAAACCCTAACCCTGAAAAAAAGATTTTATAATAAATAAAAGAAGAATATAGAGAAATTGTAGGAGATATTTGATTCAGTTTCAGATAATTAAGGAAGAATTATATGTACCGTTTCATAAAATAAAATAATCTTATTCCTTTCATAGTTTTTACTCTTTTTTCATTCAATTTTACAGTTTCACTGTTTTGAAAACATTATTTATTTATTTATTATTTTTAATGTATTAACAAAAGTAATTATTCTTTTTCAATTTAAACCTCGATGTTAATAATTTTTTTAAATCTAAGACTAATGACTATACATTAAGATGAATAATGAACACCTAATTTTTGACGTGTTTAATTGCTCCTTCGATATATATAATAAGATTATCTTTTTATACATGTATTTTTATTTATTTTATGTTATTTTTATTTAGTAATTTTTTACTTCAAAATGTTTGAATTTTGTGTCAATGAGCTGATTTTTCTTTTGGGTTTGTATGATTAAAATCTGATGAATCCTACTCAAGGAGACTATTTTTTTTTTGAAAAATATTCAAATAATTCATTGTCTTTTATTGAATGAATGAATTAAAGAAAATGGAAAAGGACAATGAAATCATATTCAATAATCTTCTCTCAGAAAAGGAAAAAAAAATTTGGAGGAATTTGAGAGAGATTTAGGGGGAAAAAAAGAAGAGAATAAGAACAAATCACAATAAAAAGAACAACAACTAATTAGAAGAGGGAAAAAAATAAGAATAAAGAAAAAAAAGTCTTCTTCTAAAATAAATAAATTTTGTGATTTTTGGGAGTTCAATTAAGCTTGCTTTCATCATTGTTTTGCCATCATCTCTTTAGGTATATCCTTTTCCCTACATTTTAAGGTGTAACTTCAAAGACTAATAAAATATGTTAATATTTTTAATTAAATTATTATGTTTAGTTTATTTGAATAAATATGTTATGATACTTAATATGATTATGTGTTGTTATCGTTTGTTTTCTATTATCAAGTTAGGTGTTAATTCTATCTTATTATTATGAAGTTGATACATAACTTTAATTTATTGGAATTAGTTAAATTATGTTTTGTTGTTACTGTATATTTGTGTTCTATTATTAAACTAGATGTTAATTCTATTTAAAATCTCAAAGTTTTTTTTATTTAGTTTCGGGTCATTTTAAGAAAGAAAAAAAAAAGAGTTTTTTTACAAAATAAAACACTAAACTGGTCATTTATGCAAAAATTGAAATTCTGGTCATTTTTACAAAAATAAATGTAAATTTGATAATTTTGCAAGTAGATTCACATTTATTTAGGATACATACACAATTCTCGCTGCTTATCACTCTCTTATCCTCGCTCGCATTTCAGTGTACGAGATCATGCTAATTACACTAGATTTTTTGCTAATGTTATTGAAACAACATATCATTGTTTGCCATATTTGATTTGAAAATCTTTTCATTTTTTGATGTTATAGAATTATAAGTTTGAAAAGAAAAAAAAAAGGGCTCAACCCTTCTAGGTTTGGTTTGAGCATTTCCTGACCCACTCAAATGAAAGGCCGGCACACCCTAACCATTCAAATTCCTTGGTCCGTGAGGCTTGGGCTGAGTGGGGTTGAGTCGATCCTTTTTGATAGCTCTAACTATAACCTTAACTTGTAACACTAATCCTAATGTGTTGAGAGTTAAAGCCTGTTTGAATTCAATTAAAAGTTGGCTAATCCTATTTTAAAGTCATTTTATGTTTTTCAAAATGTTTGACAAAGTTTAAAATACCTTTTTAAAAAGTTAAAAAAATCAAAAGTAGGTCTCCCTCTAATTTTTATTTTTGACTTAAATGTTATTAAGTTTGATTTTTTATTTTTTATTTCCTCCGTCCACTTTTAATTGTCATAGTTCTTTTTAAGAACTTTGACTAACATTTTATGTTATATTTTTTGTTATATTAATATGCAAAATATTATAACTTATAATATTTTTCATATAATTTTGAAATACTATTGCTTTTCTTTTAAAAATCAAATTAATGATTTAATTTAACTTTTAAAATCGATGAAATTAACATTCAAAAAAGTATTAACATTACAAAAAAAGTGGTTGAATAGAGCAACTAAAAATTCTTTTTTTTTTTTCTAAAAGTCAAATGAACTTTTAAGTGTGGCGTTACATACGAAATGATCATTAATGAACCTCTTCTCTATATACTTATTGTTATGATTTTAAAGTCAAATCAACTTTTAAGTGTGGCGTTATATATGAGATGATCATTAATGAAGCCCTTATTTATAAAGTATTAACATTACAAAAAAAAAGTTGTTGAATAGAGTAACTCAAATTACCTTTTTTTTCTTTCTAAAAGTCAAATAAACTTTTAAGTGCGGCGTTACATATGAGATGATCATTAATGAATCTTTCTCTATCTACTATTGTTATGTTTTTTAAATCAAATCAAAACTTTAAGTGGTTCGGGTTATATGGAGATGATCATTAATGAAGCCCTTATTTATAAAGTATTAACATTACAAAAAAAAGTGGTTGAATAGAGTAACTCAAAATTACTTTTTTTTTCTAAAAGTCAAATGAACTTTTAAGTGTGGCGTTACATATGAGATGATCATTAATGAACCTCTTCTCTATATACTTATTGTTATGTTTTTAAAGTCAAATCAACTTTTAAGTGTGGCGTTATATATGAGATGATCATTAATGAAGCCCTTATTTATAAAGTATTAACATTACAAAAAAAGTGGTTGAATAGAGTAACTCAAAATTACTTTTTTTTTTCTAAAAGTCAAATGAAATTTTAAGTGTGGCGTGACATATGAGATGATCATTAATGAACTTCTTCTCTGTATACTTATTGTTATGTTTTTAAAGTCTAATCAACTTTTAAGTGTGGCGTTATATATGAGATGATCATTAATGAAGCCCTTATCTATAAAGTATTAACATTACAAAAAAAAGTGGTTGAATAGAGTAACTCAAAATTACCTTTTTTTTCTTCTAAAAGTCAAATAAACTTTTAAATGTGGCGTTACATATGAGATGATCATTAATGAACCTCTTCTCTATATACTTATTGTTATGTTTTTAAAGTCAAATGAACTTTTAAATGTGGCGTTATATATGAGATGATCATTAATGAAGCCCTTATCTATATTCTTATTTTTCTATCTATAAATAGTTGGGCTAAGTAAAGCCCTTTTCCAATAAAACTAAAAAAAAATCATACATATTTTTCTCTCTATCCTCTCGCCGGCCGGAGTTATACCTCGCTGGAATTATCCAAATAACCTCTAATTTTTTTTATATCATCTTTGGTGATAAGCTGGTTGGAATGTTTGATTCCTCAGTTTGATCCATCAATTTTTTGATTCATACATTTTTAGGAGGTTTTAATCTGTGCAACAATGAAAAGTGAATGGAGGATTATGGGAACGGCGATGAAGATATATATTCATCTGATCAAGAATCTAAGAACTAACTTAAGAACGAGGAGGTTGATTCTCAATGGGGCTTTTCCACAGAAAATTCATGCAAGGTGCTTTAAAAAATCTGAAATTTACTTTTTAGTTAGCTTATTTCATTTTTTTTGTGTTAAACCTATAATTCTGATGATCATGTCATGTATGTGGTAGGAATAGTAATTTCAAAAATTTAAAACATGTAGGATTTTAGGTCAGTAAGTATTTGTGTAATTCTCTGGCTAGTTTGGGATTAGGGCATAATTGATTGATTGAAGTTTAGGATATTTACCAGGATTTCCTATATAGATTTTAAGATTTTATAAATTTTTCTTTATCTAAATTGTAATAAAGGAAGAGTCTTTGAAATTACCACTTAAAAACAACATCATATACTCAGTTTAGTCATAAACTAGATTTTGGGCTGATAGAATGTACATGAACACTATTTCCACCTCAGAGGTATAAAGATCGTTTCCTATAGATCTTCTACTCATAAGTTTTAAAAGCAGTTAAAACAAAATTTTACTTTACGCTACTTACTAATTAGAACTAGCAAATACCTATTGACCTAAAATGCTAATTGTTTTAGATTATTTGTCCTATATAACATACATGATCATCAAAAATTGTAGGTTCAACACAAAAAGCGAAATAAGTAAACTAAAATTTTAGTTCATAAAGAAAAATTCTAGGAATATTGAAGCACCTTGCAGGAATTTTCTGTGGAAGAGTCTCATTGGGAATCAACCTTCTCATTCTCGAGTTCATTGTAAGATTCTTGATCAGACGAATATATACCTTTGTCGCTGCTCTCATAATGCTCCATTCACTTATCGCCACTACATAGATTAAAACCCTCCAAAAAATAATGTATGTTCAATAAACTGGTGGATCAAAGTGAGAATTCGAGCGATCGAATTACCTTCTTACCCAAGATGATATAGAAAAATAGAGTTTCCTTGAGTAAAATTATTATTTTTCTGTCGAGGTATATCTCCAACTGTGGAGAGGATACAGAGAGAAATATGTATGTGTCTCTTATGTATTTACTAGAAATAATGACTTCGCGTAGAGAAGTCAAAAGAAGAACACCTTGTTTTATTGGATAGAACATTGACCCGCTAGTTGGATGAGCAACCAGAGAAGTCAAAAGAAGAACACCTTGTTCTATTCGATAGGACATTGATCTGCGGGGCTGGATGAGCAACCTTCTATCTTACATCTCTACAAATAGTAGAGTGGCTTGCTACTTCCAATAAGAAAAAGAAGATTGAGCAATACAAAGAAAAAAAAAGAAGTTGTCCCCTTGCAAGAAAAGAAATCAATGCAATAGTACAAAATTCTTTTTCTTGGAACGTCATATGTCTGTTCTTACTTTAATTGTAATAATATTTGCCTTTAATTTGACTATTTAATAATCTAGCACATAAAAAAAGAGTCCTAATTTGCTATAATTCTTATTTACAATAACCTAAAGTGTACATTTATCTATGCATTATTACTAAAAGAAAATATGTTTTTTTTCCTTTTCTTTATCTATACAACTATGGTATCCAAAGAAACAAAAGAAGAAATATAGTATTTATCAGTTATAGTTTTGAGAATAATAAATATAAATAAATTTGATTTAGATTTCTTCTATTTAACTGATATTTCTATTAGTATTCATGTCCCCAATTTCTCATAGTCCAATTGTTGTTAATAAATTCAACACATCATATTGATTATTCAAGTATCTTCTTCTTTTATTTCATTTTACTTGATTGTATTTAATTACGAAAAAAAAATATAACAAAAAGATGACAATAACAAAAGAGATAAAAGAAGAATATAATGAAATAGAAAGTCAAAAAAAAAAAAGGTAGAAAAATTGTTGGAGATATTTGATACTGTTTCAAAAAAAATTTAAGGAAGTTACATGTACCGTTTTATAAAATCACATAATAATTTATAATTTTTTATTTTTACTTGTTATTTTTAATATATCAATATTTTATTTATTTTCAATACATCAATCAATATGATGATCCGGTAAAAACTTATATTATTTTTTTCTAAAAAAGAAGCGAAAAATGTAAAGCGGACTAACAAAAATTAAAGTTAACTTGTGATTCTCATTCTAATTATTTTGGGATTTAATAGAATCAGCGGCAAGTGTGGCATCATATGAGATGATCATTAATGAAGCTCTATTATCTATATACTTAATGTTTTTATTAATTGGTCTATGAGCATGTCTGTCACTTCCTTTAAATATTGTTAGCACTTGGCTTACCAAGATCTATGTTTTCTTTTTAAAAAAATGAATAACAATAATAGTGTGGAACCAGCTTATTTATCTTGATTAATAAATATCAAATTACTTTTTATTATAACATTGAGAAAAAAAAAATACTTACATCATACTGTATCTCGTGATTTTTTCCTTATTTTATTAACCACTAAACTACAGTGCCATGACCTAGTTTTTCAGCTAGGATCATTGATAGCCTATATTTTAAATCTTTATTTTATTTATTTTCAGTAATTAAATTAGAATGAATTTTGTAAATAATTTTTCGTTTTGTTTGGCAAGTTACTTCCGATTCTTATATTTTAGACGAATATATGAAGTTACTTGTTTTTTTTAAAAAAATTCTAGACATTTTATGGAGTTCGGAGCCAAAAGGGCAATAAATATTGTCAAAACTTCTAAAAGGGCACATCATGTTTTTATTTAACCGAAAGGGCGAAATCTCTATTACCAAGCGATTTTCCTCTGACACATATGTATGTCGTGTACTCCGTTGAAATTAAAAATCGCTGCCTGAGCAACAATTTTCTCCCATTTTAATCTTTTTTCACTAATATTGTTGCTGTAGCAGCGTTTTCACAGATTTTTTTTATTAATTTTGTTTTCATGGAAATTGCTGCTTCGGCAGCTTTTTGTTAAACTTTTTTTAAAAAATCACTGTTAAGGCAGCGTTTTACCAATGTTTTGGGGTATCTGATTTTGCTGTACTTTGGGCTTATATGTCCCTAAGACTAGGCAACGGAGTGGAACGAATTGGTACCGGATCAGAACGGGATGAGTTGATCGGTATCGAGATGAATCAGATCGAAATTATCGAGACGGTTACTCGATTTCATTCCGTCCCACTATATATCGGAATGAAACCGAAATGGATCGGAATGAAACGAACGGGATGACACATCTAGTTATTTCAAAAAATAATTTTTTTGAAATAACGAAAATATGAATATTTTTTTATTTTTCTAAGTTTAAATTAGTAGTTTTTAAATTTATAATGTAATTTTTTACTTAAGTTATTTTAAAGATATCTTTTATAAAAAATTTTTTACTTATTATGTTTGCAAGTGTAAGTCTAATGATTAGGTAGGAAGTATGTTATAACTGAAGAAGGACAGAGTTTATAAACGTGGTAATTTAATAAAAAATTTGTAATTTTAAAAATTAAAGAAAAAGAAAAACAGTAAACAAAATTAAAAATATCAAATAATTTATTAAATTCGTATTATGGGAATATAATTTCCATTTACAACCGACTAGTAGAGTGCATTGTTTAGCAAACCACATTCTAGGAAGGGTTTTGTTTTCCAACTAAGTCTCGAGTTTATACTAATGTAAATACTAATAGGGATAGTTGGTTACTTCGGTAGGATTATTAATTTAATATCCAAGTATAAATTATACATTTATAAATATATAATATAAATTAATTAATAATTATTAATTAATCAGAATTGGATCAAAATCGAACCAGATCGGACCAAAATCGGAATAAATCGATATTGATATATCGATAACAAACTTTGGCTCCGTTCCATTCTGTGTCCCGATCGAAATGTCCCATTCCGTTCCGTAGGCAACCGAACCAGGATGAATCGAAATGAATCGAAACGACATCAGACCGGTACGGGTACATTCCGTTCCGTTGTTCAGCCTTATATGTCTCTCTTATTTTATTTTTTTTAAGAGAAATAAAAGGATCACTGGTCCAAAAAAATTAAATTAAAAAAAAAAGGCAGCAGTTCTTTTTTATAAAAATAAAGTTCAGGCTGCAAAGGCAGCAATTCTTTTTTAAAAAAAATAAATTGAAGTACAGGAATGAAAAAAAAAAAGAAAGAAGAAAATTAAGGAAAACGCTGCTAAGCAGAACGGTTTTTTTAAAATTATTTATAAAAAACTGCCAAAGCAGCATTTTCACGAGAGAAAAGTGTTAAAGAAATTCTATGAAAATGCTGCTGTGACAGCGATATTAAGGAAATGTTTTTTTTTGGGAGAAAATTGTTGTTTGGATAACGATTTTGATTTTTAATTTAAACAGCGTGAATGGTGTTCATATTTGTCAGAGAGAAATCACTTTAATAGTAACGATTTTGCCTTTTTAGTCTAAAAAAATATGATACATCCTTTTGAAATTTTAACATTTTTTTTTGCCTTTTTAGCTTTGAACTCACATTTTATGACATTTTAAATAAATACTCTTAATTAGGAATAAGTCAATTTATGTATCTCGCTAGATATAGTTCTAAGTTGTAAATATAATTGAAATAGTGAAAGGTAATATTCCTTCAATTTGCCTTAAATAGACAAGTTATTTACTTGTATTAGATTGAAACGTGACTTATCGCTAATTTTAATTAGTTTGGAATTGTTTGATCAATTGAGTGGAAGAGAACAGAATTCACACGTAATGCACGAGTTAGCTATCTTATTTTTTAATTCAAAATATTAATTATTTGAATATAATTATCTTTAAAGTAATTAGATGTGAGCCAGGGAATAACGATTTAGTTAAAAAGTAAGCATAAAGTAAATTTTAAGCGTAAAAAATTATACAGTTACCGTGATTAATATAAATTTATAACATTAGAATACAACGGATTCAATTCTGAATTCGCATATTAACTATAGATAGGAGTTAGCTTTATGTAAAAATATATCAAGCTAAATTAATGATATCGTTATTCCATTATTTGAGTATCGACTAAAGCCACAAAATCATAGGAAAGATATTTAAAGTGATTGTGTTTTAATATGAGTTGTGGTGTAGTGATGAAAATATTTTATCTTTAATTAGAAATTTTGAATTCGAACATTAAATATGAAATTTTTTTTATTGAAAGTATCGTGTAATTAGTTAAAGTGGATTTTATAAGGCGAGGCCAAGAGTCCAATCACACGTGGTGTGTTGGTATCTATTGTGCGCACCAAGGAAAGTATTCACCCTTTAAACCAAAGGATGCATGTTTGTCTTTTCTCTTTCAAAATATTTGTTCTATCACCACTTTACAACTTTTAGAAAGAATGTCGTCTTTTCTTCTTTCAATTCACTGTTAAGTAATCATCAGAAATGCACATCCTCCCATGCATCTTACTAGATGTGACATACAATACACACTTTTCGGTCCTCCAACAACTAGAAACGTTCTGTTACGGTACATATTATTTAATTTGATTGATCTAAATTCACATTGCGTTATCATATTAGTAAAAAAAAAAAGTACTTTTTTTGACTATCAAAAGTTTTCTTATTTTTAAGATTAAGAGATTGTATGATTTATGATAAAACTGAATCATATTCATATCGTCACAATTTTTTTACTATTACGTATATAATTACAACGTAAATTGTTTACAAATCAGAAAATTACTTACTAGACTAGTCATTTCAATTTGTCACATTCTTTTTGCAATTGCTTTGACTTCACCTTTCAGCCCTTTTTAGGTGATCTCTTGTTAGTGCATCTCCTTGAAGGATAAAGCCCACCAACTTATTTTTTTTACTATATCCATTCCCTTTCCCCCACAACCACGTACGTACTGATAAGATTTGTTCTCCCCCGTGATTGGATTTGGGTGACATATATGATCTGGTGTTATAATTAAATGAGGTATTGTGAGAAATGCGAAGTACTTTGTGAGGTATTGTGACGACCATGATAGAGGGCAAGTCAGAGAAGGATTGACAAATTTCTAATATAAGAAGACCTGAAACATATTGGATTAAAGCAGACAATACGTGTCATAAACTTGGATGGTGAGACATTACTTAGCTAATTAGTTTAACTAAATTACATATCGAATTCTAGTTAGCACATTAGCATTGTATATTTATATCATGATTAGCAACCATTATATTGTTTTTTTTTAATGTAACACAAAGAAGTAAGTTGTCATTTGAATTAAAATTGGGAACATGTTCATGTGTAAGCTAGGATGGGAGGACCCTTCAATTTATAAAATCAGTCTTTTCTTTTCGGATGTATATGTTATGTGATAGATAGTACTGCTTCTTATTATGTCAAATTTTAAAATTAGTACTTCTTTGCTGTACATACATTAAATACGTTATGCAATTTCCTTTTGTCATTTGGTAATAATTGGGTAAATGCATTAAAGGAAAAACTTTGGTACTTTTCTAGCATGGTGTATATTCCAAAGTCTAAAATGTGACTTTGTTGAAATAAAAAAGGTTACCAGCTAATTTACTTCTTTTAATGCAACAAAAGGCTCCCGGTCCCTTCTCATAAAAGTAGTCCACTATAAAGGTAGCATTGCTTTCTAAGTGACTAGTCAAAGCTTCACCAACAAAGAATAATATAGCATCCAAACTTGATCTAATAAAAAAATTCTATTTGAACATCGCTATTTAATCTTTTTTTATATACGTCTATTCATTTTGAAATAACTTTAGATATGTAAAAACCTAGTGTTATCTGCACTTCAGCTATATCTACATGAACATTAGGCAAAAATGATTCAAATTTGAGCGACAAAATATGAAATTTCATATATTTGTCAAGTCTAACTTCAGTCTCCGCATTTCTAAAATTATTTCAAAGTGTGAATAGACTTGCAAATTTTTACACACTTGAATGATGATCCAAATACAAGATGATTAAACAAAAAGTAAAGGATAGTGAAAGACTTAAAATAAGCCACACGTTAAAGAAATGAATGAATGCATGCGCTCATAATTCATAAATATAAGACCATACTTTGGAGTGAAAAAATATAAAATGTTATTCGCTCTGTCCCTATTTAGTTGTCCATTTTAGAAGTGATACACATATTAAGCACCAATTATTATCATAAGTTATAATTTTATCCTTAAGTTAAAAGATTATGCAACTCTCCAAGTATAATAAATGTATTTTCTAGTTCTAAAAGGCATGCATTACAACTTAGTAGTACTAAAAATTTTCTAGAATTAAATAAGAGCATATTAGCAAAAAAAATGTTGTCCTTTGTTGATTTATTAAATGGACAAATAAATAGAAACAAATATAAAAAGAAATATGGACGAGTAAATAGAAACAAAGAGAGTACTAACAATCAGAGTGAACCACTTGATTGTGTACTCCCTATGTTTAAAAAAAATGATCTCCTTTTCTTTTTAGTATATTTCAAAAAGAATGACCTTTTTTTTTTTTAACAACTTTTCATGTGACATGTTTAAGATTAAAAGATTAAAATGTAATTTTTCATATTTAAGCTTATTTTAATTTATGACCATAAAATTCAAAAATCTTTTTTATACTCTTAAACTCTGTGCTAAGTTAAACTAAATCATTCTTTATGAAACGGAGGAAAATATTATTTTAGGAAACTTGTGGTAAGTAGTCTCAATATTTAAAGCATTCTTGTTGTTACTAATTTAATGTTTCTTGGAATTTGTCATAACCTGTTTTCTTGGGGGGGGGGGGGGGGGGGGGGGGTGGGTGGGGGGGTGGGGGGGGGGGGGGGGGGGGGGGGGGGTGGGGGGGGGGGGGGGGGGGGGGGGGGGGGGGGGGGGGGGGGGGGGGGGTGGGGGGGGGGGGGGGGGGGGAAAAGTTTTTTTTTTTTTTTTTTTTGGGGTTTGCGTGGTTTGTTTTTTGGGTTTTGTGTTTTTGTTTGTTTTTTGTTTGTTTTTTTGGTTGTGTGATTTTTTGGTGTTTTTGTGTTGGGTGTTTTTGGTTTTGGTGGTTGTGGTGGTGTTTGGTTTTTATTTTGTTTTAGTTTGATTTTTTTTTTCTGTTTGGTAGATGATACATAGATGCAATCATGCTCTGTTTCAGTAAATTTTATTTTAAATGTGGGTCTTTCCATATGATTTCTATTACATATATATATTCTACTTATACACTTCATTTTTTGTCATTTGTGACACTGCTATACTACTTGTCATGTTAAAATTTGAAGCAAGATAAAATAAGTGAAGCCAATAAGCAGTTATAAATGACTGAACTTTCACATTGACATGCAGTTTAACTAATTCATGAAGACAATGGAGGAAGAAAAGATTAGTGAATTCTGCAAATATTCACACCATCTTGATTTGGTAAGACTTTGTTTATTTACCATTATCTTATATTCTAAAGCAGAGTGTTGGTTCTTTCTTGCAACTTGTTTGATATTTAGGCGTAGTTATTGTTGTTGTAAATAGGATACTGGGATAGAGAAGAACTATGTTGAGCTGAAGAAGAGACAATTACATGGCGGCAGACACCATGATTCTTCTAAAGAAGAGGTTGATGTAAGAAGTTTTTTTTGTACTTGTTCTGTTTTGTTACTGTTTTATGTGTTTAGAATAATGACAGGGAAAATGACTTGCTTCAAAGTCTGGGATATGAAAGTCAATCTCCGCGTTTTAATTAGTCATACCAAATACACCAATGACTGGCTGAATTGTTCTGTCTAGTAATTTATCTTTTTTTTTTTTTTTGACTTTCAGCATGCTCATGAGGATCTGGTTAGAGAAATTGCTCTTCTGGAGCTGAATATTATGTGTTTGGAGAAGTATCTTCTTTCAATGTATCGGAGAACATTTTCCAAGCGATTAGAACCACTGTCCATGAAGGATGATAGAACAAAAGCTAAGAAGTTTGCAGAAGTGAAGGAAAAAAATGACAAGTTGAAGGAAAATCCTGTTTTGACAACTTTGAGTAATGCAATCAAAGAATGTGATGATGACAAACAAAGATTAGTTGACTCAACCATTTTGAGATGTCACTCTTCCCTATCACATGCTGCTTGTTCCTTCAGAGCTTCACCTTCAGTTGCAGTTGTTGCTGATGCTGTAGACTCATACCACTCTATGCCTTTATCAATGCTGGAGGTAATGGTACTTCTAGAAAAAGAGAAAAAATATCATTTTTAGTTTTGCAACAGAGGGAGGCCTCCTCACCTTGTTCCAAGCCAGTGATATAGTCGAGTGGAATTGGTAGCGAGGGCACTGGATAGGCATGAGTTTATAAGTGGTTTGCAACCCTGAACTAATTGAGTCAAACGAGTTAGATTTGGGTTTTAAGTTAGGTGCTAAACGAAATCTGTTTCGAGTTTTGGGCATAATGCAGCGTAAACACAAACCTGTACCTTACTGCTAACTAGAGTATCATCTTAAGTAGTTTTATTTAAGTGACCCACGCTGCCACCCAAAAAAGAACTAAGTTTTGTTAATATACACTAGAGTAACTAATAATGGAAATCTTATCATGTTGCAACCAGCATGCTCAGCCATCAACTTCAAATAGGAGTCTCATGGAGCATCAGGTTACTAGTTGTTCTAATAATCTTTATCATGACTCGCCAAGCCGGTTGTCTGAGGAAATGATCAAGTGTATTTCAGCCATATATTGTCAGCTTGCTGATCCACCTTTATTCCATCGCGATTTAAGTTTGTCTCCCATCTCAGTTTCATCATCCACACTTGAATCTTTTCCTCAAGCTCAGAGTGATATGAAGGGACATCAATGCATAGAAAATTCACCTTCCAATTTGTTGAGCAATCCTTTCCACTTTGAAGATTCAAAGGGATTTAGTGGATTCATTGTTAGAATGGTTGAAGTGCAACGGTTATGTCGAGATAGTCAGAGCTTAGATGGTGTTGAACAAATGCTGAAACAATTTCGGTAAAGCCTTTTAACTCAACTTTGTACATTTACATTACACCTCTTACATAGAAGCCATCAAAATCTTAATACATTTACATGTTGATAGCTTCTAAAGAAAAGTTGTTCATTACAAGTACAGATTAACTTTCCGATCAACGTAACTTTTGATGTTTCAGTAAGCTTGCAAAGTTATGCAACTCTGAATAGTCTTAAACTTGCCAATGCAGGTACCTAGTCTCAAAATTGGAAGAAGTTGCCCCTGAAGAAATGAGACATGAAGAGAAACTAGCCTTTTGGATTAATGTCCACAATGCATTAGTAATGCATGTAAGATTTCTGTACTTAAGAGTTATCCCAAGACCTTTTTTACTATGCGATAAATTATGAACCAGCATCGTGTATGTTACAGGCATTTTTGGTTCATGGGATTCCAAGAAGTAATCTCAAGAGAGCATCTTTACTTCTTAAGGTAAGAAAATTCTGCTAAAATGTAACAGTTTTTGCTGTGTAATTGGTTCTTTATAACTCAGTAAGCTTTTTTCATTTTTCAGTCAGCTTACAATATTGGAGGGAATACAGTAAGTGTGGACATGATCCAGAATTCTATACTACAATGCCAGTTGCCTCGTCCCGGTCAGGTAAGTTACTATATTCAATTCCTGTTTCTGCAGTACTTTGAGAGAGCTCATGTTACTACATTTCCTCCTTGAAGTAATATGTATTGATTTTTCCTGTACGAAATAGTGGCTTCAGTCATTGTTCTTTACGAAACAAAGATTTAAGGGTGGCGATGCAAGAAGAGGATATGCAATAGAGCATCCAGATCCTCGCCTACGCTTTGCTCTGTGCTCAGGAAATCATTCCGATCCTGTGGTAATGCACTGACAAAAGCATTACTGTCATTTCGTTCAAAATGTCTTTTTTTCCTGTTTTGCCTAGAACATATGATATCTTGTACATATGCAGCTTCGTTTGTACACATCGAAGAGAGTATTCGAAGAACTAGAAGTGGCTAAAGATGATTACATTCAGGCAAACATAAGGGTACACAAAGAACAAAAACTAGTCCTTCCAAAGAATGTGGAATCTTATGTTAAAGAAGTGAATGTGAGTCCATCTGGTTTGTTCGAAACTATAGAGCTGGCATTACCTTGTTATTTGAGGAAGAAATTTCAGCAGCCCGCGCAACGAAAGTTGTGGAAGAAAATTGATTGGATTCCTCACAACTTCAGTTTCAGATACCTTATTTCAAGTGAATTGGTTGAGTGATCAAACTCAAGAGTTTTGAATGTCAGATGAATCACAATCAAAGGGGCTATTCAGATTGAGAAGTAGTTCATTTTTGTGAAATATTTGAACTTCTTGTTTAACAGAAGTGCTATAGTTGTGATTCAACTGTCATTCCTAATGACTAATGAGTCTGTCCTCATTTTCATAAGTGAGTTTGTAACAATTTGGATGGTCCAAAACCTCATTTATTCTCTTGTTTTTCTATTTTTCCTTCTTGTTGAGAGTTTTTCATTGGTTATTGTAGCTCTAAGCAGAAAAATTGTATGCAAAAGCCTAAAGGCAGTTAGGAACTATAAATAAGTGGTGTTGTATATTATAATGGAGTGAATAGGTTAAATTTATTTAGTGAGTTTTATATTTAAATTATTAGGTGTTTTTATTATTTTTTTACTATAACCCCTTTCAGATTTAAAATACGAGAGATAACTTGCCGAGAGGTGAGTGAAGACAAAAGAAAATTTGACAATTAAATTTGATCAGAGACTCCTTTCAATATATTGGTTGAAATATATAAAAGACTTAACTAGATACGTGATAAATGCAGAAAGAACTATTGTCAATTATTGAACCAATCAATAGTTAGTCGAACCAAGGACTTGTTAGACCAATTGAGATCAGCTCTTGAACCTCCTCCTCACTCCTGGGAAGAAGTCCACGATATCATATCAAACTAGGTCTTGAACCTGCTCGCACCCCAAAAATTAATTATCGATTTCGTTATTATTGCATTACTTTCTTTACATTCACATTTTCAAAAAAATTAAATATAATTTAAATTAATTGGTTTTTTTTGAGACCTCATAAACATATTTGAGGCTAAACAAATAGTTAATGAAAAATAAAACTAATAAAGTTGAAGTAACAAGCTTCAAGTACTATCATTATTTTCATTAATTATAACCCCAAACAAATAGCAACAGTGATTTAGGACCACAAAAGTAATTTCCGAAAATCAAAGGTTTGTTGGAGATATATTAGTTTCGGGTAAGGACAAAACCAACAATTAGAAATTTGTTTTGTTAGAAGGGTTTATATAGGAAAAAGAAAAAAGCAGCTCTAATGTCATCTCTTTAGTTTCAAGAAAGCACCACAATCACTTGTATTTCGCTTCTTCTTTTTTCTTTTGTCACTTTCTTGCCACTTCTTTGTCCTCATTACAGAAACCCCATTTGCGCAAAATTCAAGATTTTCAATTTGCAGAACCCAGAAATCAAGATTCTTCAAGTTATGGATGAAGATAGAATAGGGCTAGTTCTGGCTAGAATCTCTGAACTGAGGGTAGAGATAACGAATTGTATTCACAAAGCATCTAAGAAAGATGAAGTGGAATCTGGAAATGGAGAAGACCCAGATGGGAAAACCCATGAGGGTGATGATGAAGCAGTGGATTGCTTGTTGAAGATTAAGGATGCTCTTGAATCACTTGAAGCCCAAGTGTCTTCTTTGCAGGTCTCTTCTTTATACTTGTTCTACTTCAATTTTGAACCTTGGAATTTTCCCCCTTTTTGGGTAAATGTGTGATTGTAGAAGATTTTATGTATTGCTGACTGACTCTAATTAGTTTGAGATTGAGGGGTTGTAGTTGTTTTCTATATGCTACAGAATTTTCACTTTTCTTGATTTGATAGGAAAGGCGGCGCCTAATCTAGGGTTTAACCTTAATGAGTAGTTGCTAGTAGCTTTGTTTGATTTTATTAACTCACTTGCATCGAATTTCTTGATGGGGTTTCTGTAGTCTCTTTTTTTCAATATTGGGGGTACGGAAGGGGAAATGGGAGGGGATTACAATGTGGGGAATCGAACCCTCACCAACAAGATGTAAGCCAACCAACTGAGCTCTGTAGTTTGGTATACCTATTGTTCTATGAACATATTTGCTTTAGGAAATTTTCCTGTGTGTGATGAATGGTTATGTTGTTCTCTTGTTGATGCTTTAGGAAATTTTCCTGTGTGTGATGAGTGTTTATGAGAAATATGTTTAAAGTTTTTAGAGTTGAAGTTGGGATACAAATTTGATGGTTAATCTAATGTTATTTTTTCTGGATGGAAACCTGCATTTGGATATTCTGTATTGAATTTTCTTCGGTGAGATTAAGCAAATGTGTAATGGTGAATTAGATGGATTTAAAGCAGTTTAGATTTGTTCACGAAGTGAATAAAAGTCTTCGTGACTGAAATGGATGAAAAGCTCTCCGTTTGATAAACCATCATGTGCATTCTTCAGTTTCAATGAAATGTGTAGAATTTTCAGGATTTGACATTCAGTTATATATCTGATCTCTAAAGCTGTTGCACATTACCATATACATTCATGCTGATGACTGAGAAATCCTGGTTCAAAACTCCGTAAGTAATGGGCCTGCGCCTCTACCCTTCTCCAATCAAGTATTAGAGTTCTTGTTTCTGGCACAATAGCAGAATTTGAACCGTGATGTGCGCCTAAATCCAACCCACATTATGACTGCACTCTTACCACTAGACCAAAGCCTTGGGGCTTAAATGTTGTTGCAACTTGCACATTACTGTTATTTACTACTGTTAGGGTGTGTTCGTACATTTTGTGAACTTTGTTGTGTCCATAATGTATATACATCTACTCCATGTACCATGAAGTCATTTTAAATGTTGTCAAGTTAAGTGGAACCAGCCGTTTTCAAATTCTTGGGTGAGATAAGTGGGACTTAGGGGGTTTAAAGTTTACATGAGGTTTAGATGAGAGTAAAGATGTTTACGTTGTTACCTGAGCAGACTATTGACTACTGTATGCAACTTTGAGTTCAAGGACCGTGGTCAAATGTTAAATGGTAGTCTTTGAATCTACTTTTTTGTGAAATGAAGTGTCTGACTATGTCTGTATATTGCAAGACAAATCGGAAACTCAAATCCTGACCAACCTTAATTTGGATTATATTCTTCTTCTTCTTTTTGTGGAAAATAATTTGGATAACGTTCTTAGCACCCTTCAAAGCAATCCAGTTGAGATTTGAGTGACAAATCTTTTGTCTTTGATTACTTCTGTATACAAGCGATGAAGGGCATACAGAGGAGAGGGTAAAGGGGTAGGAGAATGTAGCTTTGGATGGGAATAGAACCTTCGCCTATGTAGTGCAAGTGAACCTAGATATTATTACTTATATTGTGATTTTCTCATGGTGCTACTTTTTACTACTCACTAATCCCCTGAAATATAACTTACCTGAACGACCTTCCCCTAAAAATGTTGACTTTTTGAAATTGATTCCATCAATGATGTGAATGCTGATTCCTAGCGCTAGCAGTCTCTTTGTAGGTCACATAGATACCTGATTTTAGACGTCATTTCATAAACGAGACTAATCATGTTATTCTAATAAGAGAAATGGAAATCTCAGTGTGAAACCTCATAATCCATTTGACACAGCTGAAAATTGATAGAGTGTTTTGAAAAGTTTTCCCCAACTACTTAACAAGAGTTCCAGCTGTGATATTTCTCATTACAAATTTGTTCTTTTCATGTTACTTTTAAATTGCTTAAAGATTATTATCCAAGGTTTAATTAAGTAGCTTCTGAGTGTAATGTGTCGGCAAAATATTGATCGATCATACAAGAATTCCTATGTCACTTTGTCGTGGAGGCGTGTATTTCAAGTGATGGTGTTCCTATCTAATGTGCAAGCTAGGATCTGTTGCTAAGTGTCTGTTGCAGATACTATGTATAGTCAACTGGAAAGTGACTGTATCATGTTGCAAGAGGGATTACATTTTGTTTCCGGAATAAAAATGCCACATCCTAAATGGGTCATCATTTGGCTTTCATCATAGAGTTTGATGTTTGTATGAAAAATCTTCATGTTAATTTAGATAATTGTTATGCTTAAATTATCTCTTGGATGTGGAACGTGCTTGGTTGTGATGTTCTGCAGAGGGAAAACTTTGTATCCGTAATCTATAAATGCAGGGTTAAGCTTTTGATTCAGTAATCACATTAGTCAATCCTGCTCCAGTCATTGCAATGCCATTTATAAGCTTAAGAATTACTACTGAAACAAGATTAATCTTTGTTCAACGGATGCACTTGTTTTGATATCTTCATTTCATGAAAAGTGACGAGGTGCCTCTGGTCTTTACAAGTAAAACAATGTCAACTTTATGGGATTTATTTTCCTGTTAAAGACATTCAGTTGCATTTAGTAAATGACTAGTGTCACCCATTACTAGTCACAGTAAAGCCGAAAGGCTGTTCTCCCTATTCTAAAGCAGCAGTATTTTCATGACAAACATCTACTAGACCTATCTTCATGAAAATTCTTTAAATGAAGTTGGTACTTACATGTAAAAAGATGGTCTTCCAATTTGTTTCAAACACACTGTAGTCCAATATTCTAAATCAGCAGTATTTTTTGGCCCGGTACTCTTCCAATAGTATCTATGAGTAAATTAGTTTTCGTCTTGTCAAAAGTCAAATATCCCAATACTGCAGTATTTTCTTATTCCCTTAGGATTGAATTGCCTATGCCTCTTCCGGAACAGTATCTCTGGGCAACTTAGTGAAAATCCTTGTCCCAATTACCTGCCCTGAGATCATGGACCTCATCCTCTGAAGGTGTTGCTGTTATTATCTTGCTCTCTGTTTTTTATATGAAATATACAACAAGGCTTTTATGACATCCCTTTTGTTTTTGGATTTATGCATTTCAATTATGTTGTTCCCCCTCTATTGAAGCTTATACCTCATTGCCATTAATTTCTAATGTTTCAGGCACTACAAGAACAACAATGGTATGAAAAAGAAGCAGCGCTGGCTGAGATAGGTTATAGTCAAGAAAAATTGCTCCAGACACTGAAAGGGTATGAAGGTAAAGATTACCAAGTCATACACGAGGCAATTGCTTTTGTTTCTGAAACAGTAGAAGACAACAATGATCTTCTACTTCCTCCTTACCCTAGCAGACCTTCTCGTACCCTGGTGTCAGACAAGGGTTATGGGGTACACTTGCCATCTGCACGGAAACTCACTCAAAATGGAGTAACTGGTAGCCACAACCACAATTCCAGGAAAGATGTCGATGACGCTTATCATGAAAGATCTGAGCCTAAAAGCCCATTAAGAATGGTTAAATTCTTCCTCAGTGCAGCAGCCAAGACAGCACTCACAGTTGTTGGTGTAATATCTGTCTTGACTTTGGCTGGGTTTGAGCCTCAGATAAAGAAACGGGATAATCAGATCAATGTTTCGAACTTGTTTCAACAGGTGGCAAACAGCAAAGTCCCCGTGGTTGAAAATGGTGAAACTCAGTGCGTCGTGAAAGAGAGAGTTGAGATTCCATTTGAATCGGTTGTGGCTACTCCAGATGTAAATTATGGCTGTGGATGAAAGGTTGTTCCTTTTTCTGTCTTCTTTTTGTGTAAATCCCACTTTAAGTTTTTGACTCTATTAACTCTGTGTGGCCTGACAATGTAATTTGTCTTAGCTAGAGAAAGTTCAGTCAGAAAATAAATTTCCCATATCTCTCACTGTGCCCTGTATACCTGATTTGATATCCTTTACTTGAGTCGAGGGTCTATTAAAATGGATCCTACTCGCGAGCTACGTTATCCTACAATATTTAAGAAAATTGGTGACCTGGGAAAATACATGGTAGTGAGTTGTGAGTTAAGGTTTTTGTCTTTTTTCGTTTTTTTCTTATGATGCGTGTGTCCCTTGATAGATCTGCTGTAGATTTGCCAACTTAGTTCATTACTATAATGTCGCACGAATGGATTGAATAAACAAGTTGGTGTTTTATTAAATGAAGGGACAGGATTGTTGCACATTCATGTTTTGGCTCACCTGAAATTTGAAGACTTTTTTTTTTTTAAGTATATCACAGCAACTTCCTACAGACAAAAGCACATGATATCCAATTATTGAGTTGAAATTACAAGATTTACTGTTATTTTTCCTGTTTTTCTACAAAACCAAGAAAGATCATTTTGTTGGCTGTTGCACTTTCTTGTGCCCTTCTTGTTGTGCAATTGCCATTTTATACTGTAGTTTATGCACATGGATATACAAGGAGTTTTAACTCGAGACATTTTGTTAAGGAGCAGAGAGTATTTATCATTCTATCGCAATCTATGTTGGTGTGGAATCGCTTTCGCTCAAAGCTGGAAGCTATTAATAAGCTAAGTAAAAGCAATACATTATTAATTGAACAATAATTGCACTTCAATTTTCACTTTTACTTATCTATTATTTTAAAAAAAAAAAATTATTATTGACTTGTTAACTTTTTACATGTTAAAAAAAGATAATTATTTATTTTATATTTTACTCTTAGCATGAATTACTTATTCTCTAAATTATTTTATAATTTAATATTAAAAATTAATTATGTAAAAACAGTATGACATTATTTTTTTATTTAATATATCAAATATAAATATATCAAATAAAAATGAACAAACAAAATATTAGTTGAAAAATAAACATGCATTTGTGTTACAATATACATGTAGGACATGTGGAAATGCCTACCATCCATTCTATTTCAACATATACAGAACTACATGCTGTTAATTAATACCAAACACGTAAGATTTCTTCGTTCTTAACTAAATAATTCAAAATAAATCTTTGAGATATAAATTTCTCGATAAGGAAGCACTTTTCCTTAGCGTGCTTACCTAAACAAGCCAATACAAGTGAGTTACAAATATCAAATGACTAAATCAAAGAAAATTACATATAATTTTTCACCGACATATATCCTTGGTCATTTTAAATGATATGATGCATATATAAATTTTGAATCCGGAAAGAAGAACTTCTACTACTGTAGAGGCAAAGGTGACTCGTAAACTTGAGGTCTCAGGTTCAAATCCTTAGTATGACAATCGTGCATTTTCTTGAATTTTCTTGTTACTATATTGGACAAATTACAATAGTCATTAAGAGCTGTGCTTGCTTTAACAGCAAGTAGACACATATCTTGAAGAGAAAGTGGGGTTTGTAATTTAGAAACTGGCAAAAGAAAATAAAGCTGACCAAGCTGCAAGATTTCATCTTTGGCTAATTGAGGAACTAATGAATCGACATTCATGGCTTCTGAGCTACAAAGGAAGAAATCAGGATTTTGGATAAGGATATCGCCGGCGGTAATGGGTTGCCGGAATTCTTGAAGTTTTCCATTCATCTGAATCACCATGGCTACTTTAGTAACTGGCAAATTCATTATGCTTCCATTTTGTTTTGTCATCAATGGTGAAGATGTACAGATACCCATTTCAACTGTTTTTTTTTTTTCTACAGGAAAAAAACAGGGGAAAACAGAGTATGTTGAGTGGAGGAATTGGCAGTGAAGGAGTTGTGGTTTATATAGAAGTGGAGGGCATTTTGGGAATATTCAGTGACTCGGTTTTGACCGCTAATCAAGCTCAACTATTAAGTTGTGAATATCAGAAAAAGTACTCGTGTCTATATTATATGGTGTTTTTAGCAATTATTGAAATTTTCTTTTCCCTTATATTAGTTGTCACCATTTATTTTTAAAAGTCAAATTATGTGAATATCTATATGTATTTAGGGGTCTTTTAGTTTTAATTTAAGTTATGATAGGATTAATTATGACACAATAAATTATGATGGGATTATTTTTTATTGAATATTTTGTTTTTTGTATTTAAAATAATAAATTTTACAGACAATAGTGGGTTCACAATGTAACAAAGGCAGTGAAAGAGATTATTATTAGTATTTACTTATTTATCCCTGGAAAGTTCATTTCGAAAATTACCCTATACCCTCCAAAGGAGGGATAACTTATCCACAGTACTAATTGTTTAATCCCAAAATAAATATCTGGGACTTGCCATGAACATATAAGTGATAACTATTTGATACCAACAACCAACCCCACCCCCCCCACCTTAAAGTATAATTTTTAACAAATTACGATGAAGAAATTTTCTATTATTTAAATATAACATATGGAGTTAATTTAATCTAAGTTAATTATAAAACGAGTTAACTTAATTTTTGATGGAAAAATATAACAATTAATATGAACGGGTGGGGTAGTACCACCTAATTTATAAAGCTAAGATCACTATATAATATATGGACCCGAAGGAGTATTAAAAATTGTGATTGGAAAATATGGAGTATAAATGTAAATAATTTAACTTATAGGAATATGGAGAATAATTCGAACATTAAATAACATTAATCAAGTCCAAGTAATTTGACACATGAACTTGTTAGCGTATTTTCGAAGAATGCGGGAAAAAAAAACATAAATACACAAGTATGAGATGTTAAAACAATAATAATAATAATAATAATAATAGATCCACCGGCCACATTTTTTAATTACTTCTCTGTAGTAATGATAATGATTAAATAATATACTTATTTGGCAAGTGGAGCGATATAACTATAGAGGAATGAATTGGAAAAAAAATTATTCCCACTGATTGTTTATAAGTCCTTTAACTTTTTCCCGGGCCTCAGCTTCGTCTATTGCCAGTTCCCCCCGATGCTTGTTTACCCCTTTGTTACCTATGTTCTGCCCTTCCATTCATAGCTCAAGCCTCGTTCTCCCCTTAGCTCTTTCTTGCTTTCATTCCTGCATTCGGTTGACTTGGGTTCGTGTTTAGGGGCCTGTCTTTCGCTGTTCTACACTTTCCACGCGTCTGCTATGTGCGTTTGGTGGCTGGAAAAGGAAGGGAAGGGGGAGGAGTATTAATATAATAAAATAAATATATGTCTAATCAATAAAATTAAATAAAATAAAATATAAATTTAAAAACATAATATGTATATATTGAATTATTATAAATATTCAATACGAATAAATTTTATCGAAACAAAAAGCTATAATTCCAAACAATTATTTAATGACTGGAAAAGAGAAAGAAATACTAACAATATTTTAAAAAATAGGAGAGTGAACTTTTCCAGGTAGCAGGAAAACATCTACGCATGCAACCTGTGCAGCTATTACATGATCTTATGATTTCCAATTTATATTATACATTATCTAGAAGGATATTCATTAATTAATTAGTTAAATAGTACTCATTTTAAGCAAATAGGCATTAATTAGACGATTACTAAATATTATGCTCGAATTAAATATGGACTTAACTTTGAAAAGTAGATTTTCCATGATTATCCAGTAGGGAGTCGCACCCTGTCACCAATGAAGATTATAATAGAGTTTTTATCATAAAATCGCTTTAAAAAAAGTATTTTAGTTTTTGATATAGAACTTTTTGATATGAATTTAAATTTTATCAACCTCAATGTAAATATCAAATTGAATCGATGACCAATTGAAAATATCATTTTAATTTTGGAAAAGTAAAAACGTCATATACTAAGAAATTTTCTTATCTTCTATGGACAGTCAAATTAAAATTACAATCCTATTTGGTTGTGTGGACTTGTTGCGGAAGCCGAAATATAAAATGAGAGTGAGGGACACAACTACTATATTAAAGGTAGCTAATAAATAGTAAATGAGACAACAAGAGAAGAACACAAGAAATAACGAGGTTCGCAAAACTTTGGTTTTCTTTTGCTACTCTCGGCCACAACAACCAATATTTATTTCATCCAAAAGAGTACAAGTGGAAAACCTACAAGAGAGAAAGACGAACAAATGCTCTAGGAGATGAGAAGGCAAAGTGAGAGGTCGTTGTTACAAATGAATTCGGAGCTGAACTATTTATAGGAGTGAATTCTTCCTATTTGATGTTCATCCATGAATCACAATATGATCAAAAAGGTCAACATTAACTGGTGAAATCCAATTTATGGTTCCCCTAAATTTCACCTACAAAAGTTGCTATCTTGACTTTTACTAATGAATGAATTATCTCACTAACTACCATATCTTCCAATTATTCATTTTTGAATCTTTGTCAAATTAACAAATCTCACTTGCAAGATTCTCCATTTTCAACTTTCTCCTTCAACAACAATTTTGATGTGTCTTCAACCTAATCTTCAATGTTCAACAATGTGATAAAGTGCAAACAATGTGAAACTTGACCGAAGTCACCACTTTTGTCAAAACATAATCGGCTAGGATTATCTGTAGTTGAATTTTGCATATGACTCACATCTTATATGATTTATCGTATGAAATGATATCGGACGTCCATGTGATCGTCCGTGCATGATAAACTTGGTTCTTTGCTAATTGAATAGCACTTGACTTATCACAAAATATTGTGATTTCTTCTTGTCCACTACAAGATCTCTAAGCACTCTCGAAGCAAATTGCTTCTTTCGAGCATCTGTAATTGCCAGGTAACTATGCTCAGTGGTAGACCCCAAAGAACTGTTGATGTGACGCAAGTAGACTTCCACCACTAACTGGTGCATTTGCAATGTGTGAAAACATAACAGTAGTTGATCTTCGTTTTGTCCAAATCACCTGCATAATATGAGTACACTAGCCAACAAAGATATGACTATCTTTCTGCCTCGGAAAACAAACAAACATATAAGTATATATGATATACCGTTAGAATCCATTTTACAGCCTGCCAGTGCAGAGTGATCCTTCCAGGATTGTGCATGTACCTGACTTACAACTCCACAGCGTGTGAAATAACTGGACTTGATTGTGCAACCATTGCATACATCAAGCTACCCAATAGATTGCGTTCTATGTACTCTTGGCCATATATTCGTTCAGCTTCAGATTCGGTGACATAGCATCACTAAGTTAAAATGAGGAACACGCGGAGTGCTAACCGACTTCATTTTTATTTTCTTATTTCATACCGAATCGATTTATACCTCTTCAAAATATTCCGTTGAGATAAAGAGAGTTCTTTGGAATGTCTATCTCTTTTTATCTCCATGCAAGAATCTTCTTTGCCTCACCCAAATCCTTCTCTCAAATCCTTTCCTTAGTTGAATTTTACTTCTCAATTTCCTCTTTGACCTAGAAACTATCAACATATCATAAACATATAGGAGAAGGTATATAAAGGAATTATTTAAAGCTTGCGCCAAATACACACATGATCGTATGTGCTTATTATGTACCTTTGCTGACAACATAAACTTGTCAATCGTTTTTTGTACCATTGTCCTGAAGATGTTTCAATCCGTACAATGATTTTCAAGTTTGCAACCAATTTTCGTTTCATACTTGAATCCTTAGGCGTGAGTCATGTAGATTCCTCTTCCAAGTCTCCATGTAAAATGCAGTTTTTACATCCAACTGAAAAGTTCACAAAATTTAAACCGCGCTACAAAGCCAAAAAAACTCTAGTGGAGGAGTGTTCACACTGGAGAAAACAACTCATTATAATCAATTTCCCTCTTTGAGCCATATCCTTTGCCACCAATCTTGCTTTGTAGCGAAATCTTCTTGTTAGGAAATCCTTCTTGTGGCAATACCCATTGGACCACCCAATTGCTTTCTGACCTCGGGGGATTGGCCAATCTCCAGGTCATGATTCGATGAAGGGACTGCATTTCTTATCCATGGCAATCCTCCACTTATCTTCTTCTGAACTTTGGACTGCGTCTTTATAAGTGGTAGGAATGTACAGACTGCCAATGAGTCCGCACAAGCAAAATATCTATGAGTCGAGCAAGAGGTTTCTTATGTCTTTTTGGCTTGCCGGATCGATATTGATTCAAGTTGTAGTTGAGGTTTCTTGAGTGAGATGGAAACCTCTTTTCGACTGGATCTCCTTCAGAGGAAAATTTTCTGTGTTTCCTCGTTTGATCCCTGTGTTGGAAAAATTATCTTTCCCTCAAACTCCACATTCTTTGAAAGCACCATCAATTTGTTTGGGCTTCTGCACGTGTTACCTTATTGTCAAGGCAGATTATCAAAGGTAACCATCCCTACTGAAATAAACTTTTCTGTCTTCTGGACACCCATAACGGTATACCTTTGACTCCAGAGTAATCCCAAATAAAGTTTCTTTGCTCCTTGGGTCCAATTTTGACTCTCTTCTACATGATAATATGCATTGAGCCAAATACATATTAAGAACCATAAATCTTCAGCAGGTTTGCCATTACATTTTCAAATGGTTGTCTTGCCCACCCAAATAGCAGTAGATGGTAGACGATTAATGAGGTGGCACGGCATATGTATTGCTCAGCCAAATTCTTTGGCCCAAGCCAGCATGGAACAAACATAAATCGGAACTATTCTCCAGCCAAGTTCCGGTTCATTGAGTTAGGCCACTCCATTCTGTTTGTGGTGTATTTTTTACGGTGAAATGTATGACGATGCCATGTCCTCACAAATTCTTCTGAAAAGATCATTTTTTGTAGTTCGACACCAGTCTGTGCCAGAAGGCAATTGATCTTGCCACTTGAGTTGTTTCATCATCGCCTTCCATTTGAGAAAAATTCCCAGTACTTCTCTTGTTTTAATCGTTATTACACCCACATCTCGGAAAAAGTATCAACAAAGGTTACAAAATAGTTTTCCAACCAATGAAGGTGTTTGGAAGCACCCCAAACTCCGAATAACATTAATCCCAAATACCCTTTAGTATTAGGGATAGCTGTTCCAAATTAACCCTTGTTTGCTTTACCTTGATAAAATGCTAACAAAACCTCACAAGTTGCAAGTTTTTACTCTTGTAGCAATCCTTGATCTGATAAAGTTTTCAAGGATTTCACCCTCCAGCCATGTCCCACGCGCATATTCGCCACAACTTGGTCATTTCTGCCTCCTTCTCGTCATGGATGTTGGTGCAGCTGTGTCCAACTAAACTGATACTCCCCTTGATAGTGGTAACATGGTTATTATTTCTTCGAATTGCCTTCATTACCACCCGATGTTCACCAGAGGCATTTTCCATCACGCCATTATCTGCAATGACTTTGAACCCTTCCTTTGATTTCTAGGGCTCCTACAGAAATTTGAGGATTTTTCTTCAAACTGGTAACATATAGAACATCTTTAATGTTCATAATTAATCCATCATGGTTCCTTAGATAGGATTGAAACCAACACCATCTGCGGAAGAGGTTATTATTGGCAGTGGGAATAACTCCCACATTCTCCTTCTTGTAAATCAATAAACAAGTCCGATTGGGACACATGATGATAACTACAAGCTGAATACCATCAAACATACATCGTGATTTGATGGATCTGTTGTTGTATGGAACTTGTAAAATAGTGAGTAATCAGGAATCATCACAATCAGCACATTGATTGAAATCCAGACATCCTTCCCATTATTTGGTTTGGCTTGCCATTAAAAACTTTGGACAGTCTTTTTCTTCCAATGACCTTTTTCTCGGGCAAAAGCAACATTAATCTTGCTGGAGTTCTCGATCTTGACTTGGATCTCCCCTTCTTCGTCTCATATGATTTGTGAGAACGACCTCTCGCAATAGATGTTGTGCTTAGCTCGCCGCTTTTTGTTTTTCTCCTTTCTTTGTTCATAACTGTATAAGGCGAACAAACTTATTTGAGAGATCATTCATCAGTCCATGCAAGGTATAGGAGAGTCGTTCAAGATGCTCAACTCATCGGGAAGTGAACTTAACAACATTAAGGGGCCATATCTCCATCCGTAAAGTCAGTCCATATTTCGCAAAGCTGTCGCCAACTTATTAAAGCCTGGTGATATGACATTCATTGTGCTACCAGGGAACATAAGTGAAGCGTAACAGTCTTCTTTTCATGTAAAGTTTATTGTGACTGTTTTTCTTCAAGCATTTCTCCTCCAATGAATTCCATAATTTATTTTGAACAGATGTTTCCTTCGTGTATGGCATATTTTGTTCTCTCGGCAAGGTAAGATCGAATGGGACCGCAAGCCCAACACGATTTGATAATCTCCAATTTTTCTCCTACAACATCTGGTGTCTTTGTCGTCAAATGGCAAATCTAGCTTGTTGAAAAAGAACATCAAGGACTCGCCTTGCCACATTCGAAGGTCCTGACCGTCAAAAATCTTCAACTGCAATTTCGCATTGACACAATTCTTGTTTATAAGCGAAGCGATTGCAATGATGACGTATTATTGACACTTGAGGTGGGGACTCATCAATTTTCTTGTTTTCTCTTCCCATTTTAATACAAATACTATTACCAGCTAACAATGCAAAGACAAAGGAAATCTTTTCTGATGTGGGAAGTTCACGACTATGATGCAACCACAGGATGACCAGATTAATACCTTGGCTCTGATACCATTGTTGCTGGAAGCCGAATATATAGAGCGTGATGGAATCACAACTACTATATCTAAAGGTAGCTAATAAATAGGGAAATGAGACAACAAGAGAAAGAACACAAGAATTAACGAGGTTCGGGCAAATTTGTTTTTTGCCTCTCCGAGGACACCAAACTACAACCAATATTATTTCACTCCAAAAGAGTACAGTGAAATACTACAAGAGAGAAAGAAAACAAATGACCTTAGGAGATGAGAGGCAAGTGAGAGGCTTTGTGTACAAATGAATTAGGAGCTAACCTATTTATCGGAGGTGAATCTTTTTTTTTTTCCTTTCCTCCTATTGAGTGTCATCCAGTGACATCACATATGTCAAAATGTCAAACATTAACCTTGTAAATCAATTTATGGTTCACCTCTAAATTCACCTGACAAAAAAAAGTTGCGTATCTGACTTTCTACTAATGAAGAATTATCCCCTAACTACCATATCTTTCCATGAATTCATTTTTGAATCTTGTCAAATTTAACAAGACAACCTTCTAAGAAATTATTTTGGGAGAAATGTGTGTTAGTTATTTATTGAAAAAAACTAATTTTGGTCAACAAATCAAAGGAAGAAAAAATAGCAAAACTTAAGAATATGAAAGACAAGCTTTTCCATAAATAATGGATATCAACGTCAAGAATTTATTCGTTACATATAGTATTCTTTTATGTACGTGTCTTATAAATTGAAAGACATTTTAATTTGGTTCACACTCACCGAGTGAAATTCCGAAAAATAAATTTTGATGGTGAGTGATCCACTGATCGTCGAAAGCGAAATACATCGATCGATAACTTTAATATCGCAATTATAAATTTTACACACATAAAAAATAATAATGAAGTGCATAATAAAGAGTAGCGTATAATTTTTTATGAACTTGAAAATAATTTGGAATGAGCAGTTAGTATAAAGATAATCGTGAAAAAAAAATAAGACATGTCTGAACAATTAAAAGTTAAAATATATTTTTAATATAATGAACAAATAAAAATAAAAATTTAACTATAATTAAGTATTTTTTTTGCTTTATTAAATTATTTAATAATGATAAATTGTACTAACCAAGTCCATAAGTTATATTTAATCTTGATTCAAATAAATATCAATTAACATAATCAAACGTTATTAACTTTATCTTTTCAAATTTGTACTCATTTAGGGATTATATAACCCTAAGAAGTCCCTTTTTTCCTCATATTTTCTATGAAGAATAATTTAGTTAAAACACCTGTTTTTTATTCTATATTTTCTTTTAAAGGAATACTGTGTCGAAGGTCAACATATTGTTAGCTATTATAGGAAATGGAGGCCATATTTATTTGACGTAATTTAATTCGGACATTTGAGTAGTTAAATATATGACATAATATATAAACATGATCCTTAATTTGGCTTCAACGAATAATTATGTCATTCTATTTTGAGTGTGCATAAGTAGATACTTAAACTTACATTAAATTGAATTATTAGACACATGTGTCCTACATAGCATAATATATGTAGGAAGCCACATGGGATACAAAATTGATCATGTAAGATGTCATATGTCGATGAATGTGTCTTTTTATTCAATTTTATACAAGTTTAAGTTTTTACTTATGCACACCCAAAATTAAAGATCATAAACATCAATTAAAAATTACGTTTATGTATTACTGTGAGATCATATTATTTTATTTTTTAGAAGAACATTATATGTAGGAGTAACATCATTTTGAGTTTAGTGGGGTAGGCTATATGTGCTTTTTTTTTGTTTTCTTTTATCCAACCAGTACAATTATTTTATTATTGAGATGGACCTCTTTTATTTATTACACTTCCCACTATCGTCGTTGCTTCCTTTTCCACAAAATGCATATGCACAATTATTCGTTTCTTTGTTGTCTTCTTATTTAGGTAAATGTGTTTTTAAAATTGATATATATATATATATATTTATGTATTTTGAATGTTTATATAACACGATAAATAAATATTTAAGTTTGTATAGAGTAGAATAAATTGATATACATATTTTATATATCAGTATATATCCCCGCAACATTCTATGTGGTATTCTACATTTTTACTCTTTCTACTATCGTCGTTGCTTCCTTTTCCACACAATACATATGTACAATTCTTCATGTCTTTTTCTGTAAATTATTTACATCTTGAAGGGGATGTGTGGTGTGTGTATTTGTTTGGTTCACAATCACTTATTTCTATTATTGATGTTTTGCTTCTCCTTTTTTACTCTATTTTTTAATTCCATTTTTAAGTCTCTGGGTCTTTTTCAATTTCCATTTATTTTCTTTGTCGAGAGGCTCTTTTTATTTCTTTGAAAAAACTATGTATGTTCATATAGGATGAAGTGTGTGTGTCATTATGACAACTTTTTCGTAAAGAAGCCCTAATTATTTGGAATATGCTTTATTAATTTATCAGTGTTAGCTAATTTAAGATTTAGCTTAGTTAATTGATTGAATTACCACCTGATAGTGAGAATATCGACTCATATGTTCAAACTAATTCAAATTCACGTCACATAGTGTCGTTAAAAAAACTCATATATCCTTTAATTTATTTTCGTCAAAAATTGATGTATCATTTGAGTTAGAGTCTCATTTGGATTGACTTTAAAAATTAGCTTTTTAAGTAAAAATAAAATAAAATATCAAATTTAAATAATTTGTAAGTCAATAAATAAAAAATAATAAGAGAGTTGCTTTTGATTTTTTAACTTTTATCTTAAAAAACATTTTAAACTTATTTTAAATTACTTTTAATTTTGCCAAACAATTTCAAAAACTAAAAATAATCAAATTTTAATCAGCAAAGGGACTAATTAATTTATTACGATGAATCAAACACGGAACTGTTCGAATAGAAAACAAAAGACTAACAATTAAAGGAGTTGGAAAGTAATATGTATGATGGTCACACAGACACACAAACTTTTTGACTGATAAAACTTTATTGTAATTTCATCCCTTTTTCCTTTTACTTTTTGACGATAAAGAGTATAACGTTTTCAAAATAAGAACTAATTCATTAATTTTGTCTGAATGTCTCAAAAAGGTGGTTGTTGTTAGCAAAATGCAATCACAATCAATTGAAATTCAAGACTCCATTTTTTACTCTTCAAAGAAGAAAAACAAAAGCTCAAGTCCGTTGAATGTATAGAAAAAATACAAATTACTAGTCAAAGTCTAAAATAAATTCAGAATACTAAATTTTAAAAAAAGAAATTCATGAATACGTTCTCATAAACGCCTTAAAAAAAAGTAATCTACGTAACAAGTTCAAGTTAGCTAGGAAAATGAAGGATTGAAAGTATAAAGTCCATTTTGATAGAGTAAGTCAATTTGAGCTTGTACTTTAGCCAATTGGCATTGTACATGGTGAATCTCTTCATGTAAAACAGTAATAATTCCAACACAACCATAAACAGGATCTTTAATTCTGCAATATGCCTCAAAATACAATGAGTCTGCTACATCTCCACGTTGATGCTCTTCTACTTGCTACAATTTTATACAATAAAAAATAATAATAATTAAACAAGGAAATTAATTTTTATAATATAAGTCAAACTTGTAAGTAGGAAAGATGAATAAATAAGTTAAACAGTATTTTTTTGTACATATCTTGAGTCTTTTGTTACTTGATTGTTGGAATTAATATTACTAAGTTAAAAAAAAATATTTTGAGCTATTAGAAATTAATTAGATTCTTATAGGATTAATATAATATTTATACCTGGAGCATTTTTCCAACATTGCTAGCACCATAGATTCTATGAACATATAGAAATCTTTGAGGATTATTTGGAGGAAAATATGGTAAAAATATACAATTTGAAGGGCATTTTCTTCTTAATTGTTTGCAAGCTGCACAACGTGTGGAACTCATTATTTTTTATTTATTTTTTTGTACAAAGATTTTGTGAATCTATTGTTTGTGAAGAAAGAAAATTTAAGCAAAGATCTTTAATCGAATTATAATTTAATAAAGATTAAGAGGAATGTATTTAAATGAAATGAAATTAAAATTATTAACGGCTATTTCTTTTGTTTTTTAAAAATTGTGTTTTAAGGAAAGTTACCAGTAGTACAAATCAGTCATTTAGTGATTGAGCTAAATTTAGTATAGTAATGGAATTTATATTTTTTTCTAATTTGATTCTCCACCTTTCCCCTTTTCTTGTAAAGAGTTTATTTTGACAGTGTATCCTAATAAAATATAATATTAAAAGGTTAGTTTTTACTTCTATAATATTTTGCAATAATAATATTATGTTTTTCTTATATTTTCTCTTTCATTAACTTTTACTTGTTATATTTTTAAGTTAAATGATATATACTTTGATCAATATTTTAAAATATATATTTTTAATCATATTAGTATGAGAACGTACAATTGTAACTTATACTATTTTTTCATATGATTTTTCTAACATCTAATATTGATCTTTTGTATTAATCTAATTTGAATTAGCTTCAAAAATTAATCAATTAATTCTCTTAAACTGTAACGTGACAAATATAAACGACCAAAAGAATAACATTTTTAGGATAGAAATTATTTATTTTTATGGGAGTATATATAATTGAGAAAAAATAGGAGAAAAGCAATTTCTTCAGCTACGTTTGGTCATTTTCAAATTTCAATCATTTCAAATTGGATCAAACACACACAGTATTGGGCTCCAATTTCGAGAAAAGTTGAACCATATTTCTTGTTTATTGATGCTGCTTTTAGGTCAAAATTACATTGTTAAATTAGGATTGTTAGGTTTCAAATTTGATCAAGTCGTTTAATGTAGTGAATATATGTATTAATAAAATTATTTATGGTTAGGTGATATAATTATATGTATAAACACATACCTTACATTCCGTCCGAAAAATTTTAATAACCATATCCATCTAAAGATCAAATTTTTTTGATATTAATCGTTGAAACTTATATATAGTGGCGATGATGTTTCCAAAATAAAATAAAATTATGCCATAGACTTTATTCATAATTAGGTTTTTGAAATTCTATTTTCTCCTCTGATAGTCATTGCGGTTAAAAGGGAATTAAAAATAAATGCATAAAAAACTATTCTTCTCGTCTATTTTATTAGTCATGTTGCGCTTTTTAAAAGTCAATTTTATTAATTTTTAAAGTTTAATTAAACTACATTAATTTGATATTTTCAACAAGAAATTTAGACATTGAAAAACTATACGAAAAGTACTATAAAATTACAATTTTTTCCATATCAATATTACTGAAAAAATACATCTTAATCAAAATTCTTATAGCTTAACTCTAAAAATAAAAACTACGACGATTAAACATGTACGAAGGTAATACTACATTTACTAGAAATAGAAATAGCGTTAAATCATATGCATGTGTAATGATTAATACATTAAATTTCTACATTAGTGATTCAACATCCCTAATTCTAACAAACCACCATTTTTTTTCCACATGATAACTATTATTAGTCCAACTTAATTATGTCCATAATCAAGTCGATGTCCAATGTTGACCATATATTAAAACCTCAATATAGTTTGGTTTAATTAATTTACATAATTATTTAGACATTAATGAACCAACTACTCCAGCAATAAGAGTTGTAGGGTCTCCAAGTACTGCAGATATAATAAACTGCAAAGCTAAACCAGCCACTTCACAACATTTTTGGGCTTTGCCTTTGCTTTTTTTATGATGAGTTTGAAGTGTACCTTTTAGACTTGGCATCCTATTTTCTAATTTTCTATTATTATAACTATTATTGTTACAATTATGATCTCCATTACCAAAGTAGGAGATTCATTGCCAAACTTCTACAGCAATCTCTTAAAACACGTGCCACTTGTAATTGTATTTCTTGCATGAGATCTATGAACTCACACTTCTGTTCTCCTTTCTTTCACACCTGTGGCATGTTGCACTTATCTAGAACACTCGAATTCAAGATTTAAAGTTAAGTGAATTTAAAATGAGTATTCATAATTTGAATTAAAAATAAAAACTCCATCAACTCTCTGGCCTCTCCCTCCATTCTCTCTCCTAAATCCTTCGTGTCGGCCCCCTCTCCCCTCTTTCGACTCCCCCCCAGTCTCTCCTTATCCAAAAAGGCCAAGTGGATGATAAAGAATGGTAGGCTAAGTCTTTGAAAATTAAAATCGCTCTTCATCAGAAAGTATTTTACTCAAAAATAAAAATTTTCAATATGAATTCTCAACAAGCATATGAAATTGAACATAGTTTTGCCAGAAAAATAAAAAATAGCCCATTATTTTCTTGAGCAGCAGGGAAAATGAGTTCTGTTTTTTAATTATAAAAGTTATTAAATTAATAATTTGTATCACTTTAAACTTATTAAATTTTGGACTGATCACTTACAAAATAAATGTCGTCAGTAAATCTATTGTGACTCTAACACAAAAGCTAAAGCAGGGCTAAAACACAAAAAATGATTTTTTTATTAGGAAACAGAGATCCCTGTTTCTCCCACAAAATATAAACACAAAACAAATTATTGAAGCATCTTGTTGTCATTTTTATAGCACGAAACAATGTCGATCGATGTCCAAAAATAGTTATTGTCTTGAAATTTTAATTTTTATTTAAATGAACATTGATAATACTCAGGAGTTATATTTATATTAATTGAAACTTCAGAATGATAATTATTTTTCAATTACTTTGATATAAAAGTTAAATTTTCTATAAGTAATGTTAAGTGAAGCTAATAAACAAATCTACAATTAAAAAGAAGTTATGTTAATATGTTCATGACTAACAATATTTACGTACCTTTCTATACAAGTAAAGCTTAACATCTCCATCATCAAGCACCATAGGGAGTTTAGCACAACATGGATGAAGATCAAATCCACAAGACCTACAATGGTACATAAATCCATTTATGTCCTTCTCACAAGCGTTGCAATAGCGCGGTACGTTACCGGGGGGACGAGAGAGGAATTGGAAAGAACATTTAGTGTAAAATGGATGTGTAATTGAAGGTGAAGGAATTGCACAATGCATATGTAAATCATAGTCACAAATTGTACATTTGTAACGTGACCCTATGCCTACTTCTTTACAACCATCACATTTGAATGGAAATTCTGAGTATTCATATCTTAGTTTGTGTTGAGGGTGGCTAAAATGAGCTATCTCATTGTACTTCATGTTACAAAGCTTTTGGGTGGCTAGCTAGCAAAAGAAAAGAATTCTAAGTGGTCATTATATAAAGATGATTCTTGGACTCTACTGTCAAAATTCTCATCCGTTTAAGTTTAAGTTATATATATCGTTATTGTTCGTATAAGAAATTTTTATTTTATCACGTTATTTTTACTTGTTATATCTATTAATCTAATTTATTTTTAAGATTATAAATATAGTACTCTAAGAAAATTTATTTGTAAATATCTTTTGAATGACCTGACGTTTTATACGGACAATTTATGTTACTTTATGTATTGGAGCTAAGAGTGGCTTGTACTTGAAGCAAATAGAAAGATAGAATTATGCTTATTGGTTGATAATGACAGTTGCAAAATTATGAGTCTAGTAGAAGAATCTTTTTAAACATCAACAAGAAGTGAAGAAGAGAGACATAAGGCATATATTAGTTCCATACCCCACCCAAAGAAAAGATAAAAATGGTTTTTTTTTTGCTTTAAATGATTAGTCAGCTAATATTTTGATATTGCTAAAAATCAAAATATATGTGTTTGTGTATATTGTAATCAACTTATCCTTTAAAACCCCCCAAAATTAAGGAAAATAAAATACCTTAGTTGCAAGCAAGGTTTTCGATATTTTGGGGCCACTAGAAAGTTCCAAAAATCTTATAAATGTCAATTTATTATCAAGAGAATGTCATTAACGTGTCTTGGTTCCTTTAAGACAAATGAGGAATACAATTTAGTACAATTTCCTTAATTATATCTTGAATTTCTAAGTGAATCAATCAAGATAATTCTTCGTATTAAAATTTTAAGTTAGCGTTTCAATATTTAAAATATACCTGATATATATATATGTATTTGAACTTATAGTGAGATAAAGATCGATAATTTCGCTGCCTACTATATAAAATTCAAAGACAAAAAATACTTCCAAAATTATACATCTTATGAGGATTATAGATTTTTACTCAAACAATTACTAGATAATTAATTACTTAATTATGAGAATCATGAGATGTAATGAAAATTTAAGGAATATGGTAGGTAGAAAATTATAAAGAATTTGGCACTTGAAGTGGGAACCCATCGCTAAGAAAAGAAAAGGAAAACTTATGCTAAATTTTGAATTTAGGAACATTGCGAATAAATTCATATAGTTGGAATAATATAACCATTGCTAAAATTAAAAATCGTTACACATATGTTCAATTTTCCATAGTATACAATAAAGTCAGACGTGAAATAATTCACAAGTAATTTAATAAGCTTAAACAAAAAAAATAGACGTGGATCCCATTATACATTCGATAAAACTCAAAGTTTCAAAATTGAACCCTAATACTTATATGGAAAATAATTGTTAAACGAATTGAATACGTTCAAATTCTAAATCTGTCATTAATAATTCGAAAGTTTATCTACCAAATATTTCACCTCACGTATAGATTTTTTTTTTCTTCGTCTAGAAAAGGATATGACACAGCACAAATATATGGGATATAATAGAGGAGGAATAACATCTGGTTCTATTTATTTGATGACACGAAGGAACAAATTCCTAGCTTGGTATTATTCTTCTTAATCCAATTATTAATTATTTTTTTTAATTAATAATATTATCTTTTTTTCCAATTGACTAAGTAAAAATATATAAAATTTTAACAGTAAAAAGAGAAAATGATTCTTGGTATTGCTTACCTTTGAAAATGCGTTCAAAGTTGTTAAGCTTACACGGAATATTAACTTGAACACTTTGTTTTTCTTCTTCAAGATGCTAAATAATAGTACCATAAAGCATTATCATTTCTTTAAGCAACTTTAATTTTCTTCCAACTTAATTTTGATGTGTCTTATCTTTTTGTATTCCCTTTGAAAAGAAAAGAAAAAACAAACAAACAAAATAAACCAAAAAGATTGATTAATGAATTCATTCATCATCCA
Organism: Solanum habrochaites; assembly: GCA_027704765.1. Classification (NCBI taxonomy): domain Eukaryota; kingdom Viridiplantae; phylum Streptophyta; class Magnoliopsida; order Solanales; family Solanaceae; genus Solanum; species Solanum habrochaites. The sequence continues at coordinate 95,821,992 of JAKWJA010002489.1, read as the reverse complement.
TCCTTAATCAAAGATTTCGCATTTTAATTTTAGTAAAGGCAAAACTCCTAGTATGTATCACACTTTCTCCCTTATAACCCTAGGTGGTGTTAAAAGTAGGATTTAGGATTCCAAGATTATCAACTTTGAATTTTAAAAAATTAATTGACCAAAGTTATTGAATTCAATTAGATCGTTGTAAATCTATAATATCACATAGTCGGAACTTTTTTAATATTGGATGGTTATACCAAAAAAATAAGATGATATATAGAATATGGTCAAGACTACTTGTAGATGTTGGAAAATTACGAGGCATTGGTTTACTTGCATATCTCATAATAATGTCAAGATAGCTATTTTCCTTTGTTCAATTTTGTTTGTTTAGTTCACTTTTGTTTTTTTAACCTTTGTTTCTCTTTGCTCTTTTTAGTACAAAGAGACATATGGAATATTTGAGTGTAAGTGATATTGAGTATTGTACTTGACAGAATAAAAGCCTAATGCATCTAATTCCACTCTTCTTTTTTCTTCATGAGGCACCTCAGAGGTGCTTCCTTTATTTTTAAATTTTTTGGATCTTTTACGCAAAAATAATCGGTCGAATTCATAAAACTATACATGGTTATACACACACTATACATATATTGTTGGATTCATGAGCATGTAATCATGTTTGCCAACAATTTAATTAACCAACATATTGGAACTTGAAAGATTTCATGGAATTTATAAGGTTTGTAAGTTATCCAATATATTGGGCCTGCTTGTCCTTGTAGCCCAAATCTTGGTAAAACACCTTCAAAAGAGAGTGAGAGCCCAAAATATAAAGAGTATATCAAATATGTTTTTCTAATGTTGTAGTGTTAGACATGTCATATAATTTGGAAGTTAACGAGGGGTTTACCTCGATCCATTGAGTCAAGTAATTTGCTATTAAAATGATTTCAGCACCCATCTCATTTCATGCTCTTGTTTCTCCTCCTCCTAGTTTCAATCAATCAACTATTCCAGCAACTGAGCTTGCTTAATTTGGGGTTTGTTTAAGTTTGTGAGTATCCAACATGAAATGGGTGAACAAATCAAAATTAGTGTCCCTTTCACACAGTAGGTGCAAAGCAAATGACCAAAACGTTACAAAGACCAACTAAAAAGACACCAGCCTTTAATTAGTGACATACGAGTAGGATCTGCGCACATACTACCCGCCCAAACAGAGTCTCCAATTTGAGTATTTTACCAAACATCTGAGTCAACCTTTAAAACATGACAACTTCAAAATTCTACAAAAACATTTGTATGTGGGGCCAATTTCTGGTTCTAACTATCATCATTATTACTGCTACCTGAAGATTCTATACATATTACAAGCCATTAAAGATCTTTGCACCTTTCACAAATCCAACAATGTACTCAAACAATGATGAAATAGGCAACTTTAACTTCTACACAAGAAACTTGTGTGTCCTGGGTTTCTCCCATGGAAGAGAGCATATAGCACATTCAAGCATTTTAGCGAGGTTGCATGTAAACAAAACAAGTTCATAAAATGTATGTCACTTGAACTGTAAGTTTAATCTCAACAACCAATTACATGTCAACAAATTTCAAAATAGGGACATATATGATTATGAAAGGACAAGAAAAAAAATATTTGCTCCGTTCCTTCTGATCTTCCATTCCTCAAGAGCAGCTGCACAAGGAAAATGCAAAAGCATAAATCAATTGAGTTTATATGATACCACTAGCTTTATGCACACAAGTGTATGTAGTTTGACAAATTGATTAAGAACCCACAGAGAGTGAAGGGCTCCAGAGAATATTGCACAACATAATTGTTAGAATAAAAAAGAAATTTTGAGGAATATTCTTTTGAGGGATACAAAGAAGTTTCTTACAGCCAAAATGTTACTGCAAAATCTTCAATCACTGTTCACACACCACAGTAATGTAATTTATAGAGAAGAAGACCATGCTGAAAAGGTTTTCTTTTATCTGAAAGATGTTTCAACTAACTAAAATATAAATTCAAAATTTAAATTCCAAGTAAATTAAACCTGTAACAGAAAAATAAACATGAAAACAAAAAGAGTCTTTCACTTGAAGGTCTGACCCGGCACGTGCCCAAGTCATTAGATATATATAATATTTATTTACAAATACACCTTTATCAAAAAAAATATATATATTTATTTACAAATTCACGGATGTGGAAAAGTTCCTATCGATGTGGGAAAGTTCCTATATGTACAAACTATTCCAACAATCCCCAACTACTTTGTAATGTTTTCCTTAATATGGGTATCTTAAATAGATTTGTTTTTTCTATTAGTGTAAATACATTGAAGTTTGACGACGTTGATGATTAACCCTAAGTTGCATGGACTCTTCACTTTCGATGTCACACCCGTGTTGGATTCTCCAAAATACACTACTGACATGCACCAGTTGACATTTTTGAAAAGTCCAAGCAACATAGGATTAACCACAATTCATTACGTCAAATCAAAAGTACCACACATATGACGTTAGAATAGCGACTGAACAAACCATAACTTACTTTAGCACTAAGACAGCCATGCGCTACTAGTTCTGACTTCATGAATTTTTACAAGACCAACTCTCTAGATCTTGTTTAAGACGGTGCACCACTTCAATGACCATGGTGTTCGAGTCAACTTGCTTGCACCTATACTAATTCCACAGGTTGTCTGCTACCTCCCACTAGCAATAGACATCATACTTGAATACTCATATAGGTGAAATTAGATATCGTCCCTATTACTTTACACTTGCTAATTTCATTAAGAATTAAATCAACCTATCCTTGTAAAAGTTTGCATTATAGAGTTTGTCATTGTGCCCTTGTTATGATATGCATTTAACAACTCTCTGACTCATAACATATCAATATGAGATGCTCGGGAATCAGGATCTCTAAAGAAGATCAAATCAATGTTTTAACAATGCAAAGTAACTTGTTAGTACCCATTGAACTTGTATTGCCAGAGTGTATACCAACTCAAAGATGAGTTCCCATTACTTGTCTTTTTAGTTTAAAGATTTTAGTCACATACCTTCATGTTGCATTTGTATTCTAGTTATTGCTTTTGTAAGTGGATATGACGTATTCTCACTAAATCTCACATACACTATAAAATTAATTTCATTACTTATTAACTCTCTTGTACTAGCATGTCTTAAGTTGTCACGACCCAATCACGAATAGCTTCAATCTGCGTCGGATTACCCTAATTGCACTCATTGGACACCACGTGCCCAAGAATGCTACAACGCAAGCCAAAACTCGCACTTTGAGAACTGCATAAAGCTCGCTGATCTCTCAAAGTCTGCGAGCACTATCCTCCCACATTGTCTGCTCATGCTCACTCCGGCTCCGAGCTCTTACAAATATGTCATCAATGAATGATGATAACAAATGAACAAGGTATGTCCTGGGAACACAGTTGTCATCAAGTCCATAAAAGGGGCTGGGCATTATCATTAGTCACCCGAAAGACATCACAAGGGAACTCAATAATGGCCGTCGTACGCGTTACAACGTAACGAGTCCCTAAAATGCAGTCTTAGGGATGTCTGTGCTCTAATCATCAGTGACGGATCACGGACCTCAAATCAATCTTAGAAGAAAATACGACGGCCACCATGAAGTGTCAAAAACAAATCAATCTATAGATGCATAGGGTGGTGTATAAAAACGCGCGGTGTATTCCCTTCCCTTGTTCAGCTGTCTGTAGTAAGTCATGCACATCCTCAAAAGTCCATCCTTCTTTTTCACCAACACGGAACAGGAGCACCCAAGGCGACACACTTCGGACGAATTGACACCCCTTTTCTAAGGAGGGTCTCTTTAACTGAACACTGAGCTCTCTGAGCTCTGCAGGAGCCATCCGATAAGGCGGAGGGCGGGAATAGAAATAGACGAGTCTCAGGCTCACTTGCCAGGGAGCAGTTACAGTCATTAGGCCTTTTTGAGTCGAGAGGGAGCTGACTTGACGCATCAGTTTCCGGGGCCAGCCAGGGCACGTTGGTGCTGGCGCACGTTATCGAGAATCTAGGCCAGTTGGATTTCCTCCTATATCTTGGACGGTGATCTCAGGGCTTTCTTGGCACGGGATCATGCCACGAGCGCAGAGATTAGGATTCGTGATTCAGTTTTCTAGTCTGGAGACAGGGGTGAGCACACAGCGTTTTGTACTTTTCAGTCTCCTCTGTTATATACAAGAATGTTCTTTAATTTTCGAGGACAGTCTAGTTTCGGGGGTCCACTGGTTGGGGGACGCTGTACTCGTTTTGGGGTAAGCTCTGTTATTAGATGGCTCCAGTTCTGGGAGGATCCTTTATTGGAGTTATGGTTGGTACTCATGCTACGATCTGACAATCATATTTTCGTGATGCAGGTCCGAGCACCAATAGTCAGGTCGTTGATAGAGTTTGGTCTAGTATGGACCCTTTGTCATTTTTAGTGTCTTTATCTTCTGTGCATCGTTTAGAGCGTTCCTCTAGTGATTCCAAGTCATTTAGACTTTCTGGGACTGACAGATGACACTGACATTCGTTTTGTTATGTTGAGCATGTTTATTGTTATTAATTTGAACCTTCTTTGCTATATGATTAATTGTATGTTTGAAATAGTGGCTTATCAGAAGTATGTTGGGCCTTAGAGTAGGTAGGTTTCTGGACTAGGGGTTTCCTTAAAAACTGAATGATTTCTTTTTTCAAAGGCGGAGACTTAGTTTAGCAAGACGTCGCTCGGCCGGGCTTTAAATCCTTGTAGACTGATGTTAGCAGCTTGAGTCTGATAGTTTCGGTATTTATTTAGCTAATAGACGAATGAGCTTGCTCTAGCAGATCGATATTACTATTATTTCTTGATTGTTACGCTTCTCAGAGTTACGTCAGTTGACATGAATTCCGCTCGTGTTCAAAGTTTGAGATTCGTCGGTCGCATTTGTTGTCACGGATTGGAGCTTTGATACCAACTTGTCATGACCCCCCCCCAATTGGAGTGTATAGCTAAGATATCAAAGATTCCAAAGTAAGAAACAACGCTGAAAGTTGTGTTTTTAAAAGGGGCTGCACCAGATTCAGCTTTGCCAACTTCTTTAAAGCTCCGACGGGTGCTCGGACTTCGTTCGGACCTGATAAAAATAAAAATAGATATTCTACCCCACCAAAGGTCGACATTCCGGACTCAAAGGCGCAGTCGAAATTTTATCGAGAGACCTCGGATGGTGAAATTTCGACTGCGCCTTTGAGTCCGGATGTCGACTTTGTAGGTGGTAGCATATCTATTTTATTTTATTCAGGTTTCTGAACGATTCGAGCACCCGTCGGGACTTGAAAGAAAGTGAGGCAAAGCTGAATCTGTTGCAAGCCCTTAAAAAAACCCAACTTTCAGCTTTGTGTATTACTTTGAATCTTGATTATCTTGAGCTATACAAACGCAAATTGGGTCGTGACATAAGTTTATGTGTCTTGATTTTCCATTATAAAACTTTTTGTGAGCTACGCATCGCAGTCTCACTTTGGCAAAGTATGGAAATAGTTGGCATAGGTTGTGGCCACATATTTACGTCTAATAAGTAATAACATGTTCCAAAGCCATTCCGCTTCCTTTGCCGCAACTACTAACGCAATAAATTCACATTTCATTGTAGAATAGAAAATAGAAGTTTGTTTTTTGGACGCTCAACTAATGGCGCCACTCGCTAGAATGGATTTGTTTTCATTAACACTACTAATCCAACTTGCGTCATACACAGTCTTCCAACACAATTGGAAAACCATGGCATACATCACCTATGAAACTTGTATAAACTAGTTATGCCACATTTGTGCTAGTGTTTTCAATCAACTTGACACTGAAGTCACAAGGATTATTAAACTCCTTTATATCCAAATGACTAAATGTGTCGAGTTTGTCTAGCTAGTATAAAATATCTTTTACCACCTCAAGTTGATTTCCATATAATTCACACATATCAGAATGTATTAGGTCTAGTAATTTTACAACTCTTTCAACTTTTCAAAAAGGTTTCTTAGTCATTTTTGTGTGTATGCATATTTTACATTATTCTACATGTTTACTATTGCAAGCAATATAATCATTTTTTGACATAATTTAATGAAATAAAATTTAGATGTCTAGAAGCGATTAAAGAGAATCAAACTAAACAATATAAATAGAAGCAATTTTTATTGCACCAATACATAACTTAAACATGTCATCAAAATGGTTTCCTCCTTTCAATGAATAAACCACTCTATAACACTATTACATGATCACATTCTACTACAATCTTGAAACCTTTTTAGAAAGCAAACTTTTTTTTGAGAATGTTTTATTTACTTCCTAGAAAGCAAACTAGCAGACACTAAATGCTTCTTTCTTTCAAAAACATATTACACATATAGAAAACAAATTCGAGGTCGCAAAATGATGAAGAAGGGCCAATATTGGTTATTCTGGCAGCTTTGGAAGCCTGGGATTGCTTCATGCCGTGACCCCAATCTAATATTGGGAAAGTCATGACTGCTAAAGTGATTGCTATTAGGAAACTCTTAAATGTGCTATCAGTAAAGGTTGGAAGAGAGGGATGTGCTTCTAAAATCAGTTGTTGACATGCTTTTTAAACCGAGTGCTTACTTCATGGGAGATAGAAGTGATGTGTGAAGACATTTGAAAGCATTCAAGCATGTTGAATCATGATGAATTTATTTATATCCCTAGATTTTTTAACACAATAGCTAATAGTTAGCTAGATTCTCTATCGCTTTGTTGAAGGAATTCTCTTGAGAGAACATTTTCTCAAGTTGGATCATGCAGGAAGCTGTGAATATGTTTGAACTATGTAGTTTGTTGATGCAACAAAAGCTTTCAAGCATGTTGAATCATGTTGAATCTCCTTATATACCTAGATGTTTCAACAGAATAGTTGATAGTTTAGCTAGATTCTCTATCTCTTTGTTGAAGGAATTCTCTTGCAAGAATGTTTTCCCAAGTTGGATCATACAGGATGCTACGAATATTTTTGAACTATGTAGTTTGTTGATGAAAAAAAAATCTATCCCGAAATGGAAATTATTTCAATAGTCCCGTTTGCTGAAACATACATAATGACATGGTTGCCCATCAAAACTTTCTCGGGCTCATTCACCTTTGCATAGGTGTAGAACAAATTTTCATAACAGATGTGAATTGTTGCACCATAATCCATCCACAAGTATTGACTAGCAAACATTAAATTATTCATCATTTTAAGAACATGTTACAAATTTAGCAACATGAATTTTTGTGCCAAGGTCAATTTATTGCAACCGTTCCTCTCGTTTCCTCTCATTTCCAAAACAACTACATTGATATAGTTGCCCATCAAAACCTTCTCATGCTACTTCACTTCAGCACAGGTCCTGAACAGATTCTTTTCATAACACACATGTTGCGCTAGAATTCAGCCACTGGTATTAGTTAGCGCAGACATTAAATTCTTCTTCATTTAAGGAACATGGTACACATTAAGCAATGTAAACTTCTGTCTCGAGGTGAAATTTATGTCAACAATCCCTTTTCTTTTCCTTTCCTGAAACATCAGCATTTATGTCCCTTATTTGGCTAGTTAAAGGTATGGACAGACATCTGGAGATAGATTATGTCCCTTAGTTAAATCTGCTAGTCAAAGTTATCACGCAACATCAAGTCGAAACCTTTGATCTTTTCTTGACTCTAATTCGGATGGCAACTGACATTCACTGTTGCCAAACTGGAAAGCTTGAAGACCCGATTAACCAGAAAAAGAACTCTACTTAGAGTCCAAAAGTCAAACAAGATCTAGCTCGTACAGCTCAACTCAGCCCCATAACATCACCACTAATAAAATGAGCTGAGCCATATACAAATGCCTAGGGTATTAATACATTAATCAATTACACCTCTATTCCAAAAGATAACTCAAAATTTCACCATTTTTATCCTACGTTAACCATTTTACTATATCTAATCAAGAACCCATATACAGAAACTTAAATAATAATTACAATAATACAATGCAGTTGATCATGTAACAGGAGACAAATGCATAAGAAAGTACTCACCTATAAAGTTGAAAATTCAAGAAAAGTTTACCTGGGAAGAAAGAAGAACAAAACGAATCTTTAATCTAGAATTCCAGCTTGAGTTCTTCTTTCTGATCGGAGAAATAGTGGAGGATGTATGGGGTGACTCGAATCACGGCGACCCAAGTACCGAACAGGACGACGTGGGTCTTCAACTGCTTCAAAGCAGCTGCCTTGTCAGGTTTACGCATGAACATTCCTGGAAACATTTTTGCTTCTTCGCAAAATCGAAACTCTTGAGATTTGAGATTGAAGAATCTAAAACCCTAGCTTCCAACTGAGTCGGAGTATCTGTGAGGGTTTTACGCTTTTTGTTCCGAAAAACAGACTTGGGTCATGTTTAATGGTAACCGTTTCTGCGCCTCAGGCCCATCAGCCTATCAGGGCAGACTTGGGCCGGGTCTTGTTTTGTTTTTGGGTTCCTTTTTGTTGTTAGGTTGAACTTTATTATTTGTTTTAAAAATTATTTTTGGCAAACAGAATTGCTGGAAATGATTAGACCTGGTAATTACATTTTGAGATAAGTATTTGAAAACGTCCTTAAATTTAGCGTTAATTTATTACTTTAATTTTTTACTATTGAAGGCTTTAAAAACACTATTTACTTGATTAAGTAATGTAAAAACATCCCTCTCATGTCATATGTCTTACAATATGTGCATTTTTTTGTTGATATGGCATACACATAGATATATAGAGTAAAAAAAGAAGTCAGCATTTATAAAAAACCCCCACCCACCGACCATACAACGCTTAAGCGCGTCAGCTTTCAATATTTATCTCTTACCATTTTGACTCTTGTTAAATTTCGTACATTTGAAAAAATATTCCATCACTCCATCCTATTTGTCAAGCTGAATTTAGTGGCGAAAAAAAAAATGAGACGACTCTGGAAATATATAGATAAATTCTTATATTTTTCAATTGATTGATCGAAACAAATAAGACCAATTGAATAAGTTATATCAACCGCTATTTTGGCCACCCAAAAACATTCTTCAACTATATCCCAAACTTAAATATATCCTTTAAGTATCAGTTTCAGCACAGACATCATTTTAATAATACCTCAAACCTAAACGCACATATTATAAAAGTATCATTTTTAGCATAAAAACAGCCGGTAAGTATTTGTAAGTAAAACAACTTTCTACTTTGTTAAATATGTCAAAAAAAATCTAAGGGATCTTCCGAAAACAATAAAACACTTAACGTGACTAATCAACAAAAGTTATTTTGGGCATTATTTCATGACTTTCTACCAAAGAAGTTCTTGAAAAATATAAAAAATATGCTTATTTAAAAAAACTAAAATGACTGGAAGGTGCGAGTTTTGTACTTGATTTGTCTTTCTCGTAATGGAAAAGAAGTGGAGATTAATTATGTTTAATGTTGTCTTATCTAATTACATTAATACATTTTTGGGTCATTCTAATATGAATTTGACCAAATATTGATTATGGGGTCTCGTAGTTAAGTTTTCATTCTAGATATTAGAAGCGCGAAAATGTCTTTAACAAATGTCACTTATAGCCTTACTCAATGAGAAGAACATATTTAAACTAATAATTTTAATTAAATTACATGAAAGAAGGCATGAAAAGAAATGGTCAAATTAAAAGATTTTGCATAATGTCTAAATTAATTACGAAAAGTTCCACGATATAAATTCTTGTAATATCTAAAAATAATTAATTAGGAAGGGACAAGTTTAATTTTTGTGGGATTTCAATTAGTTTTTCTAATAAATTTCAAGTAGAAAGATGAAAATGTTTAATTTTAAAAGAATTGCAGGGATGTTTGGTAAGGAATAAACTTTAAGGATATGTTTGAGTTTGAGATATGTTTAAGGCCCGTTTGGATGGGCTTAATAAAAACAGCTTTTAAAAAAGTACTTCGACAAGTGCTGATGAAACTTATTTTTAAAATAAGCAATTATGTGCTTGGATAAAAGTGTTGAAGTTGCTATTGCCAAACGTGGAAAAGGAAAAAATGAAAGAAAGAGATGTTAGGGTTTATGTTCTAATTGGAGATTGTATAAAAATATTAAGGGCAAAAAGATAAAAATGTGGTCACTGCTTTAAACAACAGGTTAATAAGCACTAAAAAAAAAAAAGACTTCTAACCCAAGCTTTTAACTTTTGGCTTAAAAATAAGTTTTTTTTTAAACTAAAATAAGTTATTTTGAGTATGCCAAACAACTAAAGTAATTACAAAATCAGTTTTTAAGTCAGTTGAACAGCTTTTAAGCGGAGCCAAACAGATCTAAGACATGACTTTTTAGGCCCAAACAAAAAAAAAAAACTCAAGTTATATACCTGGGTAGCAACATTAGCGTAAGAAGACTATTGACCCAAGTTTAGATGGGTTGATCCTATGCACAATTACTAATTCAATTTTTTTTATTCGTTAAAATTCAATCAATTTTCAGGAAATATGTAAACAAATTGATCTACCTGGAATTTTGTCATTTCTTTAATATTATATACAATTATAATTTTAGAAAAATATTACTTATGTTTACTACTAAATAAGTTACAAGAAAATAATGAAAGAAATTAAAATTTAATAAAAGTTGGAATGGTCGTATTATAACTTATCATCTAGCCATTTTGATCCGACTCATTTTAATCCAAATAATTTTTAGTTAAAATAATAACCTTTTCATTTCTTAAGTTGATAAATTAATCGTTCAAATTCAATATTTTTATTTACGCGCTTTATCATAGACGATGATGGTACACTTATAAGTTGACAAGTTGGTGATAATAGCGTTATTTTGCACTTTTCCAGTGAAAATATTCTCAAAATCCACATGCTTTTGTCTATTGTACGTATGGATCTAATTGTTGTCACTTCCTCTCTTTTTCTGGTTTTCTTAAAATAAAATAAAATAGAGAACCCATAAGAAATCATTGTTGACTTTAGTTTTCATGAGTCGATTGTATGTCTAAAAGACTAGAAGCATTGCTTTTAAGTAATTCCATCTTAAAAGGTTTGTAATGTTTTGATATATTTTTTTACAAAATTTAAGTTAAGATAATCCGGAAAAAAAAGAGACCAGAATTTATTGTCTCAAAGAGGACTTCATATAAAAAAACTTGAATTCAAAACTTCTTATTATAGATGAAAAAATACTTATTCACTCCACCATCATCGTTATTTCACTTTTCTTTGCTCCACATCATATGTAAATTGTACAATCTCTAAGTTTATATTGTTTGATCTCAATATATTTCACTGCTTAATTGTAATAATTTTGAATGATCTTTTAAATTTGATTTGACATTTTCACCAAATATATTCTGAAATTTTAATTTGATTAAAATTTTAATATTTTTATCGTGTTATCGTATATTATACGGCCAGACTTAAAATGACAAGAAAGATATTATCATGCTTTTGACCAATTTTATATTTTTTATCAAGCCCCATAAATAAACAGCTAAGCATACTTCAGTCTTCGAGTCTTCTCTCTGTTTGTGATGTGCTCTCACTTCAAAAAGCTAAAAACTCTCTTTCTTGTGAACTAATCTCAATTTTATAAGCACAAAATCCCTCGACTGTCAACACATCCAATTACATATCGCCACATCAGCAAAAACTGTAGGACCACCCTACACATTAAATTCAGTAATGGTGATGAGTCCTTCCTCCACAAACTTATTGTAAATTTGTAGTAATAGTGACGCAATACACCACAAAAAAAACTCTCTTTCGTTAGTCAAAATCCACGCACAAAAAAACGCACTAAAACATTTACACCAACACATTCCCCCATTAACCAAAGCCCCCCCTCATAAAGGGAGTAGAAATAAATAAAAGCACCAATTCTACCTTTTGTTAATTGCCCCCTGCACCTCATCATCATGATCCACCACCACCATCATATAGCTCCTGCTCCCTCACCGGTGCCGTCAAACCTAAATAATTCTCAAAAAGCTCCTTCACCTTCATTGAATCATCCGTTTCATCATTCATCCACATTTCAACCTGCAACCACTTCATCATCATCCACGTCAGCATCAGATTTATCAACTACTCCACCGCCGGCTAAGTTACCGGTTGATTTCAGTCCTCCTTTGATTGCGATGGTTGTTATTATTGCTACTGCTTTTGTTATCATTACTTACTCGCGGCTACTCTCTCGCCATCTGCTCCGTTTACACGGCCGTTATAGACTGTGGCGCCGCCGTCGCCGACGTTACGTTCCGTCGTCATCTGCGGGTGATATTGAGTCGCCTCCGTACCCGTTTGATCCTACTGGTGCTTTCCATGTGTTATCTCCTTACGGATTGGATGATTCGGTGATCAAAACGATTCCTCTTTCTGTCTACTCTCGGAAAAGCGGCGTTCATGATTGTGCGGTTTGCTTACTGGAATTCGAAGAGAACGACTATATGCGTACGCTTCCGGTTTGTTCACATGCCTTTCATGTGGACTGTATTGATATATGGCTTAAATCACACGCGAATTGCCCTTTGTGTCGTGCTGGAATATTCCGTCCAGAGTCGCCGTTTACTCCGTTGATGGCAGCAAGAATTCGCCCAAGTTTCGATGATATGATGTTGGAGAGCACAATTCTAGAGCCTTTGGATGAAATTCAGCCAGAATCCGACACAACGACGGTGTCAGAGATCACACAGGAACCGTCGCCAAGAAGGAACATCCAATCAGAGGAGAGATTTAACAGACGTGATATTTTTCTAAAACGTTCTTACTCCTTCGGATTCGAGAGGAATTTGGGATCAGAGAGATTAATGCTCGAACCAGCAACAGCTTCACCATGGCGGTACCGCCGAGCAATAGGATCGGGAAGCTTCTGGAGCAAAAGGCCTTCACCGTTCAGCTCTTTAACAAAGCCAAGAGTATTCTCCTTCCGCTATTACAGAGGGATGAAATCACCCTTCTTCCGGCGAACTAGAGGTGGATTTTTCCCTTTATCGGAATCAAGCGCGAGATACAGTACCGGCGGAGGTGGAAGCTCGTCAAGAAGAAGCAAATCATTCGCAAGTCCAATGTTCATGAGAACATCGGCGGGTGGTGGTGTATACTCATCTAGCCGTCTTAGGAGCGGTGATCCAGAAGCCTTACTGTCACCGGACAGATATCACAGACGGTGAAGATGGATGAACAGGTGATTTTTGGGGAAACGACAACCGTCCGATCGATGATAGTTATGGCGGACGATGACCGAGGAGGCGCGCGGGGTGATGGGGTCAGTGACATTAATGGTTGGGGGAGAGTTACATTGGGAAGAAGAAGAGGAAATTAATGCGATGCCTGCTGGTCTGTGGAGGTCATTTAATACAGAGAGAGAGAGGGGCTATTGGTTAAGTGTTGAAATAGTGAGATAAAGAAAAAGCAAATGCGTGCATTTATTGGGAAATTTTGACTATTATTATTTTTGAAGAGTTACTATTGGAGCTTATCCAAAAAAAGGTTACTCACGGAATGGACCTAATTGAACTTGCTTTTTTGCATTGGATGATACTGCAGCAAGCACTTTTGTTTTTTAATTTGATGCATGATAAATCCAACTCAAGATTTAAGTTGGTAGTACAAAAATAGAATTTTGGTTTATTCATTGTTTTGTTGCTAACCCGTTTTCCATGCGTCAGTCAAGGTACCAAATGCTTAGTGAATTTCATGGGTTGAAGATGACATGTGGTAGGCAAAGTGTAGTAAGAAAATAAAGAGATGACATTGTGGTAGGTGAGTAAGACACATGTCTAGTCGAGTAAAATAGTACTGAGTCCAAACAATACCAACTTAAGAGGTTACCATGGCTCCGATGTGATATTATTTAGCAAATGGCTCCAAGATTACGCGAACAAGAAAGTAGGCGAAAACTGAAAAAGATGAGGAGCGTGGAAAAGGAGTGACACAAGGAATGAGATGGTGAAACAGGTAAGAGCAAGGGAGTATATAATTACAACAATGTTCGATTACACAAGTAGTCGAATCAATGATTCATTTAGTAATTGCTACGTAACTATTTTAATGTAAGTTTTATGCTAAAAAATATACTCCTTCATTCAATAAAAATACTCTTTCCGTACACGTAAAATGTATACATCTATCTACTTATTAATAAGATTATTATTATATGCGTGTCAATATGTATGTCTCTGGTTTAAACAGAAAGGGAGTTAGCTCATTAAGAAATGAGTACAACCGTGTAATATTTGGAGTTATGCATGTGAACCTTTGACTGATAATGTTACATTTAACTCCATTTAATACACTAGCATTTCCTTCCAACAATGAAATTTATTGGTTCCCCCCCACCCTTCTCTAGGAGACCATTAACATGCTGGAGTCTGCAAACTCAAAGGGTAAAAATATACCAAAAATTTTAAAACGGTAATATAAATTTTATATAAACCAAAAGGGAAAACGCTGCCGCCGCAGCGATTTACTACTTCGATTGAAAAGTAAATCGCTGCCGCGCAGCGATTTTGCCAAAATTTTTTTTTTAATAAAAAAATGAATCGCTCGCTGCTCACCAAGCAGCGATTTCAAAAGTTTCTTTTACAAAGTCGGCTGCCCAGTCGCAGCGGGATTTAACATTATTTTTCCCTTTGTTTGTTTATTTTCCCCCCCTCCGGATTCCCTCGCTGCTCGGGCGCGATTCCGCCCCGCCCCTTTGATTTTTTTTCTTTCCCCCTCGCTGCCATTGCAGCGATTATTAAAAACAAAAACAAAAATTTTGAAATATAAATCGCTCTGTCTAGCAGCGATTTACAAAACAAACAAAAAAAATTTTTTTTTTTATGTACCAGAAGTGTGTAAGGAGTGGCGCAAAAAAAGATATGAAGAACATAAAGGATTAAGAGAGAAGACATTGGGAAGAAAGAGGCGAAAAAAATAGAGAAAAGGTAAGGAGAAAAGGAAGGGAGGCCACTAGCCGAGGGCAGGGGGGAGAAAAAAATAGAAGAAGAACGGTGAAAAGAGAAGATAAAGGAAAAGCACGGAAGGGAAGGTGGTATAAGGGAAGAGAAAAAAAGGAAGGGATCAATGACGCCCGAAAAATTAAGGACGAAAAAGAAAAGGGTGGTAAGGAAGAAGTCGTAAAAGGAGGAAAGGAAGAATCCAAAACACAAGAAATGCGATAGCGAGGGAGAGAAAAGCAGAGGTGAGGAGAGTAAAGAAGCTTGGGCTCTTCCTCCATGATCAGCGTTTCCAAAATAAAATTTTTAATTTTTTATGTATCGCTGCTCTAGCAGCGATTTATAA
Organism: Solanum habrochaites; assembly: GCA_027704765.1. NCBI lineage: Eukaryota > Viridiplantae > Streptophyta > Magnoliopsida > Solanales > Solanaceae > Solanum > Solanum habrochaites. The sequence goes on along the minus strand of JAKWJA010002489.1, from coordinate 95,806,638 downwards.
TCTATCAACAACATATTTTTTTTTTTATAATCCGCGGCTTAGGCATCACTTTATTTTAACAAAAAAAAAAAAATTTTTTTTTATGACTGAGCCCTTTTTTAACTAACACCACTTTTTCTTCAACCCTGTTTACCTTCATGTTTAGCCTTTAATAAGAAAATCATCCATTATTCACACAAATTAAAAATACTAAATATACTTTTTCTTTTCTAAACCAACTATTATCTTACAAATTTACATTTAAATAATATTTGATTCCAAATAATTAATTTAAAATTAAATGAGAAAATATTTAATGTTTTTTTAAAAGAAAATTATAATACTTTTATATTTATATAAATCTCAAGCTCTCCTCTCCATCTTATTGCCTTTCCCCTTTCCCTCCTTTGAAGTCACAGAATGCATTTAAAATTAAATGAGACCACTTACCTTTTAACTTTTTTTTTAACACAACTATCTCCTTTTCATCATTATCTCTACGCTCTACTCTCATCTCTCTCTCCCTCTCTCTCCTCTCTCTCTCCTCTATCTCTCTCCTCTCTCTCTCTCTCTCTTCTCTCTCTCTCGTCTCTCTCCCAGTCCTCCCCCTGCCCCTCTTCCCTCCTCTCTCTCTTACCTGTCCCCTCCGCCATGCTCTCCTACTCTCGCTTTCCCCTCCACCCCCCCCCTTTTTTTTTTGTCCTCGCATGTCGCGGTCCCGCTTTCCCATCCTTTCCCCCTCATTGTTTTTTTTTTTTTTACAATACATCGCGTGCCTGGCAGCGATTTTCAAAAAACAAAAAATTTTCTTCGTAAATAATCGCTACCCTACGCGCGATAGTACCCTTATTTTTAAAAAAAAAAAAACAACCAATTAAATAAAGGTTAAAATCGCTGCCCTGGCAAGCGATTTGTAAAGAATAACATTTTTGAAAATCGCTGCTTGATGCACAATATTCCATTTTTTTATTAAAAAAAAAAATTTTTTGGCAAAATCGCTGCTTGAGGCAGCGATTTTTAACCCTTTTTTCACTTACTCGAAATTATCGCTGCGTCGGCAATGCGATTTTTACCGCACTTGTTGGGTTTATATAACATTTTATAACCGTTTTGGAATTTTTTGTTAATATTATTTTACCTTTGAGCTTCGGACTCATTAACAATGTCCACAAATAAAAACATAGAAACTATATATAGGGGAACCATGGGGGGGGGGGGGGGGGGGGGGGGCTACCGCAGTCTAGTGATTTTTGCACCGTCAATACGGGTCTTGAAATAGTAACAATTTGACAACGAAGGGACATTAATCATATGAATATGCATTGATACGTTTAATTTAGAGAGGGTAAAAAGCAAGAAGTTGACGAACATCTTGTACATAACATCAATTGCCGTTTTCCAGAGCTATGACATGATATTGGTTTGTTTGCGGCCGATTTTACGAGTACAAAATTTGACTAATCGTTAATTACTGTGGAGATATTGTTATTTTTAAAACGTTAATAGTGGAGTTTAAATGTAAAAGTAATTAATTAATTTTAATTTTAAGCGTATATGGGGTTGTCTTTTTGTTTCTTTAATAATATATATATGGTAAAAAATATTTAGAACGGTAATAAAGGTAATCGTTTGATAGTAAAGATAGAATTCTAATTTTAAGGGTACGCGGGTATCTTTGTGTTTCTTTAATAATATATGGTATAAAATATTTAGAATGGTAATATATATAATTACTTGATAGTAAAGATAGAATTAGTATATATGGTAACGATGTAGATTTCCGCGAAGATTGCCAATTGATTATAATATGGATCAACTTTTTTAAATACAAATACATGTTTCCTTTCACATTTTCATGTGTAACAGTGGACAAAAATCATCTTCTAAAAATGAATTACAAAATTAAAAAGTACTATTTTTACTACAAAGATCATAAAGCAAATCTTGTCTTTCCTGACAAATTCAGATTGGTATAAAAAAAAAAAATTGTAACTTCCAAATTCTCTCCTAACATCTTTTTTGTTCTAATTGGGTTCCACAAATCTATATATTAACTGTATCAATTATCAAAATAGTTCGAAGATAATAAAAAGTACGATAAGATAATTTATGAAAATACTGTTGTTACGAAAAAAATGACAAAGGTATAACGATAGTTCCAAGTATGAGGTATTATTGGGGACATATGGAACGGTAAATATTTGTCTGCATATGTTTCTTTTTATTATTTTTGTCATCTTTAAGTCACAATTTATACATAAAAAATAACATGTTACATGTCCAAAGGTCAACCTTTTTTTTACACAACATGGCTGTGAGCCTGTGACGCATATGCATGGTAAATACCCTTGACTTTATTCAATCAGATTGTGAGTTCGTAATTAAAAACATAACCAAAGTAATAATTGTGAAAATCTCCTGTTAAGAAGTGTGAAACTAAAAGAAAGAGTCGAAGAAATTTAAAATCGCATTTATAAATATAAATTGGTCATTAATTTTACTCTAAAAAACAAATAGTAAAATGTTTCTTTCATATAATTTCATTGCATCACTTATAGGAGTGACCACTTGGGGTGGGTTGAAGTCATATTTATAGAGACTCATCCTGCCTTACATAATAATGAATTCAAGACTCGATCCAATTTAGCTTGGATCAAATTATAAGTTAGGGTTAAAAAATGAATTATATATTGGATCAAAATTCAACTCAACTTAATAATTACTAAGCTTAATTATTTGATTTGTTGTTTAAACTACTTAGTACCTAATTAAACTTTTTTTCTCTTATAACTATACACATAGCATATCAATTTTTTTAAAAAAAGGTTTTTGAAAAATATCTTGATGAGATTTCTTATTAACCAATGTGAGTTATATATTAACTCAATTTTAATGGGTTGAGATAATTAATAGGCAGGTTAAAAACTTGTCCAAATTTAAACAGTTGATTTTGCCACTCTTAGATAAATTGTAGTAGTAAAAAACTTCATTAGCTTGACTACTTTTTTGCGCACTTTTATTTGTCTATTATTTTAAAAATAGAATTTTTATTACTTTAGTAATTGTCACTTTTATAATATCAAAAAAATAATTTCCATATTTCATCCTTTGCTTCAATAACTTATTTTTAAAATTACTTCTCAAAATTTAATATTAAACATTATTAATAAGAATACATAGTAAGTCAGTCCATACTACAATTTTTCAGGAACAAATTCAGAATGTACTGGTTAAAAATGAATGGAGAATTATAAATTGAATTTTACTCATTATTTAACTCAAAATAATTTATTGAATTTGATATTATTTTAATTTTAAATTTTCAGGTGATATATTTAAGTTTATAAAATTAAAGAAAATTTTGATACATTTGATAAAAATTAATAAAAAAATCATAAAATTAAAAATTTTCATTTTTTTTTTGTTAAATCAGACCATAATTTTTCATATAGAGAAAATAATATATAGGAATAAGAAAAAAGAGGGGAAAAAAATGATAAGGCGAAAAAGAAGAAACAAAAACAGTGAGAAGAGAAGGATTCCCAGTTGTTTCATAAAAACATCCAAATAGTTACTTGTTGTACCCTTTTACGCATTTCCATTTTTAAGTATTCTTTTAATTTTTGCACTAAACTTGCTACTTTTAACTGTTTAAGCATTTGTAACAAACTTAATTACGTTAATCAAATTGAGGAAATAGCTTTAAATAAATTTTCAACTACTTTCTTCACTACACATTTATTACAAATGTCCTTTTTTCATCTGCAAAGTCCACAGCTAAACTGACCCTATTACTTGTGTATTAAATGCATGTGTGTGTGAATCTTTTTACAATTTGTATCAGTTATTTCATCAAAAATACATTATATAATTTCGTTTCGTGAAGTAATTCTATCCATTAACAATTAAATAAACCTTCAGGAATCAAAATGGTTGGACTGCAACCGGGGGGGGTGGTGGGGTGGGGCACTGGTTTGGGCAAAAGTAGTACTGTGTTGTGGACTGCATACGATTAAAGCCTGTGGTCGTCGGGGGTGGGGGGGGCGGAGTGAAGGCTAGTTTAGCTGTGGGTGTGGTGTTGGTTGTGGTTTGGGGTTTTTTGTTTGGTGGGTTTTTTTTGTGGCGGTTTGCTTTATTTTTTTTGGTTTTTCTTAGTGGGGTGTTTTTGGTTGGGTGTTTGGCTGGTTTTGTGTGGTTGTTTGTCTGGGTGTTCAACTGTTGTGTGTATTTCTGGTTGGTCACGGTTGTTTGTTGTTGTTTGGTTGGTTGTTTTTTTGTTTGTTTTGTTTGTTCAGTTGCTTTTTGTTTTTTTTTTTGTTATACACGTTCATTTTTCCGTTTTTTCTCATATTACTTTTGTTTTTCTAGGGGGACGAGGTGGTGGGGTGGTGCGAGCGAAAGGGGAGCTGTTCGTGTTGTTGCTTGCGGGGAGATTGTTGTTGTTGGGTGGGAAGAGAAGGCAGGTGTGCTGGCAGTCTCTGCTTGGTGGTGGGCGACTGTTGTTTGTTGGTTGGGGTGTGGTGGTTTTTGGTTGGGGGGGTGTTGTGTGGTTTCTTAGGCGCAAGGGGGGGGGGGGGGGGGGCGCAGGGAAGAAGGGCAAGGAGACAGGAAAAGGGGTAAAACCCACGGCCGAGCGGTGAATAGGGCGTTGGGCTGGGGCGCGGCGGGAGGTGCGGGAGGGGTTGTGTGTTGTGTAATTGTGGGGTGAACTTGGGTGGAGTTGGGGTTGAGTAGTGGGGTGACCGGGTTTTTGTGCGGTGGGAGGGGGGTGGTGTGTGGGGTGGGGGTGTCTGTTGTGCGTGGTTGTTGAGTGGGTGGTGCCGCTGGGGGCGGGTTTGGGGAGACCGGGGGTGGTGGGTCTCCGTTGGTTATGGGGTGACGGGGGTGGTGGTGCGCGTGACTTCTGAGTGGGAGGGTCTGGGAAATAGGGCAACAGAAGTGTTGAGGTGGCCTGGTAGAACCGAAAGGGACTGGTGGCAAAACTAACGAGGAAAGAAAAAATCGAAGAAACAAGCCAAAAAAGAGAGAACCCAGCGGCACCCAAAACAAAGGAACAAAGAAGCGGCAAGAGAACACGAACAAGCGCGCGACCCCACGGAGAAAACGGGGGGAGGGAGGGGGGGGAAACCACAACCAGAAGCACGGGAAGGAACGCGGGAGGGAGGCGGAAGCGCAAAAAGTGGGGGTTATAGGCCCAGAAAGGGAACGGAATTTTGCTTATATAGTACTGGACAGTCTATCTTAGCTTTTGGAATTCAGCTAGACTCAACGAATATTGGTGCGCCATGTTATATTATTCGAGCTCAAGTAGTTGTGTTGATTAGTTTGGTTCGATATTTGTTTTCTTACTCTCATTTTAAATTTTTATGCTCGCAGTGAATCAGTTAAGAAGAATCCTAAAAATCAAATGCTGGGCCGCCGTCAGGTTGTTGACAAAAAGGTACATTTTCTGCAGTGTTCAATTGTTGAGATGACTATAAGGATAACTGTAAATGATCTTTAAGCTTATTGTAATTTCAACATAAAATGCAAAATGTTTACAGGCAGGTCCCTACAGTTGGCTAACATATGAGGAGGTTTATGAAACCACAATTAAGATTGGTTCAGGCCCATCCCGAAATCGTGTGTAATTAAAATCCTGTGGGTCAGCCCTTTTATCATAAAAAAGTATATATATTACTATATAATATAGTATATATATATAACAATGAATTTGTGTGAATAACTTCACACATTTTAGCTAATGTTCTGAACTCTAAATATGTTCTGTTTTTTACTTAGGGAGACGTGTGGGCAACTAATGGTGGGAAACTGTCCTGAAGTGGATACTGCCCCCTAGGAGGTAACGCACTTGCTGTCTGCATTATCTATTTCATCACGAACACGAAGAAATATGTTCATCTAATAGCAAAACTTGTTTTACCTTCAGTTTATTGTTTAGATTGGAGCAATAATTTAATTGTGATTTTGATCACAGGCTTGTAACAGCCAAGCAATTTCATATGTACCACTCTATGATTCTCTTGGTATGTTCTGCTTGCTCTTTATCTTTCTGTCCTCGTATGTTCTTGCTTTTGAAACAAAGCAAAATTATAATTGTAGATTTTTTTGCCTGAATTGCAGGTGCAAATGCAGTTGAATTTATCATCAACCACGCTGAAGTTTCAATAGCTTTTGCCCAAGAAAGCAAGATACCTGCTGTATATTCTCTTTTCCTTATCTTCTATGCTTTCTTATTCGTGAACTGAAAATTATATTGCACAATTATACTGAGACAAAGGATTGAAGTGATGGTTCTGAAAGTACTATGTGGATTTTCATTGAACTGCTCTTCCGATGAATTATCTAATATATTTAATACGTCTGAATTTAGCTGAAAATTAGCTTTAAGTGACATACTCAATATTACCTAATCATTGAATTCTTTTTGCAGATCTTATCATGCTTGTCTAAGTGCAATTCTTATCTAAAAAGTAGGTGAAATTTTATTAACTTTTGAAAATAATCTTGTATTTGCAAGTTCAGTAAGAGTAACTTGTATATTTTTTCTTAAGCTATCGTCAGCTTTGGAAACATTTCAAGCACACAGAAAAGTGAAGCCGAGGAACAAGGAGTAGCTTGCTTCTCATGGGAAGAGTTTGTTCAAATGGTAAAGGCAATATGTAAAATGATGCATCCTGATGACTCGTTATTGCTCCCTTCACTTACACGTTGTGTCACTCTATGTAGGGAAGTTTGGATCATGAACTTCCTCAGAAAAGGAAAACTGATATTTCCTCAATTATGTACACTAGTGGAACTACTGGAGAACCAAAAGGTGTCATTCTAACTAATGGTGCTTTCATGGGAGAAGTTCTGTCGATGGATCAACTTCTCGTTGAAACAGACAAAGAGGTAACTTTGAGTAATAATTATTTTTGTTATTGGTTAGTGTCTGTTCTTGATCCATCACGAGCAATTAGTTCGATCAAGCTTGAACTTAAGACACCATATAGTAATCATTAGGCTACCAGGAAATCCTGTTTGGCTAAAACAGATAAGAAAATCTACTGTTGGTTTATATGTTTTCTATCTTATTCTCACTAGTGCAATAAGAGCAAAGTGTGATCTCACTCATCAATTTGTGTCAATTTCAGGGAACGGGGGAGGATGTGTACTTTTCGTTCCTTCCACTGGCTCATATATTTGATCAAATAATTGAGACATATTGCATATACAGAGGTGCTTCAATAGGATTTTGGCAAGGCGTAAGACACATATATTCTTTCTGCACTGAATTACTTACAGCTTTTCTTTTACTAAAAACTTGCTGTGTCTTCAAAGTCGATTAATTCAAATATATATTTGCAACTGAATAACAGGACATTAGATACTTGATTGAAGATCTTCTGGTATTAAAACCGACTATATTCTGTGGAGTTCCACGAGTTTATGACCGGATATACACAGGTTCCTGATCTACTAATTCAGTAAACAAAGCTTCAAATTTGACATCAAAAAGGAAGTATTGTCTCATGTTGCTTCCTATTTCTTTTCGGTTAATTTTTGTTTTCTTTTTTTGGTGTGGGCAACTCAGGGGTGATGGATAAAATCGAAGCTGGAGGTACATTGAAGAAGCTGCTTTTTCAGTTTGCATACAACTAGTACGTCCTGCCAGTTGCATTTGGTTCCCTTCATTGCCATCATATATTAAGCATTATATATTTTACAGCAAATTAAGGAATATGGAGAAAGGATTGAGACAAGATGAAGCAGCTCCGCGCTTTGACAGGCTTGTTTTTGATAAGGTTAGCTATCTGATCCCCAGCATTTACCTGGTCGACATGTAGTTTGTTTAACCGTATTTGCATCTACTTTTCTTTCCAGATCAAACTAGCATTTGGTGGACGAGTACGTCTGATGCTTTCTGGAGCTGCTCCTTTGCCCAAGCACGTCGAAGAATTTCTAAGGGTGACATGTTGCTGTTCTTTATCACAAGGATATGGTATTGAAATTTCTTCTTCACTATTGTTACTTCTTTATCACCTTTTTATCTGATTATTTTGACATATTATTCTTCATTGTTAGGGCTTACTGAAAGTTGTGGAGGATGTCTCACATCCATAGCCAATGTACACTCCATGACAGGAACTGTTGGTGTTCCAATGACTACAATTGAGGCAAGACTTGAGTCAGTGCCAGAAATGGGATATGATGCTCTTGCAAGCGTGCCTCGTGGAGAAATTTGTCTGAGGGGAAAAACCTTGTTTTCGGGGTACCATAAACGAGAAGATCTTACAAAATCTGTACTTGTGGATGGATGGTTTCATACAGGTAAGAAATTTCTTTCTGCTATATGAATGAAGTTGAGTTGTAATAACTCTGAGCATGAGAAAAAAATCCAGGTGACATTGGCGAGTGGCAACCAGACGGAGCAATGAAAATCATTGACCGGAAAAAGAATATATTCAAGCTGTCCCAAGGGGAGTATGTAGCTGTAGAAAACATTGAAGGCGTATACTCCAGATGCCCTCTTGTTACATCAGTAAGCCTAAACATTTCAACTTCAGGGTGGTCTATCTTCCCTGTTTACCCTGTTTCCTTATTGCTAATTAGGTTTTCTCGACATGGATTATGTATGTTTTATACTCATACTAACTCATCATCTGGTTCACAGATTTGGATATATGGGAACAGTTTTGAATCCTTCCTAGTGGCTGTGGTAATTCCAGAAAGAAAGGCACTTGAAGACTGGGCCTCGAATAATCAAGAAACCGGAGATTTTTCATCTCTATGTAATAACACAAAGGCAAGAAAGTACATATTGGATGAACTCAACAGCACTGCTAGGAAACACCAAGTATGTAACTTTTCAAATTTCAAATCCTCTTTTTTCTCTCTCGTTCTTATTCTGATATAGAAAATACTTCCACAGCTTCGAGGCTTTGAAATGTTACGTGCAGTTCATTTGGAACCAAATCCATTTGACATTGAGAGAGAATTAGTTACCCCTACATTCAAACTCAAAAGACCACAACTGCTCAACTATTACAAGGTATTACAAGCTCAACTCAAGTATGTTTTGGTGTTAGAGTTGCTAAAGTTCAGTGACTTTACTGCTATAGTGGATAAAGTTCAACATCAAAAAATGGTTTTGTGAATGAAGTTATCAATGACTATGTATGATATTAACAACTAGATTTAGCAAAGATTTGTATCAAGTCACTTAATAGTGTTATATGTTAATGTTTGCAGGATATTGTGGATCAACTATACAAAGAAGCAAAGGCAAAAACTGCTTAAAAGCCATAGAAATTGGAAGTGCTACAAGCTTCTGTTGATTCTTCCGAAAGTTCAATGCTATTATCGAGTGCCCATTACGTATAATCTACATTTATAAATTGATACATCAGACAGACCAGAAATATATAAACTGTCCCAGTCCTTTCCCTTATTTTATATATAAATATGAACTCCATCATATATTTACCAAGCTATGAAAATGAACCATCTTGAATTCAGCTCAGAGTCAAAAGAAAAATTCTATTGATTCACTTGAAGATTGAAACTTTTTGAGGGAAAAAAAGGCAGATCCAAAAATAGACAGGTAAAACGGAAAACGTCCACAATTCATGGTAGATAAGATAATGAATTTTAGGTACATAAACTCATAACAAACAAGCAATCTTTCACAAAATTACCAGACGATAGAAAATCAATCACACTCAAATCTTCTCCAAACAAATAGCAATCATGATTTATGGAATTTAGTTGTTTATAGAAAGTGGAGAATCAATGCCCAGACTGGATATACCAGAAGAAGGATGATTCCAATAGTGTTTGAAATTCCATGAGCTTTAGTGAAAGAATTTCTGAATCCACCAGATGCTCTAATGTGTTCTTGCAACAGATAGCATCCAATTACAAGGCAAATGAACGTACCGATCCAGTTGTCCCTTATAGTGTCAGCCAAAAAACTTGGAGATACTACCATCAGAAGGACCAATGCTGCTGGTGCTTCAAGCCAATCTGCACGCACAATTCTCAAAATTAACAATGGTGTCCCGTGGCCTAAGCCTTTCTATAAGAAGGTACCTGGAAAGTGTTTTGGATAAAATAGGCGCGTTATAACAGCAATCAAAGACAGCCATTTTCCGAAATCTCCCCTGTAGATTTAGCACCAACATACACAAATATATATAGTAAGGCAAAACAAAACTTGTTTCAAAAAATGAAAAATATATAATTACCTGAACAAACCAAAGAGTAATGAAGGGAAACTGAAGAAAATGTAAGGAATTAGGAGAGTTGTGAGCATGTTGCTCCTCCAGTTTGTTCGATCCAAGATCAACAAGTAACTGCAAAATACAAGTGAACATAATGCTTCGTAACTCAACATTAAAAGCGTAGAAAAAGGGGTGCCGCGATTACATACATAGCAGCAAAAGAAGCAATCCATTTGAGAAAAGAAGTGCCAAAACCAATTCCACCAAGCATGATAGCATGATTAGCTAATTTCTTAGCAGCAATCCCAATTTCCTTTAAATCTGAATCAATTACATCACTGCCTACTGATGCTTCTCTCCAATAACTCTTCTTCATCCCCATCTTCTCTACAAATTATTTCTCAAAACTTGTTCAACATTCAAAGACAATCAAATTAATTTTAAATATTTTGAACTATAAGAATAATCGCCTGCAATGAGTGTGACAGTTTTGTTAGTTTATACATATAGGGTGCCACGTGGAACCCAATTAATCGCTCTCCTCCTATAGGTTACGTATCCAATCATCTAAAACAACAATAACTTTGCCACTTGTTGTTGCTAGCTTCAACTTTGTTTCGTCTTTAATTTAATACTATCGTTGACTTTTTTTCTAAATTACAATTCGGATATGCCTTAAAAATATTCAATATTATTAATTACGTCATTTTTTCAAAAAAAAAATGAATGGTTATATCCAAATTGATGATAAAATTTTGTGATTCTAATTATTATCCATATGTAATGATGACTCATTCGTTATCTATTTTTGATAATGTATTTTATTTTTAAATTTGGTCCAACTCTTGAAATATCCCTCTCATTGAATGAAATTGGGCCTAATTCACCTGCCTTGTCACGTCCATTGTATTATTTGTTTAATTCTAATAATGGGAACGGGTAACTGATTGATGCATAAAGTATTGTTACTGGTGAACTACATATCACATTTATGCAAAAAGATAGTACTATTAGGTTGAAAAATATTTATGCGTGATCATTCATTGCAACATTATTTTATAGTAGAAAAACAGAAACGTAACCTGGGAGATTTAAATGCCACTTCTTCATCTCATAACTTTATTGTTATCCCATTCGAATTTTTAGGCGAAAAATTATCGGCCTTAATGAATGGGTAATGTATTGTAATTTTTTTAAAAAAGAGAATGAATATTTCTTCAATTTCTTTAAATTGAATACGAACATGTAATTATTTTGCGTTTTATACTCATTTATATAGTTCACTAATTAATAATTAAGTTTACAACTTACAATAATTATAACATCATTTTATATTTAGATTCCGTACAATAACAACAGAAAAGATCTTAATGCTACCGGGGAATGGGACAAATCAATTGCCTGATTTTAGATCGAATAATTCATGTCGTTTTTTTGTCCAGAGTCTTGAACGTTACTGATGATCCAAATAGGAATTTATTAGACTCCACAGTAAATGTGTCGTAACGCATGAAAAATTCCACCAACAACAACCTGCATGTATACATGATTAATATTATGCCAGTATATATAAGCTAAACGCGATAAATTAAAAGATTATTAACCTGCACAACAGCACAACCAGATCTTTGGCGGGGCATTGTTTGTTATCTACCGTTGGATCATCGGTCTCTCTACCATTTGACCAATAAACATATTTTAACAATTTTTCTCCTTCACTACCCATAAATCTCTCTGCAATAAACTCTTCTGGATTTTCAAATATCTTTCCATCTTTTGTTGCAAATGTTTGATACCCAAACATCATTTCACCTTTTTTAATCAAAAAATTTGAATCATGACTTTGGACCATGATATCTTCTTTTGCCTTACCGTACTGGAACGGAATTGGTGGTTCAATTCTCAATACTTCATACACCGTTGATTTAGTCAAACTCATCTTGTTGACTGATGATAGAGTGATGGACCCACCTTCTTCCTTGATAATCGTCCTGATTTCATTTGCTAGCCGCGTGTGTAAACTCTTACCTACACTGGCGACCCACTTGATCAGTGATGGGAATACAACTTTCATTCCACCGTAAGCATTGAACCCTGAAATAAATCAACAAATTCACTCAATTCGTCTAAGTTACATATTTATTTATTGAGATAAACATTAGAAATATCCTTAAAACTATGTAAAAGGAATAAAAATGCCCTTATCATTTATATTTTGTCTCAATAATGTCCTTACCATAAATACTTTGGCTCAAAAGAATATTTTTGGACCAAATTACAAATGGAAGATATTTTTATTTTTTTCGCATAGTTTAAGGATATTTTTGATTTGAAGTATTGATAGTAAAGCCATTTTTGAGCAAAACTGAAAAATGAAGAACATTTTTATTCCTTTTACATAATTTAACGGCATTTTTGACCCTTTTCCCTTATTTATTTGATATACCTGCAAGAAAAACTATGTTGTGGCAAGCTTCATCTCTCTTGATCCCACTCTTCTCAATTTCATTCAGTATACTTTCAGCATGCTCGTTAAAAGCATCATAAAGCTTCTGGTAATTCGATTTCACTAAACAAAACGGTAATGGAAAAGTATGCAATATTAAATCTTCCATAAAATTAGGCACAAATTTTAGACAAAGAGAAACCAATGGAACCAACTGAGGCAACATCCATTTATCAAAATATTTTGGTCCGACATTTCTTGTTGTCTTATCACACAACAAACGAAAAACAAAATCAAACGACATTGCATCGCTAATGTCGTTGAAATTTGCTTTTCCATTTTTAGAAATTTCATTTTCAAGATTTTGAAACAGGGCAGAAACAGAGGTTTCAAATATAGGAATGGATTGTGTATGATATTTTGAGATTATAGATAAATAGAACCCTTTAAGTCTTGCATGTTTTGGTTCAGATGGATCGAGAAATGCACAAGGACGATATCCACCAAAGAAATTAGTTGATGGCATGTAGGTGCCATCAAGAACGTTCTTTTTTTCGACTTTTGAATTGTCGAAAAGTATGGGAAATGATTTGGAATCAAGAAGAGCGATGAGTTTGGAATTTTTAGCGATGAATGGACCTGGTGGCATGTTCGTTTTGAATACAGTAGAATTATATTTTTTAGATTTTGTACGGAAGAATTCGTCTGTTCCGAGGTTGTAGAAATAGTCATATCTATCTTTAATGGCTCCGAAGAATGGGAAACCATAGTCACCTGGGATTTCTCGAACTGGAAGACTCGAATTAGAATATTCATCGTTTGAACAGTTGGTAATGGCGGGAGATTTAGAGCAAAATGAAGACATTTTTTTAAAAGTAAGAGAAATAATCCAACGCAACTTTCTTATTTATAGATAAGTCGTGAAAGTATTGAAAATAATTATCAACTTGACCTAAATTGTTAGTTTTATTATTATATTATTAATATTTAAAAAAATATATAAATACACTGGATCATCGAAAATGACTTCACCATGAAATTACTTTTTGGCATTTATAGCTTCTGTAGGAAATATTTTGGGAAATTAAAAGTTTTTTTAAAAAAATCTTTTATATTCTTAGAGATAAAGATATGAAGCTAAATTTGAGAGGAAAAAAAAGAGAGGTGGTAATAATAAGATTTAATTATTTTTTTCTCGAATAAACTTTTAAAATCTTGACCTAAATATTAACTTGTTGCTCTAATTGAAAAAAAAATATTTTTAAAAAATAATAAATAAGCAGATGAGGCTGAAATTTTATGGGAACTTTTTACATTGTATTAGTACAAGATTAATTGGAATTTTGAAAAAGAATGTAGCACTTCATAGAATCAAATTTAGGAGAAAATAAGATGATGAAAAGAAATAAATGAGAATAAAAGAGCTAATTAAAATTTAATTATTTGTATAATTTAATTAGCAAATATATTTCAGGTGGGATATAAGGGTATAAATAATCACCATCGATACTTGAAGAGTATATATCTAGAACAAGCTAAATACTCAAATATATACTCACTCTAAAATATATATATACAAACACAAGAAAAATACAAGTATGCAATTACTACACAACATAACCAGAAGTTCTCAAAATATATTTTCTTTCTTTCTTTTAAGAAAAAAATATATAATAAGACAAGAATTTTGAAATAGAGAAATTAACTTGAGAATGAATAAGATGAAGAAACGTTACATTTCTAAAATACATAAACATGAAAGGATACACTCTATGACTATTTTGTAAATTACTTCTCAATGGTGTAGTAGACGAAGGCCACACGTAAATATAAATATGAGAGGTCAAGATCATTTATTCTTTATTATTGCTTCAAAAATTGATATTCTTACACTAAAAAATATTAAAGTATTGCTATGTATTAAGAAATAGTTTTTCAACTTTATTTATATTTAAAACTATTTATAAAGAAAACATAAGCAAAAAGTATGGAATTTCTGAATTTTCTAAAGCGATTCGTCGTCCACAAATTAGAGTCGAAACTCAAAGGGTAAAAAATATTAAACAAAAAAATTCCAAAAACGGTATATAAATTTTATATAAACCAAAAGGGTAAAATCGCTTGCCGACGAGTGAAAAAGTAAAATCGTGCCTCAGCAGCGATTTTGGCCAAAAATTTTTTTTTTTAATAAAAAAATGAAATCGCTGCTCAAAGCAGACGATTTTTCAAAATGTTTCTTCTTAACAAAATCGCGCCAGGGCAGCGCGATTTAAAACATTATTTTTTAATTTTGTTTTTTTTTTTAAAAAAATAAGGTATATCGCTGTCGGGCAGCGATTTACGAAGAAATTTTTTTTTTTTCTTTAAAATCTGCCAGTGCAGCGATTTATTACAAAAAAAAAAAAAAAATTTTGAAATATAAATCGTGCTCTAGCAGAGATTTAAAAAAAAATTTTTTTTTTTTTATTAAATCCTGCTAGAGCAGCGATTACAAAAATAATTTTTTTTTTTTTATGTCAGTGTACTTTATTACTATTGTAATGTGATACTTTTATATAGATAGTAGGAGAGATATAGACAGAGATTATTGAATTTTAAATTTAAATAAGAATAGTTGAAGCAAATAATTAATTTTAAAATTAAATGAGGAAAAAAAAAATTATTTATTTTAATTTTTTTCTTTTTTTTAAAACAAAATTATATACTTTTATATATATTATATATATATATATAATTATTATATATATAAAAGTATCACATACAATAGTAAATAAAAGTATCCACATTGACACATTAAAAAAAAAAAAAATTATTTTTGTAAATCGCTGCTCTGCACGATTTTGACATTAAAAAAAAAAAAAGTTTTTTTTTGTAAATCGCTGCTAGAGCAGAGATTTAGATTTCAAATTTTTTTTTTTTTTTTTTTTACAATAATCGCTTGCATGGCAGCGATATTACCTTATTTTTTAAAAAAAAAAACAAATTAAAAACTAATGTAAATCGCTGCCCTGGCATCGATTTGTAAGAAGAAACATTTTGAAATCGCTGCTTGAGCAGAGAGTTTCCTTTTTTATTAAAAAAAAAAAGTTTTGGCCAAAATCGCGGCTGAGGCAGCGATTTACTTTTCACTCGAAAGTAAATCGCTGCAGCGGCCCCAGCGGATTACCCTTTGGGTTTATATAAAAAGTGTCTATACCGTTTCTTGGAATTTTGTTAATATGTTACCCTTTGAGTTTCGGAACTCCACAATTTACATATGAATATAAAAATAAAATCCACTTTTATGAAGAAAAAACAGATACAATATTGAAACAAATAAAAAAGATTGAAGGATGATTAATAAAACGATCCATGTATTTATGGTTGATAATAATTTTCTTAGATATCCAAAATGTTATCTAATTTAAGAATATAATAATATATAAATAGAAGAATGTGGTGGGAGTATCAATAAAAACGATCCTAGTCTCTCATTTTAATTTTGGTAGTTAATATTAAGAAAAGATAATGTGATAAAATAATTATGTCAATTATTATATATTATTTTAAGAAAAAACATATAAAAATTCTCTCAATTTAGTCAAATAATTTAGCATTTAAATTGTACGATATTTTTAAAAAATCTTTTAAGATGAAGTGACATTAAATGGAAAATTATGGAGGAATAAAATATTTAATTTTTATTTCCTCAAGAATAATCCAATTTTTGTACACCTATTTAATAAACATATCTACAAATCATTTAAGTAGTCAAATACATAAAATTACCAGCTTATATTTAAATGAAGTAGGCATGCTAACTCGGCATAAATATCGAAAAATCGATCGAATAGAATCGAACTTTTTTAGAATTTTGATTTTGATATTTTTGCTTTCGATTCGGTATTTAATTTATTTTTTTTATATTTTTTGGTATTTCGATTCGATTTTGATACGTATTATTTTGATTTTCGGTATTTCAATTTAAATTAAAATATTATACTATAATTTCAATTATAGTTATGTATATAATATAATATAAGGGTGTAAATAATTTTTAAAAAAAAAGAAAAAAAAATGTGAAACCGTATGTAATGTCGTTATTCCTAATTTAATTTTTAATATTCATCTTGCAGCCTCTTCTTCCTCTTGTAGGCAACAGCTCCTCCTCTTCCTCTTTCAGGCAGCAGCCGCCGCCGCCTGCATCGACTTCAAGTCTTCAACAGGTGACCGACGTCTGTCGGCCAACCCAGTCAGATATTCGGTACACAATTAATAAAAATTGAAATTAAAAAATCAAATCTAACCAAAATATTTCAGTTCGATATCCGATACACAATTTACAAGAATCAAAAATTGAAAAAATTGAAAAAAAAAAACAAAATCGAATCGAAATACTGAATGTCCGCCACTACTAACTCTCTTTCATAAAAGGCTAAAGTTATTTATCTTCATTTAAAGTTGTCTGCTTTGTTCATTTAGACATCTTAAATAAGATTAGTAGCTACTCTCTCTGTTTGGTATTATTTGTCATGATTTTTATTTTTAGGAGTTAAATAATAAAAAATTTGACTAACATTCTGAGTTGTATTTTTTCATCATATTAATATGCAAAAAATTGTAATTTATAGTACTTCTCATATAGTTTTAGAATATCTAATTTTTTTGTTTAAATTATTAAATTAATGTGATCTAATTTAACTTTAAAAATTAATCAAATTGACTTTTAAAAAATGCAACATGACAAACAATTTCAAACGAAGAGAATATTAAACATTTTAATATTAATAAATATGTATCTATTAAATACAAAATAAAAATTAACTTTAAAAATAATGTGCGTGTAATACACACGCTAGATCTTGAAAGGTCTCAAATAAATCTATGTCATGTGTCATGTGGATCCAAACCAATCATAAAAAAATGAACGCTAGGTCTTGAAAGGTCTCAAATAAATCTATGTCATGTGGATCCAATCCAATCATAAAAAATGAATTTTCAATTTTAAGAAATAAAAAACAAATTATAACCATTAATAATTCAAAATGTTAATCAAACTAAAAGAAGAAGAAAAAAGTTGTCCCCAACCCAACTAACCCTTTGGTCTTTCTTCTTTCCATGGCTCACCACTGTCCTCCGCTTTCAGCTCATTCAAAGCAAGATCCAATTTTTTTTTTGTATAAATTAGGGGAGTTAAAAGTGAATTCAAACATAGATAATCTGCTTAATTCGTTCAAAATTTTAAGGATTGAGCTCAAAATAATTTGAATCTGATGTAGTCTCAATCTATTCAAGCATAACCCATTTGAATAGAATCCTCAATTGAATTCAATTTAATCTCCAATTTCAACCTTTTTAAATTTTTTTATTACGATACGTTTCTATATTTAAGGTATAAATTATTAGTACCTGCTTAGCATCTTTTAGGGTTTATCTATCTATTTGTTATTTTTTTAAAAAAAAATTTAAAAATTTGAGCTAAAATTTAAATTGTGATTAAAAAGTTAAATATTAATATGTTAAATTATTGAGATTAATCGGTTCAAATTGAGCGAGTCAAGACTCAACCTATTTTTAAGCCCAATTGAGCCCAACCCATTTGAGCTCAAAGTAAACATTGGTGGATCAAGACTCAACCTGACTTCTATCATAATTCATTTTAATATTTTTAATTCCAACTCAACCTGCCAATTTGACGCCCCTAGTATAAATAATGGGATTAAGCATAATATAAATAGTGAAATATTATGACGTACGTTTAGCTTAGCGGAGTGACGTTTGTGGAAAATAAATTAAGTTAGTGAACGAGCGCAAAGAAAAATCAAAAGTACTCAAGTTATTTCTGTAGAATTCCCTAATATCACTTTAATAAATTTTGATGAATTTATATTTTAATTTAAGTGTTAAATTTTGCATAAAATGGCAAAAAATAGAAAACAGACGAATGTCAGTCAAACTCTTCATTCTTCTTACAAAATTATCCGTAGATTTAATTTCTTAATATAAAGAATTAAAAAAATACAGAAGTTTGAGAACGAAAAATGGCGGAAGAAGATGTAGGAAAAGGAGTGCAGAAAGTTTGACCCAAAAAAAATGGAGAAGAAGACTATTACTTTCTTTTGCTGATCAAGAAATCATTTTTAAATTAAAAAAGTTAGTCAGTATTGTCAAGTGTTGATAAAAGAAAATAGATCCAAGTTTTTTAATAAGAAAAATTAAAAAATATATTATTTGGATCTATTTACTGGCTTAACATATGTGAGATTCATATTTATTGTCACACCCATATTTTGTGTTTAGCAGGTAAACATTTTATATATTTTAGGTATTTAATAAATACTAGTATTGATTAGAATGTCTAGCAGATAACTTTAAGTAAGTGTTAATGACTTAAGCCTTTATAAAATATGTGAATGAGAAAATTTATGGTTTTTTTTATCGAAAGGACAAATTATATATGAAGAAGGTGGAACAAAGTTTTGAGTGTTTTTCAAATTCTGAATGCAATTTCAAGTTGATTTTCGAATAAAATGAAAAAACATCAAAAGAAAAAAAAATGATAAAATTCTGAATTGTATTCAAACATTTATATTGTGAGTACGAAAATAAAATCTGAATAATACCACTGGCCTAAAATATGAAGGAAAAAAACACACTCCAATAGAGTATATTGAATTGGTTATTGTCTTATACGTGAAATTACAACATAATACGCGAGAATTCAGAAATTCAATATATGTAAACTCGAACTAATATATTTATTTATAAAAATATACTTGAACAAAGAAAATAAGTAGTCGTATGAACTTGTTTTGCAAGAATTAAACTACTTAAACGATAAGATTATATATTTGAAACTAAATAACAGACAATTTAAACATGAAAATTTTCATAAACATCTAAACAATTATCCTAGAAAACTTCATACTCTCAGGACTATACATTTTCTTTGACACTTATAATTAAGGATGGGAAAATGAGTCTAAATTTCTAATTAACTTATTTTTGAATAGATTAATTATTCAATTATTTAAAAATGAGTTAAAAAATAAATAAACTTGTAGTATTATTCATCATAATATATAATATATGAACCTTTACAACTTAGCACTAAAGATTAATAATGAATGAGGACCCTATACTCGTCAAGTGGAATAGGAATAGTCAATTTCACGTTGTTTTGTCACTTTCCTGCTTTTATTTTATTATATTACGACTTTGAAATCACATCCAACTATAATACTATTGTTAAAATGCACGTGTTTCACCTTTTTGGTGATTATATTATATTATTAGAATAAATTGTTTAAATAATGTCAATATTTGGTGTATCTTTCAATGTATGTCGTTTCCTACTATGTTAATGTAACTCAACGAGTTTTTATGACATAATCTGTCGATAATTTTTTAAAGTTTTTGCCTCAATTTTTACTTGAACCCTTTAGCTAAATTTTATTCATTTTAAATATTTCAAATAAGATCCCCAATGTATCATTTAGAGCTAAATGAACATACAATTTGTTTTTCTGAAATAAAAACTTTCATACTTTTCATTTATTAGGTATTTAAAAGTCTATTAACACATGAACTTTTTTGTAAGCCTTCCTTAGCTTTAGCTTAAAATTTTGATTTAACACTTCAAATATAATGACTTAATATCATGGTTCGTTTTATATGCTTAGTTACCTATTGGAAACTTATTCCTCAAATAACACACAGATTCATCAGTGTTTACAATTCGGACATGTACTGGAAAAACTATGAGTTGTTACATACACTCAAAGAACATCAATTATTCCCTCCATTTATTTTTATTCGTCACAATTTAAGTTTAACTTGACATATTTATAAGAAAATAATTACAGATATATGTATTATATCAAACAATTCCTAAGAAATAATTTCTTGAAAAATGATTTGAAAGATAAATATTTAATATTGAGGGTAAAACATAGGAAAAATTTATTATTCTTTCTTTGTATGTCAAAAGTGTAAGTAAAAATAAAAATCTATTTTAAGAATAAGTGACAAATAGAAATGAATCGAGAGATTATATGTTTAGTTATCGAAATGAGTGTTTTATTTGAAATAAATATTCTCTATGTCCAACAATATTTGTCCACTGCTGACTTTGCACTCTTTTTTTAAAAATTATATATAGAATGATAATTTTATTATATCACTTTTTGAATATAATAACTATAATGTCATGAAAAATGTAATAGAGAAATTTAATATAATTAATGA
Source organism: Solanum habrochaites (assembly GCA_027704765.1). Taxonomy (NCBI): domain Eukaryota; kingdom Viridiplantae; phylum Streptophyta; class Magnoliopsida; order Solanales; family Solanaceae; genus Solanum; species Solanum habrochaites. The sequence continues at coordinate 95,785,782 of JAKWJA010002489.1, read as the reverse complement.
TAAACTTAAAATTATTTATTAATTTTATAAAATGAATAAATATTATTGAACATCTCAAATAATATAGCGAATAACTATTATTTAACGGAGAAAGTAACTTTATCAGACACGTTTGATATGTGGTATCTGAAATAGGCATTAAAGTAGATTTCCAAAAGATTTTGATATCTAGGAAGTGTATTCTAAATTTTCAATCATTTGGGTTGAAGTTGTACGACATTAACTGTGTTTTTTTTTCCTACGACTTTCACTGTGTTCATGAATCATGACGATTAAAGTTTTTTTAGCCTGAATGTTTTTCAACATGTGAATATTGTGAGTAGATTTATATATATGAAATATATAAAGGTTGGTTAATAATTATTGGAATTAATTCAGCAATAAAAAGATATAATTAATTATTACATCCACTAAATTCATCAGTAATACACCAACAAACGTTCAGAATAACCACACCTTGTTTAAGTGAAAGATTAATCAATTCAAATCGCCTTTTTCTCCAATGTCTTGAAAGTTATTAATGGTCCAGCTAAGTATTTACTTGACTCCACAGTAAATGTGTCGTAACGCATGAAAAATTCCACCAACAATAACCTGCATGTATACATGATTAATTAAAGTTAAACAATAGACCATTTAATATTGTGTCGGTATATATAAGTTAAACTCGAAAAGATATTATTAACCTGCATAACAGCACAGCCAGATCTCTCCCTGCACATTGTTTGTTATCGACCGTTGGACTATCAGTTTCTCTTGCATTGACCAATAAAACATATTTAACAATTTTTCTCGTCACTACCCATTAAATCTGCTGCAATTAAAACGTTTCTGGATTTTTCAAATATTTTTGCATCTTTGTTCAAATGTTTGATATCCAAATATCATTTCACCTTTTTTAATCAAAAAATTTGAATCATGACTTTGGACCATGATATCTTCTTTGGCCTTACCGTACTGGAACGGAATTGGTGGTTCAATTCTCAACACTTCATACACCGTTGATTTAACCAAACTCATCTTGTTGATTGCTGATAGAGTGATGGACTCACCTTCTTCCTTGATGATCGTCCTGATTTCATTTGCTAGACGAGTGTGTAAACTCTTTCCTCCACTTGCCACCCACTTCATCAGTGACGGAAACAAAATTTTCATTCCACCGTAAGCATTGAAACCTATAAATGAAATGTCAAAGCATGTATGAATTAGTCCGGATGGGATGAACTAGCCTATATTAACAACTCTATTTTACAAAATCAAAATTCCATAAATTTTCAAGAATCAAAACAAATGTATAACTATAAATATAATTCAACTGAGATCTAGCTAAATCAAGAATTTCACCCTGTAAATTTGGCATACCTGCAAGAAAAACTAAGTTGTGGCAAGCTTCGTCTCTTTTGATCCCACTCTTCTCAGCATCATCAAGTGTACTTCCAGCATGCTCGTTAAAAGCATCGTAAAGCTTCTGGTATTTCGATTTAATTATAAAAAATGGCAATTGGAAAGTATGCAACATTAACTCTTCCAAAAAATTGGGGACAAATTTTAGACCAAGAGTGACCAACGGAGCCAGTTGAGGCAACATCCATAAATCAAAACATTTTGGACCATTAGTGCCAAGTTTTGTGTCATGGGGATTTGTGTTGTTACACAACAAACGAAAAACGAAATCAAACGACATTGCATCACTAATGTCGTTGAAATTAGCTTTTCCATTTTTAGATATTTGAATTTCAAGATTTTGAAACAGTAGAGAAACAGAGTTTTCAAATATAGGAATAAATTGAGTATGCAATTTTGAGATTATAGATAAATAAAACCCTTTATGTGTTGCATGATTTGGTTCAGATGGATCGAGAAATGCACAAGGACGATATCCACCGAAGAAATCAGTTGATGGCATGTAGGTGCCATCAAGAACGTTCTTCTTTTCGACTTTTGAACAGTCGAAAAGAATAGGAAAACTTATAGCATCGAGAAGAACAATGACTTTGGGATCTTTAGCAATAAATGGACCTGGTGGCATGTTCGTTCTGAATATAGTAGAATTATACTTTAGGGATTTCGTACGGAAGAATTCGTCTGCTCCGAGGCTGTAGTAATAATCATATCTATCTTTAATAGCTCCGAAGAATGGGAAACCATAGTCACCTGGGATTTCTCGAACTTGAAGAAGTGGTTTACAAGATTCATTGTCTGAAGAGTTAGCAATGGCCGGATATTTGGAGGAAACTGAAGACATTTTTTTTTTTTTTAATGTGGGTGTTGAATTTGGGAGTTTGTATTTAGTACTTATAATAGAAGGAAGGTAGAAAGGATAAAACGGATTGTTCAAGCCACACATCTCATTAACCATCGATATGGAGAATTGTCCAAGCTTTATAAGGAGTCCACCCATTTCAGACAGGTCCTGCGCTCTGATACCATGTGAAATTTAGGTTTTAGGCCTAACTCACATCTGAAAAACTAGTTCAAAGGGAAAATGATTGTCCAAGCCTTATAAGGAGTCCATCCATCTCATTAACTATCGATGTGTGAACATATAAAGTCGACCAAATATTTTCTGAACCATAATTTAATTTTATCTAAATTAGTCCGTCACGATGTTTTATTTATTTGACCTATTCCGTGAAGCTTGTAGAAAACTGAGTAATTTTTAGTTGTATATAATAACTTAAGAATTTATTCTAAAAATTAATTTGATAAAAGTTCTTCCGTACTTCATAAAAAATGATTATTGAAAATAATAGTCTCAGTAATAATTTTGGTACAATAATGAAAATATGAATGGTTCATCTATGAATTTTAATAAAGTAAACGTTAGCTCTTCGGTGGAGGTGAAGTTTGGTAGGGTAAACATTGATAAATATACAATTTGCAAAATATTCTTTTTAACTTAAGTATGTATTTTTTGTCTTAAATTTCATTACTTAGCCTATTTTAGAAATACATTATCATTACACACTTGATTACGGACTTACGAGGACCTTATATAGCGTCTATTTGGATATTGTATAAAACAAAAGATAACAAATACACGTCACAAGACAAAAAATATTGACAATCTTTGATATGTCATAGAAATATTTGAAGTCATTTTCATTAGTTTGCAAGTTTATTTCATAAAAACCTTTTCTATACATACTTCTTAAAATTAAATTTGATTTGTTTATCTTACTGAAAATTGATAGAAACAAGTAACAACGTATAATATAAAGAAAGAGTAGGATTGCAAGCAACAGAGTCGCAATAATAATTAAATTTATATTTCGATTTAAAAATACTCTTTAGTTTAAGAATTATTCTAACGTAAGAAAAAAAAAATTACTTTTTGATTGAACTATTCAAAATAGGATCTTACTATTTTCCTGCACAATATTAATCATCATGTGTATCCCACTAAGTATGATCAGTAAACCATTGTTTAATGAATTATTAAGAAATGCAAAGGGCAATAATATTAGTTTAGATCGAGGGAAGAATAAATCCTCGTTGATCTAATAATGACGTAGACAAGTTGTTTTTAATATTAATGTTCTAAAAGTTTGACTTTGTAATAATTATGTCTTAGAGATGCTAATAATGTTAGTAGAGAAGATGATACACAATATTTTAAAACTAATTGCGTGGTCCTTTTTTAATTTTGTTTGGGGGAGTGGAATTATTTTTTTTCCCGCACTACTACAAATATATTTTGTAAATTCTTATTTTAGATTTCTCAAAGTCTCAAACATATATAAAACGATATAAAATCATAATTGTGGTATCCACGTATTCATTAAACTTAAATTACTACTTACTATCCGAGGCTTAGTCTCAAATTATCTCTACTTTTACTTAAATACGGTTTTTAAGAAAATTTAATTAAAATATATCATTTTAGATTATTTTATTCTTATTTATATTTTAAAATATAATATCTCTCTACATTTAAAATAATTTTCAGTCATGATTAATTAACTCAGTTAAGTTTTTTTATTTTTAGAGGCAATTATTGAGGACAATCATATTTTAGCAGTCTTTAAAAATGCCACTTGTTGACACATGATTTTATCGAACTAGTTGATTTACACCATTTATAGTATTTACTATTTGTTTTAAGCCTAAATTAAATATTTTGAATTTTATCATATTTTATTAAATTTTTTAAAAAGATTTTAAAACAACAAAAATTGAGTCACATTAAAGACAAGTTTTATTTTCAATTTATTTTAAAAAATGCGTTTTTTTTAAAATTTAATCAAATAAATCAGATTCTTATTTAAATCATTTAAATGCTAACTTTATTAGCTTAAATAGTTAGCTAATAAATTTTTATTTTATATATGTTTCATTAAAAAACTCACTAACCTAAACTACCGATACACCCATTTTTCCTACCCTCATTTTCCTCCACCTCCACTTCCACGGAACCACCACTCAAATCAGACATATACTATACATACCCAAATTCCAAAAATAATAATAATAATAATAAAAAAAAAATTAAAAAAAAGAAAAAGAAAACTCACTTTGAGAAAAAAAAAAGCTCACATATTATTTTATTATTATTTCAATAAACAAATCACCAAGACATTCACACCTTTTCCTTCTTTTTCATTATTTTCCATACCAACCCAATATATATCACTCATAACCTACCCAAAAGAAAAATATTTACAAAAATATATTCAAAGGTGTAACGATCGAACTTAAGTTAAGATTTTGCGGTATTATTTTTTAACTTGAGGTTCAATTTTACTATATTTCTTTAATCAGTAGCGGATTCTAATTTTTATTAAGAGAATTTGAAGAAAAAAAAAAGAATAGTGATTTGAACCTCTAAATCACTAATTCAATCTCTAATCTTATATTTAGGAAGTTCAAAATTGATATATAAACTCAAAAATTCTTAAATATATAACGTAATTTTTTGTCGAAGGGATTTGGGTGAACCTCCTCGGCATACTCTAGGTCCGCCCCTATACGCAACTTATATATGAAGTTTGATGTAATCATATGATCAATTTGATCTCCTATATTTTTGTTTGAAATGAATATTGAATTACGTTGTATCTCTATTTAATGAGTGAGGATAACACTAACGATTAGTTTTATTTATTTATTTTTATTCGTTTTATCTCTTAAGAATGAATCGCTCATGGTGGCGTACGCGTCTTGATTTATATGCCAATAATAATAAAGTAAGGATTATCATGCACAAAAAATTATTATCGCTTTTATTTTAAAAACGAAAAATAAGATTATTTTAGCAATTATTTTATTATTTCGTTGGATTAGTAAGACATTTCAATATGTGGATGCTTAATTATAACGTTAATTTTAAGAGTAAATAAGTTAAAATACATAAAATGATTTTTCAAATTTTTTAATATGGTCCTAGAGTTTAGAATTAATTATTAGGTTTTATTTAATTTTGTTATATGAACTCCACACTTCTGATTTTAACATGGATAACTTAAATTTTAGGCTCCACCTGTTAAAATATTTGTTTTCCATTAAGACAACTTGAGATTGCTCTCTTATTTGATGATAAACCTACAAAGAAACCAAAACTGCGAGAAATCTTGTCCCTCCAGAATCCATCATCATCTAACTTTCCCTTAATTATAAACTAAGTACAGCGCTTAATCAACGCGAGATGCGAAGAAGACATTTATGCTTCAAATGTCAAAATTCAGAATGCATTTTATGCATCTAGATTGAGACCAATAAAATTTCGACAATAAATTATGTGACAAGTTGTACCGTACCATGCATGTAACAATCCATCCAAAAAATAACTTAAGATAGTATAAGTTGATAAAACTGACTGTGCTAGAACCACATGACTAAAGGGTGCCTCGTACCTTTTTTTCGATCAACATAATTTCTTACCCACAAACAAAAACAAATAGTCATCTCTTTTTATTTGGAATTTTAAAAAGGTGATGACTCGAAATATAATAACTCAATTTCCAAAATAACATCCGATCCTGACATACAATACCAACAACATTTCTTTTCAATATGTCACTCTTACTGACAACAGACGATGGTACATTAAAAAAAAGGGAGGTGACCCTCAAAACCTAAAACAGTATTGATCTATGATAAATTAAATGTTGATCAGAATAAAACTTTAGTCGCTGGTTTGGTCTGTGCTATTTATTATTGATCAAGATGTTGTTCTAATGTTATTTTTTTCCCTTAAAATACATAAGGTTTGTTAATGAACAATTTTGAAATGACATGAGAGTGAATTTATCCTTATAGTGAGTTCATGGTGTGCCATTGAATTATTTGTTTTGGTTTGTGTGTAGCCGCCAACAACAACAGGGCATATCCCCTCTGACCAAGTTGATCGTTTTGTCCTCTCGTTACATGGCTGTGTACTATACCTGCCCCCCACCCCTTAATCCTCATGAATCCGTGTTTCACCAAGGAAAAAAACACGCAACATTGTGAGACTGAGAATAAAAATATAATAAATCACCCACCCTTTTTGCTCCCTCATTCATCAAAAATCATATTTTTACCAGAACACTGGCCTTTTTTAGTTTGATTACTCTACCGATCATAGAAATAATAGTCCCAACTAATTGCCTCTCACTCAGAATTGAATTTTCGGCCAGTACAGTTAGCCCCCGTTCGATTGGATTGAAATCTTAGACATTAGCCCAAATATAATTCACATTTAATATTTTCTTTTTTAGTTTTCGTTCATTTCGACAAATCAAGAAAGATTAATCTTTAAAAGTATCTATTATACTCTCAATTGATTACTTTAAAAAAAATGTAGAATTTCTCAAAAATATTAAATTTTCAATTTATCTACTTCATACTTAATAGGAAAAAATTGCTATATTTATTACTGATTTCTTAATAAATGTGTCATTTCAAAAGTGAAAAGTAATTAGGGACAGAGAGAGTATTAAAAAAATAATGATTAATAAATAATTTACTATGTTCTATAATATTAAAGATTATTTATTTTATAAATATTTAGATAATCTAATAAGAATAATTTGATAAAATTATCTCAATCATTTACTATTTTTTAATTTCTATCAGACGCTTGATTTACAATCAAATATCATACTGCTTGAGTTACAATCAAATATCATACCGGCTAAATTTTAGCTTTTTACTCTTTCCGTTCAATAATTATTATCCTCTATATTATTTAGAGATATCTAACATTATTTCACTATATGAATTTAATAAATATTTTATATATAATTTTTAATTTATTCTATCATTAATTATAATTATTTTTTTTCATTATATTTTTGAGACATTGTATTAACTATATTCAAAGAATGAAATACTAAAATTATTTAAATATTTATTAACAATAATTTTCGAGCTACGATAGTCCCCCGTTTCTTAATAATGTTAAATAGTCAAAGTAAAACCAAAATGATTCTTATACAAAATGAGTAACTTTTAAAAATTATATTATTTGATGTACAATCATTTTCGAAGTAATATCTTACCTTTCTTTTATAACTTTAAAGTTATCCCATATTGGGAACTTATTTCACGTAAAGGTACTAACACAAAACATTAGTTCCTTGTGAAGACGAAAGTAATCAACTTTCATTATAACCTTAAAAGTAGCTCCAATTATAACTGAATTGTATCCCTCTCAAGACTTATATGATGTAATTAGAAACCCGTCCATAAACCAAAATTTACATTAATATTTTATTAAAGTTATTGACAAATACAATTGTTGTTTTACCTATTGTAAAATAATTGGTAATATAGATGTATTTAATTATTTATTAAATGTTGTGAGAAAAACAATGTTTCTTTAAATTAATGTTATAAACAAATAAGACGAAACTCGTTTTTACTTCATGTTATTATGTTTTTTCAAAACAATATTATTGGTTTGAAATATTTAAATAAATAAATAGATGATCTTGCGGGACTTCCGTAACAAAAATAATAAGTTTACGCCTCAACCGATAGTCTGTAGCTTTTCTTTTTCTTTTCTTTTTTTAAAAACGAAATCGGAAATGATTAATTTCATTGGCACAACCTTTATGCTGGCAGTACAACACATATATAATATAATAAAAGCTTAAACTAAGTATCTTATTAATTTTTAAGAAATTAATTAAACGTGTTTTCAAAACTCTCAAAAGGTAATGAAATAACCCCGTTAACCATGGATTTTTTTTTTAAAAATCGCTATGTTAATTTAAAACAAAGTCTTTAAATTGGCCCCCGAGAGTGCACTTTTCCATGACAATAATCGTCTGATTTGTAGGTAACGTATTCATAGTATAGAGAGTCCACTTTACCGTTATAAAAGCAACGGTGGGGACTTCTATTCGACATATTTTAAAGGATTAGTTAAGGTGAATATATGAGATTTAATTTAACTCATTTTAATCTGGCTATTAAGAATTTAAAAGCCCCGACATCCACGGCGACAAATTTCTGGCGCATAACTAAAGACTATCTGTTCATTGTTAACCTCTAGTTATAGAATGTCTTAGGCAGCATAGGTCAAGATTTATACTAGTTATTTTCTTAATATAGTTATAGCATATTTTAATAATATTTCGTGATCTACTTTTAGCTAATATAATGCGGCTCAACTTTCTCAAATTTTAAATAATCTCCGCACTGTCTGCCATTAATTTGCATGGTCGTAATATTAATCTTGTATAACTTTTGACCATCAAAAATTTATATATATAACTGTTAACACTTCTAATGTTTATAATTGTATAAATTTGTTATTTCGAGTTTATACAAAAATAATTGAATTATATAAATATATTTCTAAATTCTACAAATTCACAATTATACAAACGAGACAGCTTAAACGCCAGTGAAATTCTATCCCATCCAAATAAATAACCACAATACACTATGGTAAATAGTAAGTTTAGGGAAAAGTGTAATAATAGCAAACTAATAACCTAAAATAAATGGAGTAGCTAGGGTTTGATTAATTTGTGCTTCAGCATGCAACGTGCAAAAAAATTGTCAGGCGCTTCTTCCCAAATATCTCGCTCGCCACTCTCTCAATCTCTCGCTCGCTCTCACTTTCTACAAACACAAGTGTATCAGTTAAACATTGTTTCCTAAATTAGTAAGCAGAGAACACTTGTATCAATATCTTCTATTTTTGTTCCCCTCTCTACCTCTTCCAGAGTTCTACGGCTCGCCACTCCTCCCAAATCTGCCTTTTCACTTATACAAACAGCAAGCCAAAAAAATATATAAATTGTGTTTTGTTTGTATAAAGCGTGAGAAATTGTATATTACAAATGCAAGTACATATATTTCGTCCTACCCACTTATAATTATACAAGAAAATACTCTTCTGCCTAGTTTCTTTTTCCTTTCGCTCTTTCTCTTTTAGTAACTGCAATTCAAATGTAGATAATTTCTCTCTTTTTGTTTTATACAATTCGATTCAAATGGTAATTCCTGGTCAAGGGTCTCTTTTGTCTCTCTCTTTTCATTTTATACAAATTCAAATTGTATTATAATCTTTCTGATACACTTATAATAATACAATTCGTTTTATACACTGGGGTTTTATACAGTTCTTGCCCAAAGTGTCTGTATCTTTCTTGTTTTTACACTTCGTTTTATACCATTTGTTCAAAATGTATAGGATAGCGAAATTATACAATTTCTATGTTTGCTATGGAACACAATTATACAAATTTTGCTATAACTTACAAATATTAATTTTTTATTTGCTATATGTGAAAGTTGTCCTTTAACTTTATTATAGAGGCTATATGCAAAAATTCCCAATCACATAAAAGGTCATGAAAAAAGATAATTGGGCTTATCACATAGCCCAATTGAAATTTCACTCTTAAGTTCTATTCTTTAACATCCATGACCCAGCCCATGAAACCGTTGGAATAACTAGTACGTTACACTTTTAGCTTGTCACGTTAACAACTCTAAATATATCTCATAGAAATAGAGAGGTTATTTTTTATTAATCTTAACTCAAGTAAAATATATTAACAAAAACCAGGATATTATTATTCGTATACTTATCATGCTTTACAACTTGCTCATTCTGCAGAGTCTTGAAGCAACAATAATGAAGTTGCAACGACCCATTTTTTAAATAAGCCGAAGTGGGTGGATCAAATTGGATTGAGCTAAAAAATGATTTGTCCAAACTTTGAACGGTTAGAACTTACATAAACTTTGAAGGGTTAGAACTTACAAATATATTATGTTTTTATGAGTTAATTTTGTTACCTTAGGCACAAAGTTTTGTTTTTTTTTAGTTTTTTATTTTATTTTAAATGAAGGCATTGAAATTAGTAATTTTAGATATACCATAAGTTTATAAAGGGAGTATTGACTTAATTAGTTATTTATCAAGTGACTAGAAGTTCATGAGTTCATATTATTAAATGATAAAACTTGTCATTAAAGATGAAATGAGAAGCTTCCTTGTGTTTAAATTAATTCTCAAAAAAGATATCATTATTGTTGAAACATAGTAATAAGGTAATAGTTATATCTCAATAGAGAATTTGTTGATTAATGAGGTGAGTTGATCTACCTAAAACATAAGTGGAATAAAATGATCATACAAAAATTTCATATATTTTAAGCACATGATAAATTTTATCATCTTTCTGGAAGAGTTAAGCATAAGTAACTAAAATAATTTGTATTTGACCGCAGTTTGGATAGCCTCCATATAGGAATCTTAATAATGTGCATAAAAGACTTTTCTCAAAATACACATAAAGCTAATTAAGTCTTTTTTTTTGTGTGTGGTTAAGAGAAAGTAAGTCAACCAAGATACAATATCCACAAGTATGACTTTTTCATTTTCTAAAATGTACTATAATGATATTTTCTATACAATAATGATACAATTTTTATATGATTTTTCCTTTAAGACGATTGTAATATTGATCTCTTCGTCTTATAGAATTAAATTTTTTTTTTTTTTAAAAAAGAAGATATTATTAGTAGTATTTTGAAATACATATATAATTTTTAAATATGAATTACAGTATTTGTGTTGATTATCGAAAAATACTAATTTGCTAGAATTCAGTGATGGAACATGTTCAAGAGTGGGATTACGGAGACTTCAACCCACCTGGTAGACAGTCTCCTTTCATGAGGACTTACGTGAACCTCCTCCCTTCCCGAAGAAAGGCATAATCACTCAAACTAGCCCTATCGGTGCTCAGGTTTAAAAGTTTCTTTTACTTCAAACTCATACATCATCGAAGCTTGTTTCTAGCATGGTACTCTTTGAAATTTTTAACTTTGTCTAGGTATACCCCTTCTCTTGTGTCCAATTCAAGAAATGAAATAAGTCGTTTTGTGACGGGGGTAGTCGACTTAGTGTTTACATTGACATAGTAGCTAGGTAACGTCATGCATGAAAGAGCACCACACATTGCATGTCTGTTAACGACAGGACCACAATCACTATTTCAATTATATAATATATATTATATTTATATTATATATGAAAAAAAACTCATCTACGTAAGAAAGACATAATACATTTATTGGACCTAAACCCTTAAACATGACTTTAAATTTTAATTTTGACCTCTAACTTTAATAATGCATAAATAGATACTTTACCTATCTAACTTTTAAATAAATTAACACACGAGTTTTACATGGCACAATACATGTAAGACACTACGTATGATAAAAAATGACATGTAGAACATGCATGTCTATTTATTTAAATTTATACAAGTTTATGTGTCTATTTGTACAAATTAAAAGTTAAACAACATGAATGTAATTTAAAATTAAGTTAAAGAATATATTTATATATTATGTGTTCAAAATAAATGTATAAATTTTGCAAGTTGCACTAGTAGTCCATCTAGGAACTTTAATACTAATATTTTATCTATACATATGACAGTGGAAAAAAAAACCTAGGACCCAGGTTTACAAGACTTTGTCAAAGACCTGCCGAGAAAGTGACGGAGTCAACAGCTTTAATTAATAATACTAATATACTAATGCAACACAATACACCAATATACTAGTACATATACGCTACTACTACAACAAATAAATGATAATAATAATAATTTCCGTAAAAATTTGTTAGCGGAATATTTTGAAAACGCAAAAATCACTTCAATCATGTGTTTCAAATTTTCTTTTCTCAAATTAATGCGGTATTTTGGTATTTAACACACAAGTTTTAAAAAGGAAGGCATACATTTGAAATTTCTATTTTAAAATAAATCTTAAATTTTTAGGTGACTATAAATTATTTTACCAAAAGAGTGTAGAGAAATCTCAAAACAGAGTATTTCTAATTATGAAAAAAAAAAGTTCTTTTTCTTAGATAAATTTTAAAAGAAAAAGTATCATAAATTGAAATAAAGAGATTAAGATATATATTCAATTTTGATCCGATCTAGAATCAATATTTATTCATTTGAATCATAAAGAAGATTTACAACAAAAACTAAATAAATACAACCAAAAAAAAAATAAAATACAATATAAATTAATAAAATTCAATAAGAGAATATGCAACGTGTGCGCTTACACACTTTGATGACATAACAAACTATTTACTTGCTTTAGTTAATGTCTTGACCGCAACATTTGGTGCACGAAATAGAGGTGTAATTTCCACGGTGAATGTATCGTATCTGATGAAAAATTCAACCAATATTAACCTACCCAATAGGTGCACCAAATCTTTGCCTGGACATTGCTTGTTATCTGGTGCTGGATTCTCTGTTTCCCTTCCATTAGACCATAGAACATGTTTCAGCATTTTCTCACCATCATTCATGAACCTATCAGGTACAAACTCATCAGGGTTCGCGAAAATCTTAGGGTCCCTACTAGCCATGGGCTGATATCCAACTACGAATTGTCCTTTATTGATCTTGTAAGATGCATCGTGGCTTTGAACCATGAAGTCTTTCTTCGCCTTACCATACTGTAATGGTACTGGTGGGCGAAGTCTCAATGTCTCGTACACTACAGATTTGACCAAACTCATTTTGTTAATCGCTGATAATGTGATTGCACCACCTTCTTCTTTAATAACACTCCTGATTTCTTTAGCAAGTTGTGTGTGTAGACTAGCCCCTGCTTCGCCCACAAACCTAATTAATCACATAAGAGATGAAAACAACATTAATGATTGTTTCTTATATTTTATTTATGATTTGACTTAAAAGTCTATATCGTGATACTTATTGAAAATATAATAAAAATAATTAAATATATTCTCTCTAACAGTTTAAACTTTTTAGATGAGATGGTCGTACACTTCAACATGGTATCATAGGAGACAAATATCTAATAGCTTAAATTTTTAGATGAGAAGACCACTTTGAAATAATTAAAGTGTGCGCTGTCTAACTAACTTTTAGACAGAACACACTTTGATTATTGGTCACGCACTTCAACATATCTATAATCGTTTAAATTTTTATATGAGATGGTCACACACTTCAATATGGTATCAGAAAAAGACAAATATCTAAATTATTAATTAAGTGTGCTCTGTCTAACTAAACTTTTAGATGAGAAGATAATTAAAGTGTGTGCTGTCTAACTAACTTTTAGACCGAACACACTTTGATTATTGGTCACGCACTTCAACATATCTCTAATAGCTTAAATTTTTATATGAGATGGTCACACAATTCAATATGGTATCAGTGCAGACAAATATCTAAATTTTTAATCAAGTGTGCTCTGTCTAACTAAACTTTTAGATGAGATGATTACACACTTCAACAATACTAACCTGAATAGATGAGGGAAAAAGGCGTTCAACCCCGCAAACATATTGATCCCCACGAGAAAAAGAATGTTTTGTACAGCTTCTTCTCTTTTGATTCCAAGTTTTTCTGCTTCATCCAACATGGACACAGCAGACTTGCTAAATGCATCAACAAGTTTGTTGTAATCACTTTTTATAAAACCAAATGGTATTAAAAAATTATGGAAGAGCATATCTTCTATGATGTTAGGAAGTTTCTTGGCGCTCAAGGACGGAATTAGCTGAGGGAAAAGCCATTTACGTAGATGTTCTGGTCCTTGAGCGCCAAGAACTGTATCAGACGGATTAGTCTGATCACAAAGCAAACGAAAAATGAAATCAAACGTCATAGTCGGAAGCAAAGCATTGAAATCTGATTTCCCCTGTTCAGTAACCTGTTTTTCGAGATTACTAAAAAGATGAACGGATAATGTGTTTCTGAACAGAGGAATGAATAAGTTATGTCGCTTTGCGAATGATGATAAAATGTAGCCTTTTAATGCTGCGTGGTTTGGATCTTTGGTATCGATAAACGGGACGGGACGATAACCACCGTAGTATTCTTTACCAGGCTTAAATGTACCACCAAGAGTGTCAGTTTTATCGATGAGGGAATTATCAAACATGCAAACAAAGCTATTGGCATCTAAAAAGGCTACCAATTTGTAGTCATTAGATGTGAATGGACCTGGTGCCATGTTGATTTTGACAACAGTAGATTTGTATTTTTCAGCTTTGTTATGGAACCAAGCATCTTCACCTTGGTTATAGAAATAATCGTATCGATCTTTAATCGCGCTAATTATAGGGAAACCATAGTCCCCTGGAATTTCACGAATCGGAAGATTTGATAGCTCTGAATAAGAAGACATTTCTCTTAACAAGTTTTGCCCTTGTTATTTTGGTTTAGTGAGTTTTATTAACATTGTAGGTGATGTATTTATACAAATTTTTTGAAGAAATAATGTCAAAGGTTAAGTAATTTCAAACAGGGTATTCTATTACATTATTCTAATAAGTACAAACAGCAACTTACAGGCGGCTAAGAAAACATTGAATTCAAAAGTTTGATCATTCAGACCAACCAAAACACAACACGTATAAGTTGTAATTTTGTTACATGGTACATCAAGTTGCTTTATGATATTATAATATTTTGATTTCTTGCGTATACATAGGCCATAAGCCCATAGCATTTAATTTCTCATCACGTGCTTTCTTTTTAAAAAATTAATCAATGATACATTTGTTTTAATTCGTATGAAGGTGTTTTATCGGATATAAATAATGGAGCAAAAATATTTTTATTAAGTAGGTTAAAAAATATAAACAAATATATTAAAAATAATTGTGACCTTATATATAAAATGTAACTTTAATTTCTATAGAAAGAAATTTAGGTAAATCCTTTTTCTTAGGGGTGTATAAAATCGAACCAAACTGTAATTGAGTCAATCTGAGAAAAAAAATCCGACTAGTGGTTGATTTGACTTGGTTTGGTGTTGAAAAAAAACCCGACTATATAATTTTAAAATTTTATTTATGCATAACAATATTTACTTTGATATAATTTTTAAAGATTTCCTATACTTTTTCATAGTTTTTAATCTTTTAATATATTATTTCAAGTTTAAAACTTAGAATTTTGAATGGTTCCATAAAGCTTATAGTCCACAACTGTTGGTAACTATAATAAAACTTAAATAAAAATCAAATTAATACTAATACAAAGAGAAAAACAATTTACCCGACAATAATATTAAATATTTGTTCTTTGATTTTACATTGTTTCAGACAATTTAAATGCATTATCTAATTTTAATTTCCTTTAATATTTAGTCATGTTATATATATATGTATATATATATAATTATTTTAGTGTTATTAATCATATCAATATTTATATTATATTCTTAAAAAATAACTTAGATAGTTATATTTTGATTGAATTAAAGAAATATTTGACATACAAGTAAATTATATGTTTAAATTAATACTTTAGCGATAAAACTCAAAAAAACCTGAACAACCCAAAAAAACCCGAGGTCGAAAAATCCAAATTTTATTGGTATGGTTTAATTTATAAATATAAAAATCCGACAAATAATTTAATTTAATATTTAAAAACTCGTACCAGCCCGACTATGTACACCCTACTTCTTATCTGACTTCAGCTGTTGATATTGCGGTTTAAGAAAAAAAAACATTTTGAAACTTATAATTTTATTTATGTGATTTATCATTTATTTTAGGGAAAATTGTATATAATAAAAAACTAATAACCTAAATTAAATGGAATAGCTAGGGTTTGATTTAATTGTGCTCACATAGCAAACATTTAGCTAAAATTGCCAGCGTCTCTCTCCCAAAAATATCGCGCGCCACTCTCCCATCTCGATCGCCTCTCTCGCTTTATACACAGAGTGTATAATTCTGTTTCTGTTGTATATAAAGCGAGAGAGAAAATGATCTAACTGCAAAAATGTATATCTTCGTGCTCTACCCTTAATATACAATTTAAAAACATTTTACTTCAACTATTGCGAGAAAAAGGCCAACGAATTATACAATTGTGAATTATACAATTTGCAGTGAAATAAATTTCTATGGTTATACAACAGAAGTGTATAGATTGTGTTCTGTTTTTGTATAAAGCGAGAAATAATATAGATTTCTTGCTTATTACTCTTATAATTATGACAATCTACCTAACCTTTAATTTGAGTCACTGTATGCAACAAACTAATATACAATTGCAGCGAAATCGGACAGCGAATTATACAATTTAGGCCAGCGAATTATACAATTGTATATGTATAGCACAATTATACAGTTTTCTGTTTGCTATGGAGCGCAATATCAAAAATATTGCTAAGCATTAACTATGACATTTTTATTTGCTATATGGAAAGTTGCCCTTTATTTTATTACTTAGAGTAAAGTGGAAGTTGAAATCTAAATTAAGACACGAGAGGGAGAGTATTTGTATTTTGAAATTAGGGAAACGAAGCTTCAACAAATAATTAAATAGCAATTTTCTAAATGTGATTCTAGAAGAGACTATTGAAGGAGCAATATCTATATCTATATAATATTTTATAAATTTCTGGTTCGTAGTAGAAAAAATTGCTACGTCAACGTCTTTTTTTAAAAGTTTTGTATCAGTTCTAATGGATTATGTTTAATTTGAGTGGTAATTTTTTAAATTTCTATACACTTTTTTTATTTATTTTTAGTTGTCATATTAAAGTATTTTGAAATCAATTTGATTAATTTTTAAAATTAAATTAAATTATATTAGTTTGATATTTTAAATAAATAATTTAGATATTAAAAATCTCTACAAAAAGTATTATAAATTACAATTTGTTGCATATCATAATAAAATGTTAGCCAAAGTGTGACAAATGTAAAGTTTCTACATGTTGCGAACACGACTCTAATGCTTTAAGATATTATTAATTATGGTTCCAAATTTTAATCTTACTTTGACGGATAATCTATACAAAATCATCTACCAAAAGAACAAATATTCTATCAATTAGTCAAGTAGTATATATTATTCATGCAACCAACCCATGTTGATCTTTCTTTTCATGTGTCTACACATGTTAATTATGTTTAACTAAATAAACTTTATTAGGCTTGAGTTTGGTTTAGGGGTTTATACATATGTTTTCATCAAAATTTATTTTGAAAGTAAAAAACATTCAAGATGAAAACATTTATCGATAGGTTTCATGTATATGAGTGACTGTGATAGTTTTTTGTGGAATTAGGAATGTCATTGCCTTTTCCTTCTAAGCCAAATGGTGAATTTTGAAACGTTACTCACAATAAATTTTGTTCTAGAAAGTTATATTTTGTAATATTAATTGTTCTAACTATTTTTTATTTTGAATGAATTACTATCTTTTCCCCCTTTGAATGGATCTTTTTCAATTTTTTTACCTATAGTTAATAACTGAATCGAAATTAATAACAATCAAATTGATAAATAAGCGCATAGCTCCACAAATAGTACAATATATTAAAATATAATATATATCAGACGGCCACTTCATCCAAATACAAATAAGAATGAGTCATTAAAAGCCCCATTTTTCATTTTTGACGGTTAGAAACAATGATTTTCCTCATCGGAAATTAGTGAAAATATAGGTTATAAAATATGATTTTATTTCATTCATTTTTCACCAATGAAAAAAACATGGAGAAAAGCATATTCTTATTAAAATAGTGAGAAATATTAAGCACTAATCATTCTTAACAATTCAATTAAAAAATATCTATTGGACCATTTTTCTCGAAAAAAATAATAATCTTTTATTTACCTACTTCTTTCTTTGATTAAAAAATAGGAATTTTCTGTGAACATATGCGTTTTGTTTAACTTAATGGACTTGATGATGTAAAACAATTTGGCCCCATGAGATGTATAATTGAAAAAAGATCTGATATTCTTAATCTAAATAAATATTTTAAATATGCTTGCAAAAAAACAATTAAAAGAACACATGAATAGGATATATAATAATTCATATTTATCTTCTTTTTTATTCAACAAGAGAAAGTAGTGGGACCTATGACCTTTTAAATATATTCTTTTAACTTGTTGTATCTGATATTTATATTCTTTAATTTTGATAGTGTATAAGTAGATATAAATTAAAAAAAATTTATGTAAAGTTATATAAATAAAAATATATATCGTATACAATATTTTACATTATGATATGTCCTACGTGATGTAACAAATATCTATTTGTGTGCATTCAATGTGAACATTATAATGATAGCAAAGTTAAATAACATATTTTATATTATGTCTTTTATTACCACACATTTTGTTTCATCAACTAGGTCTGCTTATCGATTTTTTAATTGTTTTCATGATACAATGTGAATACTTCTTTAAATAAATTAGACAGTACTTCAACTAATTAGGCTGCTTATCGAAATAATTAAATGGATAATTTTGCTTAATGATTTGATTTATTGAATATTAATTTTTAAATTTACTAATTCGCTAGCTAACCTATAAAATATTAGTTTATTTAATAACAAATTTACAATTATCAAACGATTATCATACGTGTATCAGCTGATTTCTAGTCTTTATGGTACTTTTTACTTCAACGAACACATCTTACAAAAATATATGACTACTCTTATAATGGTAAAATATTAAATATGCTAATATACCTAGAAAAAATGCAAGTATGGTAATTCTTACCATGTTAACAACTTACCCAATAAGAAAATTAAATAATCTACCTCACACCAATAATCTATTAGTTATACAAAATTTTAATCTATTTCCCAACTATTTATTTAATAATCCAATATCAATAAATCAATTTTAAATTGACTTATTATTTACAATTCAATTTTGAATACTCTAATTTCAATGGAACCTGAACATATTGAAATTTAATATATATATATACTCTTAACGGGTTAACAATTTACCCAATAAAAAAATTAATTAATCTACCTTGCACCAATAATCTACTAATTATAAAATTTTAATTCATTTCCAAACCATTTATTGAATAACCCAATATGAATAAGTCAATTGTTGACTTATTGTTTACAATTCAATTTTGAATACTCTAACTTGAATGGAAACTGAACATATTGAAACTTAAAAGGGGTATATTAGTATATTACATGATATGCATGGTAGGATGGTTTCAATTCTCGCTAATGCAAGATAGTTATATCTTTCATTCTTCGAAAAACAAACAATTTAAATTTGACTAAAAATTTGCTCATGAGATCTTTAAAACTTTTTAAAATAAAATTTATATATTTATAAACTACATACAAAATATTATAAGACATAATAATTGACAATTTAAAATATATATAAAAATTTTCTTTTAAAAATTCTGAAAATTTATCCATTTATATTGTTTACAACAACATTTAGAGTAATTTCCCTAGATAGCACCCTTGGGAAATTACTTAGGAGTATCACTTATGTTTGTTTTAGGACTATAATATCACCCAACTTTAACTATTTTTTCTATCCAAAATTAATTGCCCTAAAAAAAATAATTAGTTTCCTTACTAGGGTGTCATCGTCACATATTTTTAATTTATTATTAATATCGTTCGCTAATTGCTTCGAAAGAATCGGAGGAGGAAACCCACTATTTCGTTTTGGAGATAGAGGAGCTCATATTACAGTTCTTAATGTATTTTTTTTCCTGGATATGATATGTGGTTTGGCTATTTTTTTTAAAAAATCTATCTATATATAATAGGAGAGAAAAGTGTCACATGTCAGCACCACAAAATATTCAAGAATTTAATTTTTCAAAAAAAAACATTTTAAATATGCTCTAACATACAATCAAAAAATACGTCAATTTAATATAGCTATTTAAATAAAAAAATCACGATTCTTGTTAAGAAAATGTTGAGACATTGTAAATTTGGGGATTCTACAAGATGCGTCAAGCGAGTTGAGACTCTTATAAAATTGTGATCAAATTGATAAGGATAGTTTGGAGGCTACTCAACTCTAAACCCTAGTTTATGCCTATATACAGGGTACTAAATTCTCTTAAAAGGCATTCGGAAAGTCATAAAGAGCATCAAGATCCTAATACTCCACAAATTTGATGGTCAAATCTACATCCTTCTAGTTCGAAAAATACGTCCACTAAACGGCCCTCGAATCATGGCTAAAATCTAAAAGAGTAGAATCAATGGATCACAGCATTGTATCCACTATCTTAAATCAATAAAATTATGTTCTTATATTTTATTTGTATGGTTTGTTTAGTTTCCAATTTTAACAATTTGTTGCAAACAACTGTTAAAGGTAACAAAATGGATGATTTTAAATGCCTCTAATTTCATTTTAAAGGCAAAAAATGAATGAAACTATTTTTTTCAAAACTATTTATAAAAACCGTAATGGCTATTCCTGGGAAAAAAAAAATGACACGATCTTTAAATGATTAAAATTTCATTTTAAGCGTTAAAAAATGAAGGAAAACTGAAAATTGAATTATTTTATAAAAAAAATTGTATGTATCTTTAGATTTATCCACACTTTCAGGATTTAGGAATGCTACACAAATGGAATGTAGAAGTCTATCGAAATAGGAGAGAAAAATTGCACCATAAAAAAATTATAATATTATTTAAAAAAATAATTAAAACAACTTATAGATAACAAAACAAATTATTATATTAAAAAATTTATTGTTTAAAATATAATTAAAACAGTCATTAGTAGTTAGTTGTAGAAATGGAGTACTTTTTTTCATTTATTTTTAAAATTTATCTTTATATATCTAAAAGACAAAACATTTTCAAAAAACATAAATAGAAAACAATATTTAAAAAAAAACATGTTGCAACCTAATATTTAAATAGGTTTAAAACACAACTTTTTTAATAAAAAACAAATAAATAATCTGACATGACATCCTAATAATGTATTTTTTGTGTCAAGTATAGTTTGAGGAAAATAGGTAAAGTTGAGTGATATTATAGTCTTAAAACAAACATAAGTGATATTCCTAGATAATTTCCCAAAATGGGTGATTATCTAGGGAAATTACTCCAACATTTACGATGTAACTATTCCTTATTACATTTAAACCCATATATAAATAGGGTCCTATTTATAGGGATTGAAAAATGAATTAATTTATGATTATTTAATCTCAATTATGAGTTAAATTGAATTCAATATATTATCCGTTTTCTAGCATTTTTTTTTTTATCGATTCATATTTAACTCGACTTACTTATCTATCAGACCTACCCATAAACTAATATGTTTGCAGTATGTACTAATTAAGCGGATATTAGAGTAGTGGACAAATGAACGTATAGATCGATGAGGTTGAAACTTGTACATTTTACATTGTATTTAAAGAGAAAAAAATTGTAGTAAATTTTAGGGGGAAATAAGACGATGAAAAGTAAGAAACAAGAATAAAAGAGCTAGATTTAATTATTGGAATGATTTTATCTGGCCCTTTGGCCTTTTAGTTTTTATTTTAGAAAAAGTCTACTATAAATAATATATCCAGAAGTTGTCAAAATAGGTTTGCTTTATTTAATTTCATAAAGACAAGAGTCAAAGAAATATCATAAAACACGATGTTGAGGATAAAAGGACGAAGAGATGTTTTTCTATTTAAAAGTCTCTGTAATTGACATATTTTTGAAACATGACATAAAAAATGTATTATTTTTTTTATAAAATAGACGATGCTTCGTTGATGTGAGGTGAAGGCAGGGATCATGTATTTTTGATACATATATAAATAGTTTTTTTTGAGAGAAAAAGGATTTTAAAATTCCTTTGAACATTTTAAAACCATAGTAAATTTAGTTTGTGCTATATTTCTTTAGATACAATTATTACTAGAGATAAAATAAACAATAAATAACTGATTTTATTTTAAAATTTTAAAATAATAAATAATTTGAGATTTTTTATTTTATAAAACGAACTTGAAAGTATTATTTAATATGCTTACAGTCGTTGTTCATGGTGCGAACAATTATGTTTGCTTTGTTGTGTTATTCATTACTCTCTGTTCAGTTGTTGAGCATAGCCAAATGGGCACGTGGCCTATAAAATAAAATATAATTACCTACTATCAATTAAGTAAAATATTAATTAATTTTACTACACAAAAGAATACGTGAACGTATGTTCTTCATCTTTGGATCATTTACAATGGATTATGACTACTTCTCCGACGATTATATTACTCTAATAATCATCACCGTTTTTGTTTATTAGTTAAATGTGTCATGAACCACTGTAATGCTTTTACATTTTCTTATTTAATCATGGTGCCAAAATGATTAGTCAAATGATGATTCCGAGTTCAAAATAACTTATCTATTAATTCGGTTGAAATTGTAAAGGCGAAAACATTGAACCTACAAATTAACTTGTACATATATTTCATTTTGATCATAGCCAAAAGGCCGAGAAACGTTTAACAGCAGGCTTAAACAGCTCCAAAGTAGACTAGAAAAGAGACATATCTGGTGGAGGACCATACACACTCTTCCACGACAACGGCACAGTCCAGCTTCCACCTTCATAACCTGAACAACTCCAGTAAAAGAGCTCATTTAGTGCCTCGAAAATTAAGCTACAACATAGTGCAGATAAGATGCCAAACGGGGCCAGGGCAGGGGTTGGATTACGTCGCAAATACTATAACCAGTTACTTTGTTCTTTACATATTTCAGTAAAATATGTACTTATGATCCATCTTTGACCTTAAAATATCTACAAGTTTTCCATCAATCTTGTAAACGAGACAAACACGACACTCACTCTGTTCTATATTGACATTCATGACAAACATGAGACTCACTTGTACTATATGTACATTCATGATTCAATTAACAGATGTTGGCTTGCCATATTCGTCCAAGGGCTCATTAATCTACTTCTCATAAATTAAATAGATTAAAGAATTTGGATGTTTAAATACCTACATCTCTTAATTCACAAACATAATATTTAGAGCGCCCCACCCCGTCCTGCATTGACCATTTCGATGGCACCTGTATGCACCCATGACATTTTTCATGTACTGCATAGTTTATTGGAATTTCCTTAGAGCCCAAGTCCATATCTATGCAGTTTCGAAATAAGTATAACCATACTCAAAATGCATAAAACATCCAAAAATAACAATTAAATAGAACCCAATTATGCTCCTTATCTCAGTCACAACTTATGTTCTCTAAACTACATAAATTTATGAAGAAAACACTGAACAGCACTTAGTTTTGTCAGCCAGATTTAGATAGGGCAATAGGCTAGGTCAATATTAAGCAACTAAAGCACTAGCTGACAGGACAAGACTTGCTTGATTTAATTGGACAATATTCGAGGTCTCAAAAAATAAAATCGCTTAAAAGCAGGAAACAACCACTCACCTTGAGAACTGTTAGGTCTGAGCCCCAGAGTTTTTGATACTGCATCAGCCAAATGGAAGGCATCGGGAATATTGTCTCCCTCCGAGCAATAACACAGTAGACAAGTAACCTTCAGACCTTTGGCCTAAATCAATAAAACAGTAGATTAATACACAAACTCAAACAAGGTAAAGATGTATACTTGACATGAAAATCTCAATGAATTTTCGAGTTCATATTACATACTATGCATAGTATTGAGATACTGATCCAAGAATTACAAACCAAACCAAACAGTAGTTTTGTATTACTCTCATTTCATCTTAAACATATCTCCAAAGTCCAAAGTTCTTTCAAATTCTTTCTTTGTGCTGTATATTTGAAGTGGGACATGTCTAGTGATGCTTTGGCTCATAAGAAATTGCAAGATGTTCTAACGTTAGCTGAAAAAAATAGTTCATGAGAATTTTAAATAAAACCTAAAAAGCACACGATACTCAGATGACACATCAAAAAGATGCAAAGGAAATTCATATATATAATACATGTCACTTCTACAGCAGTCAACTTACCCATCCCCCCCCCACAAAACCCATTTACCCCATTCCCTTTCAACCACCCTTCCCCCTCCACTCCATCCGACCCCCCCTCTCCCCCTTATGTACTCCCCACCCCCCACTTCCCCTTCCACACACATGTCGGACTACCGCCCCCCGCACTCCTCCGCCTTCCCTCCTCAATACCCGAATAAGTACAATTCCAAGACAATACCAGAAATCTGGTTATTAGAATTACAAGCTCATGAGCAGGTGTTCATGGTGCAAGCATAAGAGCAGAGTTTATAAACATAAGCAAAGACAATTGGAAGCAACTATAAAGTAAACAAAGCAGAATCTATATAATATGACAGTCACATATGAAAAATGAAATCCTTTTTTGAGCAAGATATTTGCACATCAAGTTATCCATGCTGAACAAGTAAAACAATAAAATTACAACCTTAAAACAAGAGAACAATGCAGCATAAGGCAAACTGGCATAGTAATCCTCATCTCCCAGCTCTTCAAAAGGCAATTCCTCAACCTCCGAGGCAGCATTTTTGGCTAAATCATCTAAATGCTTCCACATTCTCTGTGTAGGATTATACTCAGGTAATCTCTTCCAGCCCTGTTTTTCACAGTGATCGTCTGTTCCATCCGACTTGGAACTAGAAAGGTAATGAATCTGCGATCCACTGGGACAGAATCTCCATGAGATCAGTTTCACCATAGAATCAAGGTAAGTTCACCTCCACGACCTAAAAACCACACGGTATAACAGAACAAGTAAACCTTAATAGCTTAAAAAAGTAACAATCGTAATGAAGTCACTCTTAACGAATAGAAGAACTCTTCACATCCACACAATCATGTAGTAATATCTTATGCAAAGAAGCATCATATTTGTTATCCCTATTTACATAGTCAACATATGTTATTTGAGTCAGCAAAGTGTAGGGACTAACAGACATATTTTACTACACTGCACGGTGTCAGTTGACATATGGAACATGTTCATTGTTCATTCTTCATTGTTCATCTCCCTTTTTGGACTTAGTTGGGCGATGCCAGGAGTATCGAGGATGCATATGTGAGCTGGAGCACTTGGAAAGTTGGGAACACCATCAAGAAAATCTGGAGAATGATTTTTTTTTTTCGACAACGGTAACAGTTTTGTGTATTTATCTTCAGCACTAAAGGCTGGGCTCCCAAATTTACATCATGGAGCTACATACAGTGTGTATACTTTAAAACAAAACTAAACCGATCCTACTTCATCTACAAAGGAAACCTAGATATCTCTAACAAGCTATAGGATCCTCTACCTACTCCAAAAACTGCACCAATAGCAAAAAGTGATTGGCAGTTCATTTTAATCCTGTTGTAAAGGGACACGACTAAACACCTCAAAGCATCTCATATTCTACTCCTTCATCTGGTCCCACCAAAATCATGCGGGGACAATCTCATCTGCTTTGGTCTGTACTTACCATGCCTCATTGCTTCCAACTTATCTATAGCCTGCTTACCCTTGTGGCATGGTCCAGTTTGTGCCCCTGAATATGGTACATAAGTGCCACGTGGTCTAAACCCACCTGAATGAGGAAACAAATGATTTGATTATCAGTCTCTGCCTGTGCTCACAAAAAAAAAACATCGAGGACATATGCATTCCCTCCTTCATTAGATTTTCCTGTATTAGTACCGCCTATTTAACTACAACCAAGTAAAACACTACCACCTTATATGGAATTTTGATTTCTAGATAAGCTTCCAAGGAAAACTGAGTGGAGTCCCAATTGATGCAGGTTCTTGTCGGCAGAAGGGCCAGAGATAACTGTGAAGACACCTTTGCTCTGGATGAGAACCCCTAAGAGGGTCTTCTTCCCTCTTTCAATCCTCGCAAAATGAGTCCAGGGTACCATAAAATTCCGCTAGTTATTCCACCTCCCATGTGTATTCATCCTTCTATATGTTAAGTTACATCCACGGATGGGCACCAAACCTCTGGCCAAAGTGGACTCAGGTTGCTGATTCAACAGATAGAGTATGGAAGAAGCGTTTGAGGCTGCCATTTCAAACCAATTATCGTCCCAAAAACAAATCTTTCTTCCATGGTTACATTGAATCTAGTGTTTTGGAAGAAACAATGCCACAAATTTTAATTGCCTCATAGGACTAAATACATATTGCCGAAGTCATTCCCTAGTCATTTCCAGTGATCTATTTGTCATAATTGCCTGAATCACTCTAACCAAAGGGCTTGCTCCTCTTTGAAATTCCACAACCCACATCTGTTTCTTCAAGTTTCTAATGCCTAACCCACCTTGTTTCTTTGAAAGGATTACATTCTTCCATTTGACCAAATGAAATTCTTTGTATTCCTTCTCTCCATTCCACAAAAAATTCCTCCTTAATGCATCGATTCTTTCCTCCACGTTAGGGGGGAGAGGAAAAACTGACATCATAAATGTTGGCAAAGCATCTAAGACCGAGTTGATCAGGGTCAATCTTCCATCTTTATACAAATACTTTTCCTGTGTTTGAATGAAAGGAACAAAAGAAGTTTCAATGGTTTATCAACTCCTAGATACTCCCCCAAAGCAAGATGTCTACTAAAGTTGTATAGTTGGAGCACCTTATCCCCTGTAGATTCACCTAACACCTTTCTGGATTTTATTAACTCCCTTCTTCATCATAGGCCTCAGTGTATGGAGTTGTACAATCTTTCGCATCATTTGTAATAGCAACATCAGAAAAAAGTTAAGTCCCTATTTTCAGTATTGGTCAAGATACAAGAAGCTAAATCTCTCTTAACAGGAAGAGTCTACAATTCATGGGATCAGTAAAAAGTGGAATCATAGAGTTTCAATCATTGAAGCACATAAAGACAACAGAAAAATATGTTTGAATAGGAAGCTCTTATGTTGATACCTTGACATATCAATGCTCTGCCAACGCCCAAACTCCAAGCTAGAGAGCACAACAACATGTTTCTTCCCATTTGCAGCAGCAAAATTTGCCAAGTTCCTAGCAAATTCAACCATCATGCCCTGTTGAGTAAGCGATTAGAGCTAAACAGCCACTTACAAGAAGAAAGCTGCATCTGATACATTGCAATAAAAAGTAGGATTTAAGTTATATAGACTTCCAATGTAATTTTCAAATTATCAATGTAGTTTATCCAGTTGAGTAGTTTGCATACCATTATTCTGATTTTTCACACTTACTATTAACAGCTAGCTATATGTTCTCTTGAACACCCGATGTTATAAAAAGATGTTATACCATCACCGTATATAACAAGTCAAGCAACAATGGTATCCGTTGAAAAGAAAGTATGCTTACCTTAACAATCGGAGACCTCTGTTGTACAAGAGCCAATGCATCAGGAGATGATTCATATACTGCCAAGAACCAAAATTAGAAACGTTGTCTTTCAAAACTGTTACTACTGACGATAATCCTCCTTCTATTTCAAGTTATAAACGGCTCCTTTCATTTTGTCAATTTCTAAATCATCCATTTGCTGCTCTATAAGATTTTCAAGAACTAAATCCTTTGAACAATTCCAAGTTAACGTTAAACGAACATGTACAGCTTTAAATACGTAACAACTGCTGTATATTTTCTTCACTTGTGCTCAATACAATGCACTAACTAATATCTACATTTCGTGTCCAGTATAAAATGAAACAAATTTAGTACTCCTTCCATTAGGTGGCATTGAGCTGTAACCAGATTAAAAGTTTTGAATCTTGTGATGTTAGAAAGAAAAAATGATTAAGTAAAGTAGGACCAACCAAATTGAAACGAAGGATATAGTAAGTAATTCAATGAGATACCTTCAAGAGGAAGAGCGAGTTCACCAGGTGGAGAAGGCCAATAAGCATCATTCCCAACGCAAGGAACGACATTTGGATCATCCAAATATCCAATTCTCTTCGCTTTCAACGAAGCTACTAGAAGATCCACCGCTAATTGCCCTACATTCCCTATGGACAGCGCCGGCTACATTGCAAAAAGAAATTACAGGACCCAAAAGAAAAAGAGTAGAAGAAGATAAGAACAAAACCCTAGAAAACATACCAGAACCAAAGTGGAATTATCCGAACTCAAATTCTTTCCATCCTCAATATAAAACTCCATTAATTTAAACTAGAGTTGAATTGTTAAGCGCACTGATTCGGAGTTAGCCAAGTTCTTGAGGAACAAGAAATGCAAGTTTCTTTTGAATCTTCTTGTTTCTTCTTCTTCTGTACACGTTAGAGTTTGGGCTGGGCTCGTTTCAGTTAAATAGGCCACTCTATTATGGGCTGGGCTCGTTTCAGTTAAATAGGCCACTCTATTATGGGCTGGGCTCGTTTCAGTTAAATGGGCCACTCTATTATGGGCCGGTCCAGTCCCTGGGAGGATTGGACCAAATTTTCATTGTTCCAGTAGTTACTCACTTTTCCTTAAATAATTGTACCAAGAATTATTTAATTAATCAAGAATTACTTTAGTAATGATGGATTATATATAAAAAAAAATTACATTCATTTTGGTTTTATTAAGATCCATGTAATTATTGATTTATTTTCTCTTTATAGATAGTAATTTGTGAATCTAATATTTATCATGACTTACTGAATACATCACGTATTTATATGTATACTAGTTAGTTGACAAATTTGTTGAAATTTTGAGAAAAGAAAGAGTTAAGTTTATAATAAGTGATAATCCGAAGAAAGGATATCGTAATACTTCATAAATATTAGTATATGTGTTAATGAGTTGACGTTGAGAAAATGAAATATGGATACAATTTCTAACCAAATAAATAGAGAAGACCAACAGCAAAACTTTTGTCTTAAGAGTGTGTTTTGATATAAGGAAAATTTTTCTGGAAATGTTTCCAATTTTCTCATTTTTGGTTAGTGCAAAAGTTTTGGAAAATGTTTGTCCAATCACCTCATTTTCCTGCAAAATTAAGGAAAATGCTTCCCCTTCAAATTAGGAAACATTTCAAAAGCTCTTTTCCAATTTAATTATATTTTTTTATTTGGAAAACAGAAAATTTTTTAAAAATATTTTCAAGTTCAAACTTTATTTTTGCAAATCCAAAACCGTCTCTGACCACCCCTCCCCCTCTACGCCCCCCCCCCCCCCGCCCCCCACACCACAGCACCCACCCCAAAAAATTAATTTTACTTTTTAAAATATGTTCAACTGCCAAATTTTTATTTTTAAGCTCCTACACTACCCTCCCCCGCCCCCCGGCCAGCCCCCTACCCCACCCCTACCAACCCAAAACTACTATCACTTCAAATTTTTATTTTTTCATGTCTATCTCCTCCCTCTGCGCCCCCCCCCCCCACCCCCCCACCACCACCACACTACCACCCCCCCACCAGCCTTATCACCCACCACCCAACAAAAAATTATTTTAAAAAAATATTTTCAATCATAATAGTTTGTTATTCTAGTAAAATAAAAATAGTCCTCAACTCTCAAAATCTTTTTCATTCATAAATCAACACTAAAATTATTTCCCGCAAAATATTTTCTACCACCGACCCAAACATGAGAAAATAAGTCCAAAATCTTAACTTGTTTTCCAGAAAACATTTTCAGGAAAACTGTTCCATGGAAACATTTTCCCTTCATACCAAACACACCCTAAATGTACATAAAAACAACAATTATGGGGGGGGGAGAAGAAGGTATATTGTTTAAATTTAACTATACGTATTTGGGATGAGCATTCCACAAATAAACAATTTCAATTATGCTTAATTTACAAACTTATCCCTTTTTTTTTTTAGCTTCAATTTTTCCACAATGAAAACTTGTTCAGGGGAGTGTCAATTTTCACAAATGAAACTTTGTTCGGGAGCTTTCTTTATAGAATTTTAAATATCATGATAGTAACTATTTTTTCAAATATATGACCGAAAAGTATATATATATATTGCTTTTATTGTATTTTATTCCTAACTAAATCTGTATGAAATTTGAAGATATTAACACAATTTCAGGTGTACTCTAACCCCAGTGACTGAAATAATGGACTATTTGCACAGTGTAAACCAATTATTAATATGTTTTTGGCTTATTTATCGTGAAAAAAACATATAAATTAAACACTTTGCTGCTGAGATAATAAACATTGAAGCCAGCACCTCAATAAAGATGATTTGATGGCTGTGGTTTGTTCAACATAATCAAGATATTTATCCTCCATCATAATTAATAAGGAATTTAATAATGTGTGCTTAATTTGGATTTCTTTCATCCAAATTTTAATCAGCCTTGACGTATAATTCAGGTTAAAATTAATTAGAGACCATTTTGCCTATATTTTATTTCTCCCTCCGTTCACAATTGTTTGTAAGATAAAATCATGTATTCCTTCAAGAAAAATTTAATACAAAATGTTATTTAATTAATATATCATACTATAACAAGAATATTAAAAGTCTACGTAACTTTTCAATTGAACAAAATGAAATAATTATTAAGGATACAATTGAAAAAAAAATATTTCTTAATTATTTAAATTAGCAATTAATTTTCAACATTTATTTTTAATATATGTGTTAAATATTTATGGTCGAAGGGAGTAGCTTCAATCTTTCACTAGAAATTCATTCCTAAGTGTCATTTGTACAGCAAATCCTTATCTTGAGTTTTGTGCATTTCCCACCAATATTATTGGATTATACATTTTATCAGTAACCTTTTGTCATATTCCAATTTATCTTATATATTCACTTACAAATATATAATACAAATATGATACAATGTAAACAAAATTTTGAATCATTATTTGTAATTTAACAAATTATAGAAGTTTACTTAAGTTTTTGGGATAATGCATACGTACGGAGCGTGATTTCGGCCCTTCTCAATCCTCAGTGTTCTCACTTCAGAGACACCTGGTTTATACTAATTACCATCCTGAACTTATTTTATTAATAATTTTCATTCCCTTTTTGATCTACGTGACACTATCTTGTGGCCCCAACGCTGGTTGATTTTTTTTTCAAATTAGTGTCACATAGGCCGAAAATAGGTAGAAAATTACTTATAAAATAAGTTTAGGGGAGAATAGGACCTTAGTATAGTATAAGTGTGTTTCTGAAATTTCGAACATAGGTTAAGGATAGTACTTGTGCATTTTCTCTAAATTTTTCTTGAAGTTACTAATTTCATAGGTTAAACTTACACTTACAACCTATATATAGTATAGAAAACTTTACACTAATTTTCTATGTTATTGGACAAAATTTACTTTATGTCTCACCTAATTAATATTTGTTGTGCGGAGCTTCTTCTTGTCTCACAAATTTCTGATTATTTATTTAGTCGTGAAAAAAAAAATAGTAATAAATATATTCTTTCAAATAATATTTTTTGAAAAAACTTAGACCACCTAGCAAGTGAGTGAAATATCTTTCACTTGTGGTATTTAACATGTTTACGAATCTACTATTACAACTTCTACTTTAATATCATATTATCCCTTATTGCAAACGCGGCACATAAGGAAATAAGGAGTTGGCAATTTCAGAGATGAAAAAAAACAACATTGTTTTTATACAATCTGAGTTTGTTTATTTGATTTTTTACTAACTCATGATTGTAAATTATAAAGTTGGTGATGTAGAAATGCAATGTTGTGAATTGATACTTTTTAACTATACCAATGTCCACATATAGTGAACACTGATAGTTACGTTACTGCGCTATATATGTATGCATGTGTGAGAACTTGAACCACTATTCCTATTAATGCCACTTTCAAAAATTATCAACACACAAAATCATGTCAATGTGAAATTATTTATCTCTTGAATGGTCGATGTGAGACTCTTTCAGAAATTGAAATGGTTGATATAAACTATCAATTCGAGGAATGTGATAATTAAGGGGAGACATGTCTAGATTCGGATAACATAATTTCGCTTTTACTAGTTACACTCTAATAAGCAACTAGAGTTAAATATAATTATCTTTTAATTAATTACTGGTCTCCTACGCTAGAGATAATTTAATACGATAGAGCTGCGTGGCTGCATGTGTATGATAACACATAGAAGATTTTGGTGATACTATTATATTTAGTTAGGTTTAAAAATAAGGGTAGCTGCTATTAGTAGATAATAAAGTAAACACGTATTCTTTTCACATGCCACCTTCCTTCTTCGGAAATAAATAATAGTATTTTTAAAACTTCTTTTTACCTTAATTAATTACGAAGGATGCATGATGAAAGTCTAAGATTATGTAATCACAATATCGCGAAAGAGTTTAACTTTTATCCGTTGTCAATGTCTACTTTTTTTACAATGACATACACTTTTAAGTTAAGAAAGACTAGATGTGTTCAAAACGAAAACGAAGGAAAATGTATTCCTAGAAAATATTTTTTTTTAGAAAAATAATTAAGTAGTTTTCTTATTTATTTCTGATTTTTGGTTATCAAAAAGAAAAAATCATTCGAAGAGTATTTGGGTATAATCTAGGAAAGTATAATAACACTAAACTTGAAAATATTATAGTTTAAAAAATATAATAATCGGAAATTGAGTCGAGGACCGGAGTCATCAAGTCTCAACACTCGAGTCGAGGTCAGTGTCAAGGTTTAGAGTCAGGAGTCGAGTTTAATTTGAGGGTCGAGGTCAAGGGTTGGATCTCGAGTCGAATCCAGAGTCAGGAGTAGGGTCTCGGGTCTTGGGTCAAGTTACAAGTCAAAGTTGGGATTCTATGTAGGGGTTGTTGGGTTTTAAAAAGATGTGAATGGAAAATGAAGAGTTGCAATTTTTATGAAAAGTTGTGACTTTAATGAAATGTTGCGACTTTTATGAAACATTGTGACTTTTATGGAAAGTTGTGAATCTTATGAAAGGTGACGACCTTTTTGAAAGATTGTGACTTTTCCAAAGGTTTGTGACCTTTACGGTAAGGCACAATATTTCGCACCACCCTTTGTTTTCTATAAATTGAGGGATTTTCTCTCATTTTAATATAGAATTCATAGACTTCTTCTTCAACTACTAAACTTAGTATTCTAAGTGTACTTTACTGCCGTTGAGTGGTTCGCTGACACCGGAGCTCTGGTATCTATACTTTGGTAATTGAGATCATTTTACCTGGGAGGTCATATTCCAAATCAAACCTCGGATACTAGAGGGGAATAATTTCCTTAAGGAGACACTGTGATTTCAGTGAACTTGATCTTTTTCCTACTAAAAATTTTCCAGATTCTGGTACGTGTTTTACAAATTTTAGATTTGTGAATTAATTTCAGTTCTCTATTCTTTTGTTCTTCACTCGGTTCATTAAACTTGTACTTCGTGTTTCTAGGCAAAGTTTGTTTGGAATCATTAGATTTTTTAGACAACATATAACAACAGATTCTGCTTTAGAAAAATCTTGCGTATATTTTTTTAAAAAATCGTGTTTCTGATTTGTAGTTTCGCACTAGTTTTAATTTTCTAATTGTGAAAATGTTCTTAAACTTTGTTATCTTACAAAAATGTTCAAAGTTTTATTCTAAATATGTTTGGAATACAAGATGAACAACATAGGTCAAAGTGTAGGATCGGGAGTTAGGTAGTTTAATGTTGGGTCAAGAGTCGAGAGGCAAGTCTTGTGTTCGGGAGGCATTTTTCTTAAAGTTGAGGAAAGTAAGTCCATTTTGAAAGTATTTTTTTAAAACACTTGAGTCAACTAAATACGAGAAAAATCGAATATATATTTTTTCATGAAATCAGGTTTTCCTTTAGTACCAAAAAATCCCAAAACTCAAATACTTGCACTTTAATCTTTTACTAAATGTGTATGAATTTCAAATGTTAAACACTCAAAAGTGGACCAATGTTTTAGTGGTACTAGGCCAATTGTTAGAAATAATGCACTATTTGCACAAATTAAAGCTAAAGAAATTTGGTCTTTTAAATTTTTGACTTATTTAGATGATAAAAAACAAACATATGTAATGCAAGCACGTTAATTTGCTGTCTGAGATATAACCATTGAGCCACCCCTCATTAGCTTATTTGGAGTAGTGCTGTGTTTGTTCAAAATTAACATCCAAACCTATCAGTATGGATATTACAGATCCAACTCTAATGTAAAGAACATGTTCATATGAATAGGTTCAATAATATATGCTTAATTTGGATTTATTTTATAATTAACTTCAATCTAGTGCCACGTCTTAAAATAGAAATAGCAACCATATAAACATTAGTTCCATTAAATTTTAATCAGTCTAGCTAGCTTGACGTATGATTTAGGTAAAAATTAATGAGGCTCTCCAATAAAGGACCATTTTGCCTGCTTTTGATTAGCATTTTTCTTGATTGAAATTCATTCCAGCATTTTGTTATCTTGAATT
Source organism: Solanum habrochaites (assembly GCA_027704765.1). Taxonomy (NCBI): domain Eukaryota; kingdom Viridiplantae; phylum Streptophyta; class Magnoliopsida; order Solanales; family Solanaceae; genus Solanum; species Solanum habrochaites. The sequence goes on along the minus strand of JAKWJA010002489.1, from coordinate 95,751,161 downwards.
TTCCACCAACATTTCTAGATCGCATATTTTCATAATATATAATTTATTACAAGAAAATATAAAAAAAATTAGCGACAGAAAATATTTCATAGCTAAATAATAAAATTTCATACAAATTTCATTAAACTATAGATTACACGAAAATCCATTATTTTACAAAAAGTTATTCGCGATAGATTAACTAGAGATTATCGATAAGTTCTATAGCTGATTCCATATTTAATTTTCTAGTAGTGATTAGTGAATGTGCTAACATTTTAGCATGTTTTAGAAGATTACTTACATTATTCTTTTTAAGTTACAAAATTCCATCAATTTCACAGGTTAAACTTAGACTTATAGATGCTATATATAAAGAAATTGATAAATGATGATATAAACAAAACTAATACTATCAAATATCAATAGTATATAATTTAAATATTTGATATTTTCATGACTAGCTAGTGTGTCTAGTGACGTGTCTTTCTCAAATATTCCCTGTTTCTTTTCCAGTGGGGATCATGATTTTTTATATTAGCTAGTCTAAGAAAAGGTTATAATTTGATGATAAGAGGATCCCATGCATTGTATATTACCAGAAAAAAATGGACACCTAGCAAGAGATCGATCTAGACAATTTTAAAATTGTGGTATATATATCTAACTTTGGGAGAATAATTAAAGAATTGTCGATTTTATTCTTTTCATAGATAATAACATAACAAGAAAAAGCAAGAATAAATGATTGTCTTTTAATATGAATGTACGATCGATATGTTCTCTATTGTCCCTTTCTAAAATGAGACTATTATTTTATTAGCTGTAAACTTGGTCCTTAGTGCTTGGATTTTTCTTTGATTTTCGACTAACTCATAATTATAGTAAAGTTTGAGATTATGAAATAATAGTATAGTGGAAGATTACACTTTATGTCCACATATAGTGAACTTTGATAGTTACTGCATTCATGCGTGCTATATACTTCTACTTAAAAGAATAATTCTTAATCCACAAAAAGTATTATTTCTCTTCTTCATCAATAATTTCATTCTAGAATTTTCTTTACTCATTCATGTCGTATAATTAAATCACTTTTTTTCTTTTAATCATGTCAAGCAGGGGCAGAGTCAAAGTTAGGAGTTTGTAAATTTTAAATCAATTTTATTTTGAGAGTTCACATGTTGATAAACATATATTTATTTGATTTTTAAAGATAAATATGGATCTATGAAAGAGCTAGTGGGTTCGTTCGAACCCATGAATCCCCATCTAGCTCTGCCTATGATGTCAAATCAATTGAAATTTAGAATGTCAATTGATTAACTATTTAAACTTTCACTTTTTTATCACTACAACAAAAATAATCATTACGGTATTTAATTTTTAATTGTCATTAAATATGAATTTTTAGTGGCAATTGTCACTCTTTGTATGTGTTCCTAAAGCCGTTAGCGACATTGGTTTCTAATGACACTTAACTAATGACGAAAAAGACTTTAGTACTCTTTATTAGTGTCAATATTTAATGTCATTAAAAGTTATTTTCGTTATAATATGTCTAAGGTTCAATTTCCCTATACTTGTAAAAAAAAAATTAAAAAAAGTATGTATGTCATGCCAATGGTTGCACAACTGCTCTATGTAACTTTGTAACAATCTGTCATCTAGTTCTTGAATTATATCAAACGGCACAGTTATTGCAGAGAATACTGTAATAATAAATATATATGGGTCACGTATGTGAATTAATTTCTGAAGTGTTAAGAGTGATATCATATTGCTAGAAGATCGTATTTGTAGTTTTTTGGTAAGGTGCAACGTGGCAAGTTTAGGTAAATAGGAATAAATACAAAGGAAAGAAGAGCACATGCTGATTCAAATTATCTAAAAAAAATAATAATATGGAGTATTAAACTAAAGATTAAAATAAAAAGTCCCTTTATTATAAGAAATTATGATCGATTAGACAATGTAAATCCAACTAGTTGATCTTCGTTTCTTGCTAATTAGGTTAACCTTTTTAAGATACTTTGTTTAGTTTATAATTAAATTTATGTACATGTGTTTGTCCCGGAATGTCCGCACGGAAATTGAAGTCTGAATTGGCCATAATATGTCATTTGTCAAATCTTATTTGGTACGACGATATTGAATAATAAAAAAAATATATTAAGACATATTTAGATTCAGATCATGAAATTTAATTTTTGCTTTAGTTCGATTGTCAAATAGACATTAATTAGCAACTAGAGTTGAATATATATGTGCTGTTATTTAATTATGTTGAAGCGTTCAAATTAGCAGCCACTAATTAATTAATTAACTTGAAGAACAGTCGTTCTCAATATACGCCTAGAGAATTATTAGTGTATAAAATTTACTATGTATCAGCATTTCTGTGAGCCACACATATTATTACTCAGTAAGAAGATTTGGCAATACTATTGATATTAGTTAGGTTTCAAAATTAGACTAGCTGTTTATTATATGAATAGTAAAAGAATTTTGATGAGACCATAAGCATATTAATTGTTAATTTGATGATTCTAATCATATCCGCCAATTATTTAAGGTACGATTAACAATAGAAATTAGCTGATTCTATTTACATTTTGATTTAGGCCACGTAATGAGCAAATATGAAAATGGGAGTTACATAGTTTCCCGACAAGTCGACAAAATAAATAAAATAAAAAGAGAGCGTTAGCTAATTAACTATTTAAACTAAGATCTCCAGATAAAATTTAAAAATCATTTTATATATGGAAGGTAGCTTAGGATAAATTTAAATAGTCATTTTATATTTGTTTTAAGTTTTACAATATGTTATTTCAAATTCAAGGTTAGGTATCAAATTTGAATTAGTTACAAGTATATTAGTGACAAGCATTAATACGTGGCCCAAACCTACAGGATCTTAAAGTCAATAGCTTGTCCCTAGCTATAATCTAATAATACTTTTAAAAGTAATTAATTTTAAATTACAAAACTAGTCATGAGATTTTGCTTATGTCATTCTTATTTTGTGAAAAACACTATATATTGTTCATGTATTAACAATTTGATTGGCTTAATGGAACTCCCAGAAATCATAATCATATTTTATTCTTTGGAGCTTTATATATGTAAGATTCATGATCCCAAGGAATAAAGAGAAAACGAAAACAAATAAATAACAAAAAATTATTGTAAATGTTAGTACTACACTTTTTGCACTTTCATCATAGTTAGAAAAGAAAAAGGGAGATTGATATACCCACTGACAAGACAGATCAAAGTTAGTACAAACTCAATTAGCATTATTATAATTAAATTACCATATATGGATATTGACACTGTATTATTGGAAGTCATTAAGAACGGTGAAGCTAGGTAGAAATTTATAAATTCGAATAAATTCACTAGCTTTTAGCTACAGTTTTTTTATTCTCCGTATAATTACAAATAAATAATATTCTCATAAATCTATATCTAGTATAATATATTTAGATTCGTTAAAATATATCACTACTATGTATTATAATATTCTTATTATCAAAAATCTAATCTTTAAAAATGTTTTCAAAAACTTTTTAACCCAGTTTGTTTTTATATTTATAACTAAATAACTAAAAGAAAAGTCAGGTCTTGGGACTTGAATATATATATACCAACAATTCAAAATTTAAATATCCCTTCAATTTAATTGGCTATGATTATAGATATAGATTTGAACTTAATTAATGAAAACTTTTGGCTAGTGCGTGCATTATGTACATGGTCAATTGGATAATCCAACAATAGAGACAAATATGATGTATCAATTTTATGTATTAAAAACTTTTACATTTTTTTTAATCTGAACATAAAATTATAAATTCAGAACAACACTATATTTTGTTACGTAAACACTTTTGTATTTTTTTTTTAATTATAGAATCGATCAATAATATTTTAAATCATAATGAACGATTATAATTTAGAAACATATTCTATCACTAGACAAACATGGAGCCCTTAGAAAGAGGAAGAAACCAAATATCATGACTTAATTTTAATTTGTGGTGTAGATTTACTATTCCTATGACCATTATTATTGGGACTTGTACTTTGTAGTTATAAAAAGTATAGGATATCATTTTCTACAAATGAAGAGTTGGCAATTTCTACGTCTTTTCAGAGAAAAAGCAATAATAATATAATTGTCGTTTTATATAAAGATGTTCATATATTCTTTGTCGTTTAATTTGTTGTCGATTCTTCTTTATTTATACTAATAACTCATTATGGGTGGTAGATTAAACAAGATTTTTTTGGGGGGAAATTGGAACCCAAGTTCTGTGAATTATTTTAGTGAAATCTGTCAGTCACTAATAATTAAAAAATAATAACTGTATTTTTAGAATGCCACGTAAAGAGTTTCAAACCAATCATTTTATCCTAGAAAATACTGTTGGGTTTTAGCAAATGTGAATGGGAAAAAGCAAAGCAGAGATATGCAAATAGGGAATTCTTTTGGAGGGACAATGAAAGTCATTTGCAAAGTGCAAATGAAAAGTCCATTTTCTCCCGTCATCGGTACAAAAACAAAAAGAAATGACAATTAATTGTCCTTATAGAATGAGAAATACTTCCATTACTTCTTAAAGAGCTAAGAGAAGATCCCCTCTCAACGATCGTTGCTCGCTCAGTCTCGGCTTTGCTTTGGCTTTGGCAAATGATTGAATTATAATTTTTTTGGACCAATTTATTTAATCAGATTTGTATTAATGCAAATAAACCTGTTAATAGTTACCCTCTTTATAAATGCGGGGTTAACGGTAACATTCCGCCGAAAAGTCATTACTTTTCCGGAAAAGTAGTTACGTTCCAAAAGTATTTATTTTCCTAACAGACACATTTTTTTTCGAAAAGTTGTTTATTTTTTTCCAAAGACACAACTTGCTGGAATAAACTGGTCGAATTAGATTTCCTCTGAACAGACCGTTTCTTGTTGAAAAGGGCCTATAAAAGAAGTTCCTTTTTGATTTTTGCCAACACGGAAATTTTTCTTTCTCTGCATTTGTTTTTTCTCTCAAATAAATCAAAGTGTCTATCGACTTTTTGAGTCTGTGTGGACTTGTTTGCTTGTTCTTTCAGTCGTGGAAGTTAAAGAAGTTTGAGGTACCTAGCTATTTCTTTAACAGGTTTTAATCCGTTTTATCTTGGGGAGAAAATTAATCCATAACCTTGGTACAGGATGGATTAAGATTTCTTACGGACACACAGTAAATTTCTTTCTGTGGACCTCGCTTCATTCTGTATTTTAAATTTTTTTCTTCTTCATCTGTTTCTGTTTCTGTTCATTAACTTTATAAATACAAGTTATTGTAAGAATAACAAATACAACTTTATTTAGCACACAATTGTGCTTAATACAAGATCTGTGTAATCATCTAGCTAGCTTTTAAAATGTAAGTTTTGATTAAATATTTAAACTATTATGATATGGACAATGGTGGTGTACGTGTGAAATTTAAGAATATCATTAATACAATTTTCCAAATACATAAAAATTTTTAATTCAGTTATCCTTCACATAATTATGTGGTTATTAAAAGTGTTTTCTTTCAATTTAACTAGAAGATGTCCCTTAAAAAGTTTCGTGCTGCTAAATACCCAACAAACTATATGTCTTGATGATTTTTATTCTATATATATATATATTCGAATATCATTTTCTTGTTTATGTCATCCTTAATTATTTCCAAAGCCCACTTAATTTGTTTTTGGGTGGTAATCCTTAATTGGCTGTGGCCTTGTTTAATTGCTCATGAATCTCTACTACTAGGGACAAGTCCCTCTACTAATTGTTTTCTTAAATCCTGTCGCTCACTTTTAGCTTGGTAAGTTGGATTAGTGATTTTACTTTCTAATTTAGGCCACGTATAAATCAAAGAGTCAAAAGAGGAAAAATGATTTAAATTAAAATAGTATTGTTTCCCAATAAGATGACAAATTTACCAAAAAAAATTAGGTTATCTATGGTGCTGAGTCTGCTGACAAGCAAGTCATGATTTTTTCCCCCCATAATAAGATCACTAAGCTAATATAATAACAATAAAAAAAATTTAAAAAAGCATAATACCTGACATTTGGAAGCTTAAGACAAGATGTGTATCAATAAATTTTTTTTTTTTTCAAGATCTCAAAGTCAATAGCTTGTCCATGATGTGATAATAACCTTAATAATTAATATTAAGTGATGACTAGTGAGATACTGCTTAGCTCATCCTTATTCTCCTTGCAATATAAAATAATATATGTGCCAAAAAAAATGTTAATATTGAGTAATTCTAAACTGAGATATTGTAGAATTATTTTTTAGGGTATACAATGTGTGTTTATACTAGAATTTAATTAAATTTGAATTGATATCGAAAAATATTATAATAATATAAAACTACTTTCTTATAAAAATAATATTGTATTCTAAGTTTAAACCCGAACAGAGACCTATTTTTCATATGCTCCCACGTATATTAGATAGGCAAGGCAACTATTTGAAATGGACAAACACAAACCTAATTTTCAACCAAGCTTTGAACTTTAAATAACCAAACCTCATGAAAAAGAAAGCAAACTCTTTCTTGTTTAAAAATCACAACATTTTGTTTCACATTTTTTTTAAGAACGTGATTAACGACGCATGTTATATTCTTCTAAATTTGTTTTATTCATCGAATAGAAGTTGTATAAGCTAACATTACAAAACATCTTTTAAATGCATGTCACCTAAAACACAAGTGTACTGATAAATATATATTTTTTTTAATAAAACAGAATTTTCTGTTTCTTTTGATGTAGAATTTCAACCTAACACTCAAAAAGTTCTTCACTTTTTCAACTTTCGAGACTCCAATTTCTTAATATAAAATATTTTTAAATAATAAAATAATTTTACAATAAATATAAAAAATATCTTAAAAATTATTTAACTCTCGAAATTCAAACGACATAACCCTTCCTCCCACAGGTGTCAGTTATAATTTGAAGCCCCTCTTCCCTTCCTTGGATATTTGTATGCAAAATGCACATTTTTTTGTGCTTCGGCGTAATTTAATGAAAGCTGGCAAGTTATAAAAGCCGTAATGGACATCAAGCTGACATCAGCTCAGCCCATGGGCTTTTTTACAGTACGTGGCAAGTTGACATTAGAGATAAATGCAGTTTACGTGGCGGCTTGATTTATATCATTCGGCTCACACATGGCCCATCAATTCGTTTCGTTCGTTCAGCTGCCCTGTTACATCTGGCCCACCAGTTAACCGTTTCCGGAGTCGAACGCCGTCACGTGTTTCTTCAACTTGATTTTCAAAGGCGTACAGGTAGAAGAAAAATACCGGACAAAAACTTAACAGGAGGCGGACGGACGAATAAAGATATTTGATTTTTCAAAGTTAAGAAGATGAACAGTTGAGTAATTGATTAGTGGGAAGTGGTGGTAAAAGGTTCCTTATTTGGGGACCCGCTCCCGCGTACCCTCCGGGGTCCTCTTTCCTTGGTTCGTCTTCCTTCTGGGCGTTGTGTCCCTGGTCTTTTCTTTGGGCCCCTCTCGCGTCCTCCTTCGGGCCCTCCGGTTTGCCTTCCTTTGGTTTGGTTTCCTTCGGCTCTCCTTTTCCTCTGTCTCTTTCGATTCCATTTCTTCCCCCCTCTCGCTTTTCGTCCTTTTTTCCCCACCCGCCGGGCCTCTTGCCCTCTGTCCCCTTCCGTTTGTCTCTTCCCGCTCCTTCCTACCACTCCTACATCCCTCCCACTTTCCGCTTCCCCACTCCCCTTCTCCTCTTTTTTTCCTCCCCCCCCTCCCCCTCTTCTCCCTCCTTCCTTTCTCCTCCTCCCCTACCTCCGTCGGTCTCCTCCCCCTGCCTCGCCCTCGCGGCCCTCCTCATTTCCCCCCTTTTGCCGCTTTGCCGTCCCCTTTCTTTCTTTTCCCTTCGCTGGTAATCATGTTATGTGGACGAGGCAAATGGGAATACAGTAACATTATTTCAGTAATCAGTACAAAATATACGTACACAATTTTCATGAGTAATATTTGACTAGATTCTATTTCCATACAAATGTTATAAAGGTCAAAATTATTCACCAAGCTATCCATGTTATCAAATCAATATTTGACGCTTTCTTATTGAACTAACTTTGAAGACCAATTTGACTTAATTTTAAAAGTTGAATTAAATCACATTAATTTAATATTTTAAACAAAAAATTAAATATTCTAAAATTATATAAAAAGTAATATAAATTACAATTTTTTTCATAATAATATGATTGAGAAAAAAAATCTTAAAATGTTAGTCAAAGTTTTTATAGTTTGACTCTAAAAATAAAAACTAAGACAAACAATACAGGACGAAAAGAGTAATTAAAGTTCATAAAATTAAGGGAAAAAATTATAGCACTTCCTTTTTTTGGAAAATCGCAGTGGTAGATAATTAGGCGTAATTAAACGAACAATTAACGACCGCTGTCTATGAGAATATAAGTAAATAAAATACATAAACAGTAATTAGCCCACTATTTCAAAATTTCAAAGTCAATTACCTGTAATCCCATTTCCTAAGAAGGAAAAAACATGTCGAAAATAACTTAGTCATTTCTACTTTTAAAATTCAACATTTGAACCCTATCTTTCCACGTTTGCCTTTTCTAGAATTCAACGTTTCCTTGACAAGCACAAAACATCTCGTGGAAACACTAAACAATCAAAGAGGCAAAGAAGCACCTGATCGTAATTCATTTTTCGTAATTCTCTCATCGTTCGATATTGCTTGTCCTAATTTCTATTTTTAGAGTAAAATTATAAAAAATTTGACTAACATTTTAAGATGTATTTTTCATCATATTACTATGAAAAAAATTACAATTTATAATACTTTTCATATAGTTTTAGAATATATAATTTTTTGTGTAAAATATCGAATTAATATGATCTAATTTAACTTTAAAAATTAATTAAATTAACTTTTAAAAAACACAACATAACAAACGATTTCAGATGGAAAATCTGAGTCTAAATTAAATGCATATTTTTTTCATCTTATTTCCAATAAATTAACTTTTAATTCAAAACTATAATTCAGTATATGATTAGACTCCTTTACAATTTCCTTTTAAGTGATATAAATATTTCATATATCATGTATGCAACTTAGCTGTAAATGAATTAAGTTGACATGTATACACACGTCCTAAATGATATAATACACGTAAAATATTATGTAGGCTATAAAATTATCATGTAGGGTGCAAGAAGAATGTGTTCATTTGTTTAATTTTATCCAAGTTTAAGTACATACTTGTAACTCTCAAAATTTAAAGTCATAGTTATCGGCTGACGTTAAGATAATAATTATGTTTATATATTATGTCACAAAAATTCATCTAAATTACATTTATATAAAAACTAAATTTACGTATACGCGTTATATTTTGAATCCTCTGTACTTCTTCGCTTGTTTAAATTTTACACATTTTTAGTGAAAATTTCGATTCCGCCCAAATTTTTTTCCTTCTTCTTAAACCTCACGTATCATACTCCCACGCGTCTCGCTACTATAAACCATTCCCCCTCTAACCCCGACCACCCTACCCACCTAACCCCTTACCACACAACAACTCACATCTCTCATTGCTTATATATCTCTCACCTTCCCCTTCCATTATTTCCATATACAATCTTCTTCTCATTCTTCCATTACTCAATTCACAAAACCTCTACATTTATTATAAACCAAATTCACTCCAAAAAATCAACAATCATAATTTGTACATACTATCATTCAATTCATCTTTGTTAAAAAAAAAATGACGAGAAAAAATAATAGTATGGGAGCGATGTTGCTACAGAAAGAAAGCTTTCGAAGAACAAAATTCGGTACCCTTTTGTACTCCGATCCAATCAGTGACCACGAAGAAAGCAGTAACAATTCCGCTCGCAGCAGCAATGCTTCTTCTGCACCCAGTCCACCTAGAACGTCGTCGTTTAACGGCACAAACAATACTGCTAACAATTCCCCAAATTACTTCATGTCTCCATGGAACCAATCTGCTTCGCCTTATGTAAAATCTCCATGGATTCACCAACCATTACTCGATTCCTCAGAAGAATCAGAATCCAGCGACTGTAAAAATGGTCTAATCGGATCTCTTGTTAGAGAAGAAGGTCATATATATTCATTAGCCGCATCTGGAGATTTGCTGTATACCGGATCAGACAGCAAAAACATTCGAGTATGGAAGAACTTGAAGGAATATTCCGGGTTCAAATGTCAAAGCGGATTAGTAAAAGCCATTGTTGTATACGGAGATAAAATATTCACCGGTCATCAAGATGGTAAAATTCGTGTATGGAAATTTTTAGGGAAAAAAAGAAAAGCATATAAACGTGTTGGTAGTTTACCTACCGTTAGAGATTATTTAAAGAGTTCAATTAATCCTAAAGCATATGTTGAAGTAAGACGAAATCGGAATGTTCCTTGGATTAAACATTTTGATGCGGTTTCTTGTATGAGTTTGGATAAAGAGAGAGGGTTGCTTTATTCTGGATCTTGGGATAAAACACTTAAAGTTTGGAGATTATCAGATTCGAAATGTATTGAATCAATTAATGCTCATCAAGATGCAATTAATTCAGTCGTCGTTGGTTTCGACGGGTTGGTTTTCACTGGATCAGCTGATGGAACAGTTAAAGCTTGGAGAAGGGAATTAGTTGGGAATAACGCAAAGCATGTTCTTGTGGAAACACTGTTAAAACAGGACAATGCTGTGACATCACTGGCCGTAAACGCTGCAGCAGCAACGGTAAGAGCACACATTTATTTATTTCATTTTAAAAAGTTTATGTTATTATACAGAACACACGTCTAATTATTTTATATGTCAAACAGGTGTATGCTGGATCCTCCGATGGACTAGTGAATTTCTGGGAGAGGCAAAAGCATTTTTTGGAGTACGGAGGTGCGCTGAGAGGTCATAAATTAGCTGTGCTGTGCGTGGCGGTTGCTGGTAATTTGGTATTGAGTGGATCAGCTGATAAATCTATATGCGTGTGGAGAAGGGAAGAAGGTGGTATCCACAGTTGCTTAACGGTGTTAACAGGACACAACGGCCCCGTTAAGTGTTTGACCGTTGAAGAAGATTCAAATGGTAGCGACAATGACAGCGAAGATGAAGCTCCGGTGGAGAAGAGAAGTGACAAATATTGGAGAGTGTATAGCGGGAGTTTGGACAATTCCGTGAAGGTTTGGAGACTATCGGAGAACAACTTTAGTGGTTTCGAAGAAATATAAAAGAAAAATCATACAATTTGAAAAGCAAATTCAGAATTAAAAATTTAATTAGCCCGCGGAGGAAGTGGTGGGAATTGAGATGCGGCTGCGAATTGCCGTGTAGGGTTGAGTTATTGGTGGTGTCACATAAAAACAGTTTTCCGTTTCACACGAAGAAAAAACTGTTTTTTTTTTGTGCCGTTAAAAAAACTGTAGGTGGGGGACCAATGAGCATAAATCTTCATTACTAAGGAACGTTAATATTAAAGCAGAGAGGAACTAACATTATTCTAAATACATTTATTAACGTTTTGTATTTCTCGTTTCCCACATTTTGGTTGTAAGTTTGGTTGATGATTGTCTTGTTTAAGCTGTAAATTCTAAGTAACCATGTGTTTGAAAGTTCTCAATCATCCAACGGAACGTTTTTATATTAATGAATAAATTTTTACTTCTTGCATATATTTTTTTTTTTGTTATCTATGTGTTCAATATTTGGTAAATTATTTCGAATTCGTAAGAATTTTGTGGGATAGAATGTTAAAAGTATTTTGCTAAATTAGAGATGATTCTACTTTTAAGGTTTTGCCGCTACATTTTAATATGTAAAGCAAAGCCAAGAAAAAGAGTGCTTAGTGACATGTATGACAGACAAATAAATTCTTAAAGCAAAGAGCTAGAGCTTTTGATGATGTGAAAATAAAAGTGGTAGCTTTGTGGTTTTTCTCGCGCTTACTTTTTTTATAGGCTTAAAAGCCTTTTTTATTAGGTTCAAAATCTTTTCAAAAGATATAATGTAATATAAATCTCTCGTATTGTGTAAGCACATTAGGAATTGTTTGTCCCCGTTATCTTAGGAATTCTTTAACGTTTGTGCATATTTCATTGAACATTTTTAGGGGGGGTTTTAAATCTGCCATTGAATGTGTTACTGTGTAAAGAACAAATTTTTTTTATTCGTGGGGGGGGGTTGGGGGGGGGTTTTCATGTAGGATAGTAGTAGGGGTGGGATTGTGGTAGAGAGCTCTAAAATATATGGGTTGGGTGGTTTGTGTTTTCTATTGCCTGTCTGGTTCCTGCAGTAGCCAGTCTGGAATTTGATGGAGGAACTACTATAGTGTGGGTGGAGGCCGTGGAAATGTAAATATGCGAGCTGCTAGCACAAGAACTAAACTAGTGGTCTAATAAAGTGGATCACTTTTGAAAGAGAGGTAGAGTGTTGGTTAAAGTTCGTACTTTCGTGGTTCTTTAGAGTAATTTGGGTATTCGAATGTGATAGGGGTGGTGGGCCAGTCACTCAAAAGGGTAGTAAGATAGTGTAGATAGAAAGTGTTGGGTGTCCAAGAAGGGTCTGTTATGATTAGTCGCAGTGGGTGGAAACTGTGTAGGTGGGCATAAGTTCGCCAACTCACGGGTAAAATTCGCGGAAAATCTGCTAAAATGGATGAGATGCACCTCGAGGTGTTAACTCAACTGAACAAGAGAAAAAATAGCGCTGGCTAGTGAGGGGGCAGCGATTTTTGGCCAAGGGAAAAGGGACACACATAAATTTAGGAAAATAGTGAATACTCAAAATGAAATCCACAAATGGGCAATATACATCACGGGGTTGCAAATTTTGGGCTTCCACACCAATTCGTCGGCCAGGGCGCGTTGATATTATTTTGAATTTCCGTGCTTTTGGGTTGTGTTTTTAGAAAAATAAGGTAATAGCGCGCGGGCAGGGCTAGGAGCACTCTCTAACTAGGGCAAACAGATTTTTGTTTTATATAAAATCAAAAGCTGCTAGGGGAAAAAAAGGGTGAGACAAGAGGATAAGGATACCAAAAAAGAAAAGAATTTGTTACTTGTGTGTGTGTTTATTTGTGGGATCGGGCAGAAAATTTGTTAAATAAATTCAATAATTTTTCCTCTTTCATTTTTGTATTTAAAAATCATTGAATGTTAGATTGTGAACTTCCACTAGTATTTAAATTTAACTTAATAAAGTACTTTTTTTTTAGAAAGAAATTATGTTTATTACTTACTTCTTTTATAATTTTTAAAATAATGTATATTTGTTCTTATAAGTTATAACAGACAATTATTAAAAAATATATATTATTTAAAATAACATATATTTTTCTTTTCTAAAAAGATATTAATATTAGGAATTTAGAATTTAAAGTACTATTATGACAATTCATTAATTAAGTTTTTTAAATAAAAAATTCAGTAGAAAAATATGTTTTTAATTTTAACAATATATTTTACAAAAATTGAATACAAATTTTTTTTTTACAATAAAATCGGCTGCCTAGCAGCGATTGATATAAGAAAAAAAATTTTTTTTTCTTTATAAATCGCTGCTAGTGCAGCTGATATAGGCCTTATTTTTTTTAAAAAAAAAGAAACTTAAAAAGGAAAGAAGATAATATCAAATCGCTTAATCGCTCTATCGCTGGCCCTGGAGCGATTTGTAAAAAAAAAATTTTGAATCGCTGCTCAAGCAGCGATTCATTTTTTGTATTAAAAAAAATTTTTTTTTGGCAAAAAATCGGCTGCCCGTGAATCAACAGCGAGAATTTATACGTTTTTCCGTAGTTAATTAAAATCGCATGGGGGGTACCGGGGCAAAAAAAAGGAAAGAGCCGCGAAAGGCCAAAAAAAAAAAAAAAAGGGGTAGTCAGTGCATGCTACTAGTTTTAGGCCGGGTTTGATGGGTAGTTCCTCAGGACGACAGAGGAAACGGATGTGAGTGAAACCAGCTAGGATGATTTCTGGCATGCACCACGTTAATACTTGAGCCTTTTTTTGTTCTACTTTATATCGTCCCCTTTGCGTTTTGGACTCTTCAATATGCCTAACATTAAAAAAAATAGTTGGTTCATGAAATGAAGAAATACTTAAAGAATGAGAAAAAGAGTGTGACAACTTTTTCTACAAGTATCAGTTCAAAGCAAAAAAAACACAAAAAAGGAGGCATGAGCTGTTATATGTCACCTATAATACGCTTATAATTAATCGCCGTAGAAAAGGGGGCCGGGGGGGCATCATTAAGATCTTCGGAAGCAAAATGATACTTTACCTTTGTTTCAATACTTATTTTATTTGTGTAATTTTAAATTCGATCGCTATTTGTTTTTAGAAAAATAATTAACATTACTAAGTAATAAACAACTCTAATAATAGTTCGTTGTATGGTTGGTTGGCTGGCCGATGAATTCCCACTGCATAATGGCCCCAAAGCTAACTTTAATGGCAGAAAAGTCGCAATGTACACCTAACATAGAGAATCAAGTACTCAACAAAATTATTTTATACATACAAATTGAAATTATTTATCTTGTTTATGAATTATTGTTAATTCTCTCTCCCTTTCCTAATTAGTATTAGATATTATCCCACATCTTATGTTAAAGTTTACACCAATTTTGGAAATTTTGATTCTGTCGTTTAAATTCTTCATATGTTGTTTGCTGTTCAAAAATTCTTGTTTAGACAGTTCATACCATCCATACATAGTGTTTTGATCTAAGATTTCAATTCTTCCGTGTTTCAATAGTAACATATCTTTAACATGGAGGGGGGGGAAAAAGAAATATGAAGGGGGGGAAAAAAGCTAAGGTCCAATTATCGTGAGTCCTCGACCTTTATTGTTTAAAAAGGAGTTGAAAGGAAAATGAGGACCCTATTAGGCTTGGGCTTCAATTTCATGTCTTTCACAAGCCCTCTATTTCGGATCCTTTTAGTCTTGGGCCTACTGTCCTTTTTGTATTGGGCTTTGAATGAGATTGCCGGGTTTTGGATTGGCCTTCAACCTGATGCAGGCTAGGGGGTTTCCTTGATTATATAACAAACCTCGCGGGCGCTCATTTGAAACGGATACTGAATAGACAAATAGTAATCAAATTAATACTTAAATGACGAAATTATAATTGAAAAACACTAGACTAGAGAAGTAGGAGATGATATACTTGAACATAGCACAAAGATGAGAGGATAACAAACTTTGTAAGTTACGTTGTCAACCCGTTGTTCTTTTTAATTAGTACGTCTCCTGGATCCTAAATTAACCGTTTTAAAGGCTTTCTAGCCCTATGGTTTCTTGTTGGCCCAATATTTATTTGTGTGGGGAACAAAATCTGATAACGTTTCGTAAACATGATAATCAATATTGAGTTGGGATCAATCCATGGCTAAGTCTTTAGTAAATGTTTTGGTTTGATGTGGCTTATTGTGAAAAATTGTACTAAATATGACTTTTGGCTGTACTTGACCCAAGTCGAGCTAAATTAAAGTTTGCTTACATTCATAACATAAAGTTATAATGGCGTTAACAGCTATAATTCAAGTCATACCGATTATTGCTCGTTTATATTATTAACTCAAATATCATTTTTAAGCTCGACTCAAGCTAACTCCAACATATAACATACAATGAATACATCTTGTGAAAGGGATGTTTTTAAAAGACTTTTTTTTTTTTGAAAATAAATAATAACATTGATCGGTTATCTATGTATCATAAAGAAAGGAAATATTAGCTTTTATTTAGGTACTTACCACAAATTAAGGAAAATTAAAATTAGCTAAAAAAAATTTAGTAAGAAATGGCCAAATCAAATTTTGATCGCGCATTTTAATTCATTTCATCCGAATAACTTTTAAACGAATTACTAACTGCTTTATTTATTAATACAATTCAACTAAATTAATCGATCCACTCATTTAACACCTCTAATTTCTAAACCAATGTAACCTTTGAGAATCTTTTTTGTTGATTTGGTATTTGTCATTTACAGCTGAGAGGAGGTTATAGAACTAAGGGTAATTATGTGTCTCGGGGATAAAATACAACGAAAAATCTAACGTCATTCGTTTTACTTGGGCTTGTGACCCCAATTTGGGGTGTTTGACGGACACAAAAAAATAAATGTTATGTTTTTTTTTTTTTCTCCTGTTGGGTGAAGTTTAATGAAGCAAGTTACTTTTTTTGATGGAGTAAAAACGGGGTTATTTAATGTTAAGATGAGGCAAAGGTATTTCGCGTAGTTATAATAGTATTGTAGTTGATAGGGGGATGAGGCCAAAAATAAATGGAAAACAAATTTTCACGAGATTGAACGGTTAGAAATATTAGACAATACAAGACAAATACGGTATGAAATCAGAAGATTGGTAACGATCTGATGGGGGTTAAGGAAAGGTGGTGGGGTGGAACCACCATACAGCGATCCGTATTAAAATGAATGCTGACCACGGAGCTCATGCAATAAGTACATTTCTGTACAAAAACCTTCCACAGTCGTGCTGCAATTTTGGTGGAATTTACTTCAATTTGGTTTTTTATTATGTAGGGGAGAAAATGAGATGAGAGGCTGAAAGGGTAAAAAAAAGTAGAAAATCTGTAACTTGATTGAAGAACAATTAAGCTATGTATATGGTCAGAGTGTTGATCAATCAAGCTGAACTTTCATCTATAGAAATTGAAATAGGTATAAAAAGACAAATACTGCAATGATTTGTAAGCATAAGTCGACTGTCCCTCGCATATCGTGTTAGAATGAGAGGAAAGATTAAACATTACATAACATAAAACCTACAATTTGATGAAACATAACCTAAATGTAATGATATGTATTTGAAGATTAGGATAGACATTGAATAGGTAATTGAGCATCGACTAGTTATTATTACTCTCCTACAACTTATTTCATGTTTTTTTTTATTACTTTCTACTTAGATTATCACATTACTCAATATTGTTATTATTCTTTTCTTCATTATTTTCAGCATGACTTCTCTTTTACGATATTTCTTTTTCATATCTTCTTTTTTATGCGATTACCTGGCCAAACTATCCTTCGGATACTAGATGAGTATCATGTTGTTATTTGACCTTGAAGGAACTTACAATTAACTCAAGAAAAAGACTCAACACTTGTGGTTCCTAATTAATCGCCGGGTCAACAACGTGATATAGCTGTTTATGGCAACATTCAAAGGGCGGGGTTTCAATAGCTGATAAACACCTATTACTCATAAAATCAACCAAAAAGGATCAAATGAATATATTCATAAACTATCTTGAAATGATTAAAAATAATAATCCCTTTCTTTATATTTTAATATATCAACATTATGAAGAGGTGGTGCCCTGCCGTCCCAAAACGTATAATCATTTATAACAAGCTGATCGAACAGTGTCACAATCTTATGCGGGTTGTGTACAACGCTTTATCAACGAAGAAGGTATATGCACCACGTGTCCCTAATTTTAGTGTTCCATGTAGCATGACTGAAACAAATAATAATGCTGGTGGTGTGTTAATAATGACGCTGGAGCACAATGTGTATCAAAATATAACGAACTATAGTCTTCATAATCATTATCATGAGACTACTGATTGTCGGATGTAATATTATTCGTTTGGTTTGTGTCCAGTACTAAAACAAACTGGTCAATTAGAGATTATTATTGTCAATTTCCAACTTTGATTAGTAAAAATATTAAGAAAAGCATGGACTATTCACCTAATACTTAGGATAAAGACTCAGATCCCAAATATTTCACTTGTTTTCACAACATGCAAAACATATAGCTATAAATGCTGATACGTGGTCGGGGGACAATCGGCGGGCGCCAAAATTTGAAGTCAATCGTCAGAAATACCCTCACATTCCTACCCTCATTGTAAAAATAAATAAATAAAAAATTCAATGTTTTGGACCAATTCAAAGTTCAAAAATGAGGCAACCATCAGCCTCAGTAATAGTTGATCATTTTTTATACATTATTTGTTGGAAATGTTTACTAAACGCGTTGATCAATAATAATAAAAAAAGAGTACAACTTTGATGAATTGAGAAGTTGAAATGGTCTACGCAAAAAGAATTGGAAGACTTCTTTTGTGGTCTCCAGTCTTGAAGTTCTACTGGTAAGAGTTATGACTGAGGTTTGAAGACCAGAAGAACACATTATATTCTCCAGTCTTTGTTCACTACCGCCCAAAACTGTAAAGAATAAAAAAAAAGTTCAAATTTTGGCGTTTGGGTATTATCAAGAATCAGGTTTTTAGGCTTGTAATCATCAGTTGACACAACTTTCAAGAACCCTTTTTGGATTCTTGGAGATTTTTACTGGTAAGGTTCAAGTTCAAGGCCAAATACTCCTTATATTGTAATCACTGTATTTTTCAGTTTCTATTTCTAAGCTTTTATTTATCCCTTTTCCCCAAAACAGGAAGGAGCAAAGGGGTTTACATTTTGGATTCTGGTTATATCAAGAAACAGGTTTTTTTCTGGGGTGTAAATCATCAGTTGATTACCCTTTTTTAGGTAGAATCCTAGGAGTAAAGTAAGTTTCTATCTTTTAATCAAATTGTGGTTAAAGGGGTTTTGAGATTAGGACTAAGTTAACAAGTATGGCTGCAATCTTGAAAAGTCTTTTCCCTGTTTAGGTAGAAGCCTAGGAGTAAAGTAAGTTTCTATCTTTTAATCAAATTGTGGTTAATGGGGTTTTGAGATTAGGACTTAGTTAACAAGTATGGCTGCAATCTTGAAAAGTCTTTTCCCTGTTTCTTCCTCAAAAAAGGAGGATAATCATGAGGCGTTTGATGTAGAATACTCCTTTGCTGAGGAGTATTCTGGTCCTCCTGTTAGTTATGACATTCCTCAGGTGGTTCCGGTTGATGTACACCGGATTCCAACGGCCTCAGTAGTTGCTACTGCAGCTATGTTGAGTAGAAATTTGTCACTACCAGTTATTGAACCAATTGTCAAGAGTGATTCCAAATTAATCAAGAATCAGAAGTCAAAGGAGACGGATTTAGAATTAGAATATGTTGAGAATGATCATGCCTATAGAGGATCAGATGGAATTGAAAGTTCTGATACCTTAGGATTTTCTGACAGTCATGATAATTCCCGAGAACTGTCAGGAAGTTCGGATGTTGAGGACTTAGTAGATGAATGCAAGGAAGAAGTAAGATTTGTGAGTCATCCGAATTCTGTTGCCTTAGAATCTGAGGAATCAATTTTGAGCTCTCCAGATGTTGCCTTAGAAGTATTGTCTTGTGAAGAGGCGGAGGATTATGCTGATGAAATTGCTGGCAACCAAGGTTGCAGAAATATTGTAACTTTCTGTGAAAGTCAATCAAGTGATGTTTCTACCGACAGTGATGAAGAGGAGCCAGGAATGTTTCCCGAAAAACCAATAGTAAGCAGTGATTCCAAGAAGTGTTTCCGATGTCATAAAGGGAAACGATTCACTGAGAGGGAAGTATGCATAGCTTGTGGTGCAAAGTATTGTATCGATTGTGTGTTGAGAGCAATGGGGGCAATGCCGGAAGGAAGAAAGTGTATTACTTGCATTGGTTACCGTATTAATGAATCAAAGCGAAATTCTTTAGGCAAGTGTTCTGCAATGCTTAAGAGGCTGTTAAGTAAATGGCAAATTGATGAGATTATGGAATTGGAGAAGTTATGTCAAGGTAATCAGCTTCCACCCCATCTCGTGAGCGTGAATGGTAAACGTCTTTCCCTTAGAGAGTTGTTCGACTTGCAAAGCTGTGCATATCCACCAAAGAAGTTGAGACCAGGGAAGTACTGGTATGACAAGATGTCTGGATTATGGGGAATGGTAAGTGTTAATTAGATCCTACTTTCATTGTTTGGCATTGAAATTAATATTGTTGTTTGCCTGATATTTTTTTTTTGGTTTGGCTTAATAAAACAGGAGGGACATAAGCCCTGCCAGATAATTTCTCCCCAACTAGCTGTTGGTGATACAATTAAGAAAGATGCTAGCAAGGGAAACACAAATATTGTGATAAACAATCGAGAAATTACAAAATTAGAGCTGTATATGTTGAAGGTTTGACTTCTGAACTACTTAAGCCTTCTGAAATTATGAATGCTTGCGGTTGGAGTTCTTAGCATGTTGTCAAATCATTTCAGCTGGCAGGAATAAACTGTGAAGGAAACGTTTGTTTTTGGCTCAGTGCTGACGGATCCTGCCAGGAAGAGGGCATGAACAATGTAGTTGGGAAAATATGGGACAAGGTTGTTTTCTGTTCATCCATTCATTTCTTTTGACCAGTTTACCTACTTTTTCTCACATTCTTTGATAATCGTGATCTTTTTACAGACTACACACAAGCTGCTTTGCCATGCTTTGAGATTGCCTATTCCTCCTGTGTCTGCAAATTCTTCTGGTGAAGAAGTTGGAAGTGGATTGGATGCAGGTGACCCTTGCAGCACAGTTAGCAAAAAACTAAATAAACTACTTCTTGCTGGTTGTGATCAATCGGGAACAAGTACTCTGTTCAAACAGGTACAGTATGGGTGGAACATTTCACTTAAAAGGAAGACATTTCTCTATGTTTATTTGGGTTCTCCGTTGATAGCCAGCTTAACTAAATCTGTGTGGTTTATTTATCGGAATCACTTGTATAAGCTGGTTACTTACATAGTTATGCTAGATCGCAAATAGAATGCATGATGTGGTTACTAATGAAGTCAAAACTGCAACTGTTGGGTTGTTACCATCCTGGCTTATGCTAACAAGAACCCAAATAATCGATTTGATCACCTAATTAATTAATAATATTCTGAATCAAGATGTATGTATTCTGATTAAGTGCATTTATATCACCTAAAATGTATAGAGGATGAGTGATTCTTGATAACATATGTTGCTAAGACAGACATTTATTTCTACTTCAGGCCAAAATTGCATATCACGTTCCTTTCTCAGAAGAAGAGCATCAGAACATTACATACACGATTCAAAGAAATTTGTATAGATATATTGCTATACTCCTAGAAGGACGTGAAAGATTTGAAGAGGAGTACCGTGTTGAAATGAGGAAAAAACGGCTTGATGAACCTGGCCCTTCAGGTATAGAATTTTATAGTTCTTCCTGACCTCCGTATGAACTGAGCTTTCTGTTACCTTTTGTCTCTACCTCTTTAGAAATGCAACGTCACGTGTTCCTCAGAACCCTCCTTTTGTCCGCTTAAGTCTGCATTGCCTTAAATATTAACTTTGAGCAATTGAGCAGTATAAAGACTGATATATAGAATCCTGAAGATGTAGATGTCAACAATTTAAAGACTGTTGATATGTGGATCTAGTGCTGTTATAGTTATGTTATTTACTATTCTGAGTTCTTTCGCTTCTGAGATTCAAATCATAAACATGATTTTCACAAGTAATGTATTTTTATCACAAAGAGTACAAAGAGTTTTAAGTTTTATCATGAAGTATACTGTAAATTTTTTGTTTCAAATCACTTGTATCTGTGAAATCATTTGATCCTATCAAGCATTAGTATCTGAGTATCATCTTTACTAACAGCGCTTCCAGACCTGATTGAAGAAGAGATTGAAGAAGAGAATGTCTATTCCATCAGCCCTAGACTGAAAAACTTTTCAGATTGGCTTCTTCAAGCTATGATGTTAGGAAATTTGGAGGTCATTTTTCCTGCTGCCACTCGAGAGTACTCAGCCGTAGTTGAGGAGTTATGGAAGCATAAAGCATTTCAGGCCACATATCAGCGGAGAAATGAGCTAGAAATGCTTCCTAGAGTGGCCAATTATTTCTTAGACCATGTAAGTTACTGTCTCATGGCTCATTCTCAGTTAGGGATTGATAGGATATCACTTTCTGTTCTTTGTTTCCATCCACAACTAACATGATTGTTTTCTTTCGTAGGCTGTTGAAATTTCTAAGGTAGACTACAACCCTTCTGATATGGATAAGTTATATGCTGAAGGAATTACTTCATCCAATGGTGTAGCGTCCATGGAATTTTCGTTCCCTAATCCAACTCAGGATAGTTACATGGAGACAGTTGATCAACATTCGTCCTCAATGAAGTCAGCTCTCTCTCTCCCTCTCCAAGTTACAAGTTTCATAAGAGCACTTGTGAGCTCTCTTCCATCAACTCATCCTTTTTCTAATGTAGGTACCAACTAATAAGAGTACACGCGAGCTGCATAGGGAAAAACTGCAAGTGGTTGGAGATGTTTGAAGATGTTGACCTTGTCATCTTTTGTGTTTCCTTGACGGAGTACAGTGAATATCTAGAGGATTACAATGGATTTTGCACAAACAAGATGATGGAAAGCAAGAGGCTCTTTGAGCAATCGTCATCATCCATATTTGCCCAAAACCTGCTCTTACATTGAACAAGTGTTTTGACCTAACTAAGAAATTAATTGAGATTTCCCCTTTCCTGATGTGACTTGGTTTAAGGACTTCCTCAGTGATCCAGATCGGCATCCAACAGCAAAACCAACAACAACAACCCCTCGTTGGCTCAACGTGCTTATCATTACATAGCTGTTAAGTTTAAACGCCTATATAATTCCATCACAGAGCGAAAACTGTTTGTTTCACACCTAACTGCTTTAGAGGCTGAAAGTGTTGATGGAGCTCTTAAATACACCAGGGAAATTCTTAAATGGGATGAAGAAAGGCGTAAAGTTATGCGCGATTGGACAACAGAAAGCCCTGAGGCTAGCACAACACTGGAGGCTAGCACAACTACATAGTTACTATCATTCTTTTGTTGAGAGTCCACTTCTCCTTTTGGCTGTACATAGTTTACAACATAGCAGGAAGTCACTTTACTAAAATGTTTAGTTTTGAGTCTCTCTTCTGCATTTTGCAGATACAATCTTGTAATACATTCTCTTTAGCTTTTACTAATAGGCTCTTGTTTCGACTTTGAGGACTCATTTGGTTCGAGGTATAATGTATAATAAATCTGAGCGATTTGGTCGGAGGCATTAGGCAAATCCTCAAGTTATTTATCCCACCATTTATATCCCATATACATACATGGTGAAATAACTTATCTTGGAATTATATATAACTCGTTCTCAATCAAACAACCCCTCATTGTTATAGTCATGATCGAGTCGTAGACAAAAAAATTTAATATATATATATAAGAAAAGAAAATCTTGCATATACATATACAAGAACATTTATACATACAACTAGTATAGAACAATGTAAGAAAAACTATAAATTTGGGTACTTGATGGTATCAACAAGGTGCAAATCGATCCATTAGCAAAAACATAGTTGCTTCACACATTGTGTTATCATTTTTGCTCTCTGCCATTTCTGAAGAAGAAGAAGAAAATTTCTGCCTTTTTTTGCTTTCTTCAACATTTTCCCCTGTTTTTTTCTTCTTCAACAAAAAATGACTTTTGGCTCTAACCTTTTCACTTATCTTTGTAATCTCACAAACACAAGCATCAACTACTGTTGCCATTTTTTTTTCTTGAAAAAAAAAAAAAGTTCCTCTCTTTCTCTCTCTCTTCTTTCTTGCTTTTGTATTCTTGAAAATATTTAAAACTGAGATATGAACTTGGAAAGTGAAAAAGGGCCTACTTATAAAGTATGAAATCAGAAGGTGAGGGTGGAATGGTCCTGCTGGTATTGAGTGGTTTTAGCAAAAAAAAAAATCTGCCCACCAGATACAGGGATTTGTAGATTATGTTTCTAGAATTATTCTCAACTTTTCCGGTAGTTGGAGTATTGCAGTAATTTTTATGAATACTTCTACTCAAATTGTAACCTTGGACTCAAAGTTTTCACTTGTTTTGTTTAATACTCAAATAATTTAATGTTAATAAAAAATTTAATTTTAGCCAAATTAACAGCGGGATTAGGGGTTGTTTTTTTTCCCCAGCTTATAAGCCTGTTTTGTTTATATATTCTTTGACCTTTTTTGCCCTTAATATTTTTTAATGGCAACTCCAACATTAACTACATAACCCTAACATCTCTTGTTCTTCTATTTTTTTCCTTTTCACGTGTGGAGATAACACTTACGATTACTAAAGAATGAAAATAAAATAATCTTAAATCTTTCCAGTGATCTATTCAAATTATCTATAATTAAAAATTGAAAATAAGTTGCAATGTACCTTAAATAAAAATTTATATTCTCTTTATAATAATTAATAAAGGAAATATTGATGATAACAATTATATTACCTATGGATGAAACTAAAATAAATCTAAATCGTTCTTTAATCTATTCAGATTATATATGTTTAAAATCTATAGGAAGTTTAATATTCCTCTTATAAATAATTTGTGATAGAAAAAAATATGTGATGAAGCCAAATAGATATGATGAATTAACTTTTATTATGTTAACAACGTTTAAGGTATTTCAACATTGTTGATTAAAGCTGTTTATTCAGCACTTATTTTGCTCACACATCAACAACTTTTTTTTTACTTCACACTTTATCCAAACGCATAACTGATTATTTTAAAAATAAGTTCACAAGCCTTTCAAAAAAGTACTTTTTTAAAGCTGCTTTTATTAAGCTCATCCAAACGTGCCATAAATGAATTGCATGGCTCATTCCTAGGCAGGGCTTTAATTTGATTTAGTTCTCACCACAATTCGTGTTAGATAAATTTCTAGATATCGATTGAATAGTCGATTTTCTTAAACTAAAATCTATGGATCTGGAAGGTACATGAGCAACCAATTCCAGTATTTTGTCATTAAAAAGAAGCATTTGAGTAATATTTTCATAAAATGGGTGAAAATAAAAAATAGAAGGGAAGAGAACTGCAAATAGTAAAACTGATAAAATAAAATAAAAAGAAAAAAAAAGAGAGGAAGAAAATGACTTGGTTGTTTGTTTGTTTGTTTATTAGGTTAGGACCACAAATGAAATTTACTTTGTTCACTCTATTACGCAGAAAGTTGTGGAATAATTGACAAAATAGTGTTCCATAACGCTACGCCTCTTCAATTTACATTTTTGCGATGATATATATATATATTTTGTTTCATTTTACATGCCAATATTATCGATCTATTAAATTATTGATAGGACACAAATGCCTTTAAAATTTTAGAGATTAATTGAGGAAGCTAAACTAAATCCGTGATTTAGGTGGAGTTTTTTTTTTTTTTTTTTTTTTTTTTTTTTTTTTATTTTTTTTTGTTATTTTGTGTTTTTTTTTTTTTTTTGGTGGGGAGTGTTTTTTTTTTTTTTTTTTTTTTTTTTTTTTTTTTTTTTTTTTTTAGTTTGTTTTTATTCGATAGATTTATCATTCACTTAAAAGAATTAATAATTGAAATTTATGGGGAAAAAAGTTTACATATACTCTCTCTTTCTAATTATTTTTTTAAATTATTTATCCGACAAATTAAGAAAGAATAATTTTTTTTTCTATTATACTCTTAATTTATTACTTTAAAAAACGTATCATATTTTTAAAAATCTAAAATTTTTAGCTCATTCACTTTATAATTAATAGAGATAAAATAATAAATTTATTATATTAATTTTTTTTAATATATATATATATCAATTTAAAAATAAATAAATAAATAATTAGAAACATATAAAATAGTTAGTATATTCATTTTTAGCTACATGGGAAAAAGTAAATGTACACAACACGAGTTCAACACAAGAACAAAGAAGATGGATAAAAAAGTCGATTTTAATTGGACATTTCACATATATGCTGGCATGACCCATAAATAATAGTCTCATTCAAATAATGTATCTGAAATCATTGCATTCCAACTCATAATCGTTCCGTTACAAATTAGTTTTTTTGATTAATTATCTCGTGATTAGTTATTTTGAAATAATTTATTTTATTATATATATGAACTAACTTATCATATCATTGTAATATAAATGATTGAATAAATTATTTCTAACATGTCAATTAAATAGTGTATTAAAATTTTATCTTATGACAATTTATTATTGTCCCTCACACGAAACAACCGCTAAGACTTCTAGAATATAATAGACTATTGAGATTAATAATAGGTTTAAGGTATGAGATATCGATCGAATTCAATATAATGGAAGCATGAGTTTGATTTGATTGAATCGAATAATATTAAGATCATCATGAGTAAACAAGAAGCTAAATGATATAAGAAAAAACAGAAATTCATATTTATACAAGAAAATTTACATTTCTACATAGTACTAGGTAGGTGCAAAACGATCCATAAGCAAAAACAAAGTTGCTTCACACATTATGTTGTTATCATTTTTGCTCTCTCTCATCATTTCTAAAGAAGAAGAATTATTCTGAGTTTCTTCAACTTTTTCCCCTGTTTTTTTCTTCTTCAACAAGAAAAGGCTTTTGGCTTTAACCATTTTTGTAATCTCAAAAACACAAGCATCAACAACTGCTGCCATTTTCTTTCTTCAAAAATCTATTTTTTTTTTTTAAAAAAAAAATCCTCTCTTTTTTCTTGCTTTTGAATTCTTCAAAGTATTTAAAACTCACTATAATGAAAAGTGAAAAGGGTTACTTATATAGTAATCAAATTAAAGGGTGGGGTGGGTGGGGTAGCGAGGGGGTGGGGTTGTCCTGGTGGAATTTAGTGGTTTTAGAAGCAAAATATTTTATTTTATTTTTTAAAAAAAATCTCCTCGTTACACGGATTAGTAGGATATTCCCATGGGTATAATTTTTGAACTTTGAGTTCATACCTTTTTTTTATTATTTTAAGGATAATCCACGTCTCAAATTCTAGAGACACACTTATACTATACTAATGTCCTATTACCCCTGAACTTATTTTGTAAGTAATTTTCTATCCCTTTTAGTCTACATGACACTAGTTTGAAGAAAAAAAAGTCAACCTTTGTTGGGCTCACAAGATAGTGCCACATAGGTCGAAAAGGGGTAAAAAATTATTAATAAAATAAGTTTAGGGGTAATAGAACCTTAGTATAATATAAGTGTGTCTCTAAAATTTCTAGGTTGAGGGGTACTTGAGCATTATCCCTTATTTTAATGAATTAGTCAACTTTAAATTGAGAATCATGAGGTTTTTTTTTTATCTAATTTATTTATAAAAATAAATTTGAAATAAAGTGATGTCATCCATTGATTTTAATTATAATAATAATTAGATTTATCTAATATCTATAACGATAGAAGAATAATGAATACTAATGACACGAAAACACACTACCATTTATTTTTTTAAAAATACCAATATTTGAAGTATCCATAGTCAAAAAGTTTTGGGCATTGTCCTAAAATTTTCATTTCTAAGCATCTGGAAGATAAATAATTAAGTATATTATATATTGCAATTTCTTTGTCATTATAAATATTTTGAGAAATATTTGAAAATAGTGATATATTTTGAGAAATATTTGAAAATAGTGATATGAGAAAAGTATGAATAAACTGACAAGTTTGGACCACAAGTAAATTCCAAAATATCAAAAGGATCATTTATTTCTACTAATTTGTAATAATATTATTACTTTACTACGAAGAACGTTCTAAATAATCGACAAAACACTGTTCAATTTATATGGGCGGTGTCGCTAATAAAGGCCTTCCACCACGTGATTGGTCATCTTTAATTCTTTTTTTTAATAAATTCACTGCCTTTTTTTTATTTAATTAAAATCTATTTATTTGAATCTTCAAAAATAAAAATAAACTTACTATGATATACACAATATGTGAAAGACATTTCTATTCTTTCTTCCACACGTCAATTAGTGTCGCCCATGAACGTGTGGTTTCTTAGAGCACTTAATGAATTTTGACAGTTGATATTACTTCTAATTACAGCGTATAAATCTAAAAAATTTCGATGCATACAATATTTTGTTTAAGCACATATAATTTTTCGTGATTTTATTAGTGAGTTATTATTTGTAAAAGTAAAGATATTTATCTAAACGATTAATTTTCTAACGGTTTTTTTCATAGTTGCTCATTTTTTTTAATCAATTACCCTTACGTAGTTGTTGATGTTTGAAGTGAATAAAAATTCAATTCTAATTCAAAAAAATTATTAAGATAATAAATATTTTTAATTTTTAATTTTAAAATTGTAATTTCGAGTTAGGAAAAGAAGAGGCAATCCGAATTTGACGTGTATGGATGATTCATAAATAATTGTGAATGATCTTATCCAAAGCTCATTCCAATAATGTATATGAAATTATTGCATTCCAACTCATTACAAAGAGTATTGATAGAGGTGACTTTCCAGACCTGTTTGCTAAGAATTATCTATTTGCCTAACTTCTTATTTTTGTTATTTATTATATTTTTTTTTGTTCGAAATTATTTGTTATGATTTTTATTTTTAGAGTTAAATTATAAAAATTATTTGTTATGATTTTTATTTTTATCGTATAAATTGTAATTTATAGTATTTTTTATATAGTTTTAAAAAATATATATATATTTTTAGAAAATGTCAAATTAAAATAATCTAATTTAACTTTAAATCAGTTAAATTGACTTTTAAAAACGTGACAAATAATTCTAGTAGATGGAAGTAGTAAATTTTTATCTATTAATTTGCTAATAATTGCTGTCTGCTGAGCTGTGATGACAAGAAACTTCCATTATTTATTGTAAAATAAAGCAACTCATATTTGTACTTTTAAACTAAGAAAATGAAAAAATTTATTAAAATATCGTTTAATCTTCTAGTATTAGATATATTAAATTAAAAGTTGAGATCAAAGAGTTATCGAGAAAAGAATATACATTTTTTAAAAATGAACTAAAGAATAAAAAAATACAAACTAATTAATAAACATTATAGAACATGTAAATATTAATTCTCAAATTTCATACTTATTAATTAAAAAATTGCTGGAACAAATTTTACGTTATGGGTGATATTCATCTCGTCAAATATGGCGTCAAGTATAAATATTTTATATTGAAGAATATATCATTAGAAGGGGGTGAGCTCCATATGGTAGAGCGATCCGCTTCGAGCGAGAGCACGGGGTTCGATTCCCCGCACCTCCATAATTATTTTTTTTATTCTTCTCTACTTTGCTATTGAGTAATTTTACTTTATTGTTAGCGATAAAAATAATATTCTAAAAATTCTAGATTCGTCTGGTTAATTTTGGAGCCATTTGAGAAAACGGGTTCAACAGCTACAACTTGAGCCCTATTGCGTGACTAACTTGGCATACTCATAAATATCACATTCTTCTTCTTGTCTTTATTTTCCTTTCTAAACTTTTTCAACCTCACATCACAAGAAGAAAAGAAGAGAAAATTGCATAGATATTTTTATTCGAATATCTCATGTCACTGTTCATATATATCATTGAATGTGATGGAAAGCAAAAAAGACTGTAAAGTGAGTCTTTTTCTTTGAGCTTGTTTGTTCGTTATACAGATTCACAAATATCTGTGTGCATCAACCCCAGTTTAACACTGTCTAATTTACAAACTTAACATGCAATCTGAGCTCCTGTAAAGCTGACTCTATCTTTTTTGACAACAATCTATAAGCTCTTGTAATCTGTTAAATTACTTACTTCCATTTATACAATACTTGAAATGGCCATTTGGATTCCACATAAATTATGAGCTGCTGTAATCTATGAACATACCACTCAACTTCCAAGTTGTTGCCTTTATCTTATTCCTCTGAATTCCTAGTTTGCCTTGCCCCAAAAGGCAACTTTGTGTCCACTAGACCCAAGCAACCTCCCAGAGACTTGAAACAGTGTATTTATGTCTTTCCTATCTCGTCCCTGGGAGCATCCAGTGGCCAATGACAGTATGATCGAGAGATGGACGATGGTGGCAGGCACGGATCAGGTTTGTTCCAGCCACTTGCTCCAATATGGTTGTGTAGGAATATCTCTTGAACTAGTCAGCATTTACAATCATTACAGATATTTACAGGATACCAAGTGCTTCATGGTAAAGCCAGACCCCAACAAGCAAACAGCAGGAGCTAATAATGTACCCACATTGGATCTCTCACTGCCTCAATCAAAAGTCAAGTTTCCCATGACATGTGAATGGCATTAGCCAACCCTCATCAAAGTCTATAAGCAGCTGTTGTAAGTGCACATTGCTTCGTCAAGTGACCAATAGACCTATCAAATAAATAAACAAGAGGCAGGGTCAGAACAAAAACTTGCACAAACAATTGAAGAGTAGTGTAACAAGTCTTAAAGAGCATGGCATACATATCCATGCATAAGTACATCTAAAATAAAGCTAACACCTACACGTTGAAAGGTCATTCCAGACAGTTCCAAAAGCTACTCAAACATTTACTCATTGATAAATGCTACACAATCATACAAAGGAATACTTGAGAGAAACCACAGCTCGACATCCACATTTTCATCTTACCAGATGATACTTTGAAAAGGTTATTATTGCCAATTAGTGGATATGGATGGATCATGCTACCCTTCGAAGCAACATTATATTGTCTTCCAACTGTGTTTGTACCATGATCAAAGTGCTGCGAATCGTAGATTTGAAGTTCCAGTATTGCACATATGCAGATTCAAATAAGGAACATGCAGCAGTTTCTCAAAAGGCATCATAAAAAGGAAGAACATGCAGATGGAGAAGATGAGAGCGCTCTACCTCAGCCTTCAAATTGGATCCTCAGATTCGCTTGCACAGACTGCATCAGAAAACTACCAATCTTCCTAGTTAGTTACAAGGAGATCCAGGATGAATAAACAAAATTATCTAGGTATACCTAGAAAAAGCATTAAACAAAATTAATAAAATATTTTTCACCTATGTTTGCTTGCCAATTGCCACGTCTCTTCAAATGAGGAAGTTAAAGTTCCAACATGCATCTTGTGGTTCAGGAGACTAAGCTCCAATATACCTCAGAGCTTCTTCAATGTATCGCAGAATATCATGAAAAGAGCTCTCGTATTGAAAAAAGAATAATGTTCACCAGCTCAAATCCAAGGTGTCCAACCCTCGTACATGTTGCAAAGATTATCTACACTTGTTGCTTGCTTGAGCAGATAATCCACTTGTTCTGCAACACTAATTGCCCTGAGGAGAAATATAAACCAACATGGTCATTCACATTTACTACAAGATACTCATCTAAAGTTTCCATGGGAAGGATATACCTGTTATCAGCTACATCTCGACCATCTAACTTCATCTCCACTCTCCTTAAAATTGATAGTGCATATGAATTTTTACCTAGGAGAACAAAACCATATATTTAATATATGAAATGTCACCATTCATGAAATGTTATTGAACAATCAAAAACTATATGGACAATTAAAGAGCCAGAGAATAAATACAACCAATTACTAAGTTTAGCACACTGTCGGCTAGTCCTTCGGTATTTTGATATGGCAAAAAAAGGGAAAATTTTTTATCATTAAGATAGCACCATGAAGTACCTAACAGCAGAAGTTTATCAATACTTCCTCAGTTGTTCAAGTTTAAACAACAAGTCAACAACAACATACCCAATGGAATCC
Source organism: Solanum habrochaites (assembly GCA_027704765.1). Classification (NCBI taxonomy): domain Eukaryota; kingdom Viridiplantae; phylum Streptophyta; class Magnoliopsida; order Solanales; family Solanaceae; genus Solanum; species Solanum habrochaites. Next base: position 95,719,611 of record JAKWJA010002489.1, on the reverse strand, counting down.
CACAAGTGAGATCTGGGAGGGTAGAGTATATGCAGACCTTACCCCTATCTCATGATTTTAGAGACTGGATCCGATATACCGTCGGTCAAGTCAAGCATCTCAAAGCAGTTTGAAAAAGAGAATACGGAAATGGAAGCAGTAACAACAACAAAAAGACGTAAATGGCTAATGAAGAAAATGCAGTCGGCTGTTGGAACTAATATGAAATAAGTATATAAACCACTTCTCGTGACTGGTAACTACTCATTCAGATGTGTAAGCCTATATCATGATAGGACAATGTGTTGATTGATTATGCCACAGAAGTGGTTTTTAAGTTGCATTATGTTCATTCAGTAAGAATAGGAAAGAAACAGTTGATAAATCCTCACCTCTAGTTGTTCGGTTGGCAGCCTCTACATTGATAAATGAAGTTTCATGAGCAGCCTCCTCAACCCTGTCTTTGCTTGCCAAGGGTTCTTCATTTCCAAGAGAGAGTTTCATCTCAAACGTCTCCTGATCCAATCAATAACAGTATCAATAACAGGTGGAATTCAGACTGTCACATTGTGCAAATACAGAAACAAAACCTGTGTCTTTTCAGATTCCAACTGGGGCAATCCTGGAAGTGCACTTCCAACTGAGGAAAAATTATTAGAATATTCTCTTCTTTCTGTGTCATCAGAACAATATGGAGTAATTGGATCAATTAAGTCTGGCCCATCGGAACTATTTGCAAGACTAACTTGAGATGATGTAGCTGCAGATTCTGAACTGCCACTGGTCATGCTATCAGGAGCGGACATCCATCCTTTATCTTGCAAAGACAGTCCATTCACATCAAGAATATCCATGCTGCTTTCTCTATCTGATTGGGAGAAGATCTCATTCTTGCTATCATATTGATCGGCAAGATCTGGCCTATACGAGTTGAGATCCTCTGACCTTGCTTCCTGACTTTCTCCTAACCCCTCAAGAGCCTACATCAAATAACAATTTGATTAGAATCTTAGAAAGAGCACCGTGAAATGCATGTTTATTCTCTTTACAACCTTATGCAGATTCCCTGCATGCAGACTTGCAGATTGGGCTATCTGTCAACATTGAATAAAGTCCCTCAACAGAGATTGTGAGAGATTGAACCAAGGGCTTAAAAACTTCATAAGTTTTTTCAACTTTAACATGATAAGACTGGAATATAGCTTGTCCATGAACAGGAGATATCTCCATCGTTGCCTCTCTTTCCTTTGCCATAGCTTCAGTCATGGTAGCAACATCCTTGCATAACAAAGATTCAAGTGGAAGTAGGATGCCATTTGCCTGTCCATCGAGAAAATAAAATAAGTGGTTTTCTTAAATGAAAAGGTTCCTAGGGAAAAAATTCCACTCTAATGAGACCCTGAAATTCGGGGATGGTGAGATGACGGAGATCGGGTGAGGCTCTATAGGGGGAGGGGGGAGCGGAGAGTACGAGGCTTAGAGCAGGGTTTGGTGTTGCAGGAATTGGGTGGTTGATGCGGGGCCTGGGAGACGAAATGAAGTCGTCCTGGCGCTGTTGGTAGGAATAGGGAATGGGAAGAGAGTGATTCCTGGTGTGTGCTGAGAATACAGCTAGGGGTGTGGTAGTGGGAGAGAGAAGAGACCCGTGTGGGATCATCTCTCTATCTAGTATCTACACCTGCTCGACGTTATTCCCCAATAAGAAAGTAATCCTTTAAAGGAAATCACTGTTAAACTACATGCTACGTTCCCAATATGATGGAAATTATTTGGTCGGAAACTGTAGGAAAGACCGAGTAAATTAACAAGGAAATTGAACATGAATAGGAAGGGGAACAGATACAGGAAACATCATCCCTTTCTGTTACTGTCACTACACAATTTTATCTTACCTCAATTTTTTCAGTGACAGACCACAAGGTAAAAAATGACACCTATAACTTTCATAATATGCAGTATCAGAAATCAGAACTAGGGTCTGCTCGGAATAAGGACAAATTACAAACGAAACAATGTAACTACGCTCTGCTGGGAGCTTTTCTTGAACCCTTGCGGTGTCAAATGGGCTATGCCTCAGATATAAGGAGCCTACTGGATAGCTGGCTAGGACAAAAGACAGCAAAGATCTAGAAGCAACTTTGGAGGACCCATCCCTTTCTGCATTTTCTGGACCATTTGGAGAGAAAGGAACAGTGTTTGTTTTAAGAATAAAAAGAACCACAGTTCAAAAGTCAAAAAACTTTTATAATCACAATCTGTTATTTTGGTGTAAGAGGAGTCTATTAGAGAGTATGGATCAGTATATGGAATTTTTTAATTTGCTAGGAAAAATATAACTGGATGTTCTTGCAGGTGCTTGTCTGTTTTTGTTGTACATATATGTACCTTATTGGTAGTTCTATTAATAAACTTTACCTTAGCAAGAAAACAAGATAAATCTGCCTCCTGCTCCCCCACCTCTCAACCCCCCACCCATTTAAAGATGAAAGAAAGGAAGATAAACAAATGAGAGTAGAGGAAAATAAGAAAATGAAACCTTTGATAGATCTTCCATTAGAGACAAGTGCAAAGCAGTAGCCTCTTTTGCTATACTGTGAACATCATGCACACCTTCTGTTACTGCCAGAACCTTTAGGAAAGGATAAATTATTAAAAACAAGATAAACTATAAGATAGCTGACACAAAACATCAATAATGTTAGGTGATTTCATCTGGATACTGCAGGTACAAAAACTCTTTAATCATATAAAATGACTCTTTATTTTCTTTTGAAAGCGAATAAAATGCCTCTTTTTCATGTATGCTTGCCCAAGATAAATTATTTATACATGTGATCAACAACACTCAAAAAAGGTCAACCTAGAGAAAGTTTGACCACGATTCACATCAAAAGTGACATCCAGGACGATGCTATAACAAAACGACAACATTATGGCAAGGTAAGAGAATCTAGATATTATTGTATGGCCAAAAAATACATTTAGAAGGAGAAATCCTGCAAAAGCAACGTTCATAGTTGTTAAAGGTGAGACAACTTGCTTAGTTTGGCCTAACTTGTATAAAGTTATTCTGTGATTTTTACAGGTATAATCTTCAAATTTTCTGGAATTACTTACTGAAACCTTCAAGATGCAACCCTTGGTCTATGGCATTTCTACCGATTCGTTTTCTTAGGTGTATTCAAATCTACTCTTGCACCTTTATTAGGAGAATAAGCTATGCAGATGAAATTAAGCATGCATGTTCTGCTTCAAAAAGATATGCATGTAGGTTAGGAGAAAAGGCTTAGCAGATGAAGTCAAATATTCATGTAGCTGAACAAGCCAATTTGGACACCATTTGATTGAAAGCACCGACATAAATGAACCTTCATAAGAACTTCAATTTAGTTGTGAGCATCCTACCTCTTCAAGCATCGAACCACATTCAGATGTCAAAGCAGTACGCCCCCTTGTGATGGACCCAAATGCAGATAGTGCTACACTTAATTCATAGGAACAATCCCTCATTGCAAGCAAGGTGCTTTGCATATCCCCTTGGAGAAGAGAAAAGTCAATGGCATTAAGAAAATAGGGGAAAGACAACTCTAAAAACATCTTGCTCCAGTTAGTTATATATTAAGAAAACATTAAAGAAAACTATGTTATAGATTACAGGACTGCGGACTAGTAATATGTGCATCCCCTGTTATAGATAAAAAAATGAATGAAATTGAGTGGTTTATTGAACATAGGTACTGTGGAATAAATATATAAAATCATGCAACAACCATTTCAACTTATGGTAGGCCGAAACTCCATCTCTTGCTTTTAGCAGAGAAAATTCAAAGTTTTCGTTTCACAGTGACCAATTGTAACTATAGTTCCACGAGCTTGGTAAAACTAATAAAAAGCCCCAGCAGCACATGTAAGAAGTAGACCATCAAGTTAAAGAGCTTGATTCTAACACAATTAATCAGCTTAAGATTTAAGGTAGGCACACATTGAACTAGCTACATAAATACTATCATAAAGTCATCCTTACCTGATGCTGACTTAGCTTTAACAGAAGCAACACAGAGTTCGTTGGTTGCAGAGAATAAAGCACTTGAAGCCGCCTCCATGTTGGTCTGTGCAAGTTTCCATTCTTGTTCAGTATCTGATGCATAAAAGACAAAAAAACGATTTTTGCCAATGAGAAGCATGCAACACCGATAGCAATGCACTCTTGTCATTTATAAAATAGAGAACATATAGATCTGAGCCTTCATTATTTTTAAAAATTCAATTACCCAGATTAAGGTCATGTTGAGACTTACGATTAAAGGAATGATAAGTAACGTCCAAGTTTGTCAGAGCATTTAAGTAAGCTTGCTGCCAGGTCCTGCCATCTGCCATGCTCCTAGATGGATAAAATTCTTCTGAAGTCTGGAAAAATCCATCTCTCGATAATTCAAACTTCAATATGGAGATGCAAAGTTTCATCACATCTGATGCCTTTTCTCGAATTTCACATATTAACTGTTGGCGCCTCATTAGATGATCATGGAATTCCTGAGGTATTCCTGGATTCCTTGCCAAAGCACTTCCAGCAGAAGTTGAACTTGCACCTCCACAAGCCCAGTTCATAGCTCTCTCAAGCTGCCCTTCTGCTGTGACAGAAGTTCTCTCACAAGCTTGCAGTCCCTCTAGAGCCCTATCTATTTTTGCAATTGATGATTGAAAATTTTCAAGCAATTGAGGTCTGCTGATGTTTAGAAGAACCGGAAGGAGTCTAGCATCACTTGGAAGATACTTATGAGAAATCAGCCTTCTCTTTTGCAGAATATTAGCATTTATATCATGCATCCATTCAATCTGAACAATTTCAAGGGTGGTCTTAAAAAGAGCCTCCTTCAACTCACTCACCTGCCTCTTCATGAGGGAAGCAGCTGATTTTGCTGCTCTGACAGTTTCATGTGCATTGCAGTACTCCTCAAGCATGATTTGCACATTTCTTACAGCTGCAAAGTTGTTATTTCCTTGATCACAAGTAAGATCTTCTGTTGACTCCATCACTTGTTTCAAATATTCACTTTCTTTTTCTAACCTTGTTATTAAAACAGGAACAACTTTCTCTTTCAAGTACTGCTCAACATTTTCTTGAAGCTGAGATTCAAGTTTTTTCTTCACTATATTTACAAGTTGATCAAATCCCAAACTTTGATCAGCTTGTAAAGCTATATTTTGCGTGCATGAATCAAGGAAAGAGTCCACTATATAAACCTTCCACACAAAGAAGGCATGATTGCTCCATATGCCAGGAAACTTCCAAATATATTCAGATAGCGGGCATCCTGAACTAAATAAATTCTTTAGGTGAGAAATCCTAGTTGAATCAGATTCAACAGGTGCCCCAAGCAACGACAATTCTTGATCAACTGCTTCCAACTCAGAGAAGGGCTGCATTAGTGCAGCCATAAGAGCTCTGCTTCTGAAAAGATGTAGTTCCTCATCATGTTCATGAGAGATCATAGATTGCAGATCCTGTTCCAAAGAAATCAGAGAACTTCTAATGGCCGTTTCTTTCTGTATAAGAGATGAAAACCGGAAGTCCTTCTGGTTCCAACTTTGGTGGAGCTTGTCAAGTTGGGCTCTACATGCTTCTTCTTGAGAGGCTAATTCCTCAGCCTCTTCCCAAGATAAGTGGTCTCTACCCTTAACAGCAGCTTCTTCAAGAGCCAACTGCTGTTCAGTGATGTGACCAACCTTAACAAAGTAATTCTGCTCAAGCTCAGCTAAGGAAACTCTCTCTAATTCAACCTCAATAAGCTGCTCTAATGCTGTATCTATGGATCTCCTGATTTGCGAGAGTGATGCAAACACATCCATGATTTCCGTATTGAACAAAATGACCGATCTGATGACCTCTGGTAGAACAACTTCAACCATTTGGCTAACCAAATTTTTACAGGAAAGCAAACAGGTTTTAAAAATTGAAGTCCAATTACTATCAAATAATGATTCAGACGTGTCAACAACTGTATCAATACTCCTATAATCCACGCGGACATACTGCTGAAGCTCATTCAGAAACTTTGCTACTAGCATGCATTTTTCTACTTGCTCCTCAAACTCAGAGAAAGAAGTTCCAAGATCAGAGCACAATATCATGTCCGTGTGTCTTCTCGTAGTGAAACGACTCAAGTTATTGAGTATTTTATGTTTAATGTCGTTATAAAGAGCACTGAAAGCTGCTTTCAAAACTGATAGAACTTTTTCCTTGGTCTCTTGAAAGTTTCCATGCAAACCAGCATCCTCTTTCCTCTCAATACCAGCAGACTCCATGTAGTTTTTGAAAGAAGAGAATAGACTATTTCTAGCTCTTAATTCAGTTTCAGGACCAATTGAGTTAACGAGCTCTGCACACTCTTCTTCGATTCTCTCTATTTCTGCTGCATACTGACCCACTTTTAGGCAAAGATCATCATATCTATTTTTAACAGAATCAATATCATCAGCATGCGCCTTTCCAATAAGTTCAGCAGCCTGTCTTCGGCTGAGGGATAGAATGTCAGAGGACAGCGTATTTATTGCAAGCTGAAGAACTTGAGCCCAACCATGGACTGGACTGGATGTGTGGTAGTTGATTGGCAAGATCCGTTGCAAAGACAGAGAATATGTTTGGATTGTTGATATTGCTGAAGAAAGTCCATGATCCAGCTCAGCTACCAAGTGAGAAACTTCTCTATCTATATCATTGCACTGAGCTTGGGTGGGTTCAGGGACAACTGTCAAAGGAACACCAGCTACTAGAACAGCAGATACAAGAGATAGAGATTCCTCTTTACCAGTTAGTTGTATGCAGGCTCTAATATCTGGGATCGAACTGCTTCTTAGAGCATCAAGGGTCCTTCCATGCTGTTCAATCCAAGTTGTTGCTTCTTGAGCTTTCTCCATTACCACAGCTTGAGCTTGTGCCAATTCTCGAGCTTGCATTTCAAGAAAGCCGGAACTCTCTGAAATTAGAGTAGTGTATCAACAGTGACGGCGTCAGATGTCTCCCCTAGAACAAGCTACTCTCTCTTTGGTCAGCACGACGGTAAAGACCAGAGACAACTTCATATTGATTCATGATGTTAATGAATCTCTGCAAATCAGTATAAAAAGCATTAAACTAAGTTCATTTTAACTAGAAACTAAATTTCATCACTAGCAGAAGGAAGTTGATAACATACCTCAAACCATGCCAACCTGGCAGGTAGATAGTAGAATCATGATGCTCCTGAGAATAAATTTGTACAAAAAAAATCTTATTACCATTTCATGTAACATGCTGATTGCATCATCTTGCATGTATTTACAGTTTGGTTTGCCTTACACTTAACATCATAATGAGAAGGCAAAAAGAGATCAGACAGTTAAACATCAATCTATTATATTAAATGATGTACATTCTGAGTGTTCTGCACGTCTTATTAAGATATAAAACTTAGATTTAATTTACCACTTAAATGACCAAGATATTAGTGCAAAATGTGGAATTCTTATGTGATTTTTTTCTAACAAATTTATACCACTTGACAGGGTGTCTAGCAACATTTTATTAATACAAGTAAAAAATCCTCAATGGAAAAGTATAAGCAAGGGGAGTTAGACCTCACCTTGCCAACCCTAATGAGGTAACATACCTCTATTAATTAACAAGCATGCAAAAAACAACACTCCCTCCATTTCAATTTGTTAGCCTGATTTTGACTTGACACGGAGTTTAAGAAACTAAAGAAGACTTCTGAAATTTTGTGGTCTTAACTAAAGATATGTAGAATTTACCAAAATGTCCTTCAATCTAGTGCTCTTAAATATGCGAAGTGAAAAGTAAGAATTAAAGTGTTGCAAGAAAAGGAAAAAGACATTTTTTTAAACGACACAAACAAATTTAAATGGAGGAAGTAATAATTTGGACCATTTATATGATTAAATTCCAATATTCCTAAACAAAATTGAAGTAATATATAAGAAACACAAAAACATCCAAAATCTCCGTAGCAAGGAGAAGAGTACAAAGGGGTGAAGCTTTTTAGTTTTTCCCTTGGTAATATGTTTAACTCATCGAATGTTCATTCTGTCTTAATTTTTTTTTGTTTTGATCTTTTTACCTGGATTATGTCTGTCTGCCCCAATATGGATTATTTTCACTATCCTTGTCATTAAAAAATAGAACGCACATCACTTTACCGATGTTAAAAAAAAATAAAAAATAGAATGCACATTACTTACATTTTCTTTTTGAGAATGGTAAAGTTGTATTCATCGACAATGGGTATGCTGGCAAACCAAACAAAAAATTCCTAGGCAAAGTAGTCATGATTCCAAAGCACATCACTTACATTTATACGCGTTAATTGACTATTGTCCATATACTTATTTCATACAACACGAATTTTGAAAAAAAATATAGATTTTTGTGTGGAAGAGAGCGTAAATCATTTAATCTAATTCTAACACTCAAATTAAAGTACCTGCAGTTCCTTGATTCAAAAATTTAAAATACGGAATCTTATGTAATAACTATCAATTTTTATCTTACAATTTAAACTAAGTAGACTCACTCCGTTAAAAAGAATGACCCGGGAGGCCTTGGTCTTTTTAGTCCTGTTTCAAAAGAATGACCTCCTTCTTTTTTTAAACTTTAATTTCAGCTTTTCCACGGGGCATGTTGTAAGGCCACAAGACACGGGGGGCAATTTTGTACATTTGACCTAACTTTCTTTAGAAACCACAAATCAAAGTCTTTACCTTAAATTCCGTGCAAGTCAAACCAGGTCATTCTTGTGAAACGGTGGGATACAACCCTCCAGAACATTGATAGCTATTGTCGGGGGCATCAAAAAAGATCAGTTTTTTTTTCTCATGATGAATGATTCCTGAATATTTACTCTTTAATTTATCTACTTGGTTTTCATTTGGATTATGTATTGCTCTTCCAGATCTGGGTTGTTGTCATCATTTATCCATTAAAAAGAGACAGAAGAACAACCTTTATCACAATGTACAAATTTCTCTGCATTCTTTTTTTTTTTTTTTGAGACAGAAATTTCTCTGCATTCTCTTAGTGTCATATCGAATACAATACCTTAAAGTATCTTGAAAGAAGAAAAAACAACTCAAGGAAAGTAGCTGAAGAGTGAAGACAGCCTAGAGAGCAATGGCTAAAAGAAGGGGCTGTGAACAGGTAAGACTGTTCATTGAGTAGCAGCAACAAATCCACTATGTAGAGAGGATAGAAGTGGGGGAAGCAATATACTGGGAGAAAGAGGTTAAATGGGCAATAGTAAAGGGAGATAGTAGAAATGGAACTAGGGGATGTGGTCAAGGGTTGTGCCTAAGATGAAGCATTGGGACTCGATAGATTTAACTATGGTTTTTTCCAACGCGTGGTGGTACAGACAGCAAGAGCTATAGGATATACTCTGGAATTAAAAAGAGCCTTGTTTATAGCATTTCTTTTAAGGAAGGAAAGAACAACTAACATCAAAGAGTAGATACCCATTAGTCTAATTGAAAGAACTTGCAAGATTATAACAAATGCAATTATTTCTAATAGAAAGTACCTGCAGGGGAATACGGATTTCTTGCATGCGGGAGGCAAACAGACTCAAACTGACAGCGAGATCCATCCCCTTTCTTTCCTCCCCAAAAATTGCTGCATCATCATGGAAGTCTCCACGTGTCCATTCCACTAGGGGATCCCACACAAAGACCTCAAGTAACATCAAGATTATGTCCTTGTTCTTCTTTAGAACGCCAAGAACAGCTTCACAATTAGCTCTGAATGTACCCTCTACGCCAGTTAACCCTAGAGCTGCTTCAATTGTCTGGGTTAGGCGAAAAGGAACTATTTCTGGGATCTTTAATCTTTGCCCTTTATCAAAGCAGACATTGTAATCAATATGCACAATATCCCCAGAGCAAAAATCCATAAGAATATTATCCAAATGGCGATCCCCAAGGCCTAAAACGTGGCCAATGATACTCATGGCTGCCACACTACCTGAATATCTGCAAGCAGATAAAATTCAATTATTTTAAAAGTCACCAAGCCAAGATCCACCGACAGCCTTGCTATAAAATGGAAACTGCATTGACACGAAAAACTACTCTTGCTAGGATGACAACAGTTGACCAATTTCCTTTGCAGAAAATCTTCAATAGAACACAGTAAAACTCATATCGGATGCATTGCATTTACAGAAGACTATTGCAGGTAAATAAGGAGAAAAACGTTACCTCTTTAGTTTCGAGCTGAAGGCCTTGAATCCCTCACTCGCACACCAAAGTTCCTGGTAAAGAAGTTGCTTAGGGGCTTCCTTCATGAGATCCAAAAGTACCTTTCGTTTAACTTCATGAGGCCAATCTCTTCTTGATATTACTCTTCTTATTCCTTTCTCCTTAAGTGCAGGTATGATCTTACCATAAAACATGTCCATTGGCCGAGGAACAGGTGGAGGAACTGTCTGTTTTGCATTAGCACCTAGCGCAGAAAGTTGTGCCAGCTGAACCCGACTCTGCCATGCCTTAAAGACACTGTAAATACTTACTACATTATCCACCCACTGGATGAGACCAGCTCGACCACTAATAGGTGTGACGGAGTAGAAGCGTACACAGACAGACTGACTCTGTACTGCAGATGATGAATGCAGAAAATTGTTAACTGCTTGTAGCAGCTGCATTATTCTGGCATCCAGCCGCAGATCTTCACGCCCTTTCAACAGATATGTGTACTTCACCCCATCAGAGCCTACTATAATGATCTTTTTAGGCTTTGTCTTGGTAGATAATATTGCCACCTGTTCACAGAAAGAAGCAATTGTGACAATTCCACTGGAAGAAGTATTAAGTCCCCCTTCTGATTCCGAAACCATAATTTGCTTCTCAAGACCAGGCATTGGAGCATCAGATGACGAAAGAAGAGCCAGTTGTGGTGCAACTTCTCCTAGTGATACTGCGGATTTCCTTTGATAAGATGCCAAGGATGCAGCCACATTATCAAATGGTCGCCAAACATCCCCAAGAGCCACAGCAGATGCAGGAGGGTTCTTGAAAGTTATGATAGCAGATTTTATTTGTTCCTTGTACACCTCATGAAACCAAATTTCATGAGGAGTTTCAGGTTTACGAGAAGTAGAAGCAAAACGACGCTCTAGGACAACAACAATAGGAGCCATCATGGCTGAGTACTTAGCAGCATTTATCTTGTTCTTCTCTCCATGGCTAAGAGTTGGGTTTTCTGCAATTCGTGCAGCCTCCTCTTTCAGCAAAATTATGCGCCTCATTACATCTGGTAAATTATATATCAATGTAGAAAACAAGAAGAGGTAAGACAATTGCACTAAATTTACTGCTCTCCTTCCCAATTGAATGTTCATTGACTTGGAACAAGTACTGCGGTACATCTATGTATTGATAGTTTATTTCATAATCAAGAAGTTAAGATAATGCTACTTTTTGATTTAACATGAACTAAAACAAAATGTTGAGGAAGTTAACCATCATAATTTTTCAACTTGTCTTAATATTGTAAAACCAAATATTCACCCTCAGAGTTTTCTTATGCTTCTCTTAAGAGGTGAGCTTTGACTTCTATTTAACCTTTATGGACTTCAAAGATATGAAGCACCCATCCCTTCGTTTTTTATAGAAAAAGGTAAACCTCACTTAATGGGGAACCCCAGAACCAAAAACAGTTCATGGCTAAATAAAAGAGCAACAGTTACCTGCATGAAGATCTTGAAGTGTGCTGAGCCATAATTCCTCCCAGAGGACTGTTACATTTTCAAGCTCTGTTATCATCAACTGGACATCCTGAACTAACTTAGGATACAGCTCATTCTGCAAATCATATAAAGATCTAATTATTTTTTCGTTTCCAAAACATACTAAAGTCGATATAACCAAATCTGGAATGATTGTATCTGCATAAACCTAACAAACTAATGCATCAAAGGAGAGAAGAAGAAGATATATCATTTAGGTCTTACCGTCTTAGTGAGATTGAGGGACAAACTATTTCAAAAAATTTGTCTAAGATTACAAATCGGAGATTAAAGTAGGAGACCACAAAAAAAAAAAAGAAGGCGGAAAAAAAGGCACTCTGCAGCTAGCACAATATTTATTTATTTATCCTTAGGGGGGATATCATTTCGCAGAAAGTTGTATTGGTCACCTAGCTTTAGTTAAGGTACAAAGCTGATCCACTACATTTGGGCAATAGGACATAATAAACCACCATAAGTGGACTCGAATGTGCATCAATTTATCCTTTTAGCTTACAAGTAGAAAGGACTTTCTCTCATAACCTACCGATAATTTTTTTATTTTGGAAGTTGGGAAGAATAATTCCAGAAAGATATCATAGTTCAATGAGATACTTTAACAGGTGAAGAGTTAATCTACCAGAAGAAGTGACAGAAATTGTCAGGATTGCACAAAAGGTAAACTAAGTCCAAATAGTTCCATTTAGAATCCAAATGACAACAAAGACTAGATCGATGTAATGCTGGAAAATCCCTTGGAACATTTTCCAGTTAGCTACAGAAGTGTCACTTCACGAAAGCAGACTGAAATCCCAGATGCAGAACCACGATTAACTACAGGAAATTAACTCAATTTAAAAAGCTATGATGTCAGATTGCCTTCTGACAATAATTGAATCGAGAACACATTTGCATGAAAAAATTCTCTCATCATAAAGACAATTAGTTAGATACAATGGTAAAGAAGGATTTTACCAAACAAGCCAGTATTTTCTGAAGCTCCTCAGAAGGTTCTCTTTCGTAAGAATTTGCATCAACTAGAGTTGGATAGACAACAGATCTAGGAGATAGCTTAGCCAGCTTTACAATTAAGGTCTCCAATTGTTTTCTAACTGCTTGTTCAGGGTGGGAACTTAGACGAGCAAACAGCTGAGGTATTATCTCCTACAAAAGGAAGATATCATTAAAATATGACAAAGCAGTCAAAACCAAACCATAAGTAGAAAGTGAACCTACCTGCCATGGTAGCAAGGGAACTGCCGAAAGTGCAGGTTCAAGTGTGTCTTTCAGCTCAATCCCATAGTTGAGAAGAATATGTAACACATAAAGTGTGGATCTAAGTGTATAGTTCAGAGACTTATATTTTGACTCCTCACTACAGCTGGTTAATTGTCCATCTAAAGATCTGGAAGATGCACATGAAAGAAAATTCACAAAAGCTTGGGCCGCATGGCCAAAGAGAGAGACCCTTCTACGCCGCAAAGACCACCAGATATTAACCAAATCAGTAACTAAGGATTTGACACTTGTTTCTTCTAAGAACAACATTTGCTTTAAATAAGCATTGCTGCAACTTAGAAGTCAAAGTATTGGGGAAGAATTCACCATTATAATCTTCTACTCCAGGGGCTCCAGCTTCAGCTTCGATAGTATCTACTACCTCCTGCAACAGAGAGCTAGCAGTGCCATCACTTTCAATGCTTTCAGAATTTCCAGAGCAGAAAACATCAGATTCTCCATCTTCATTCAATACTTCACCACTCGCAAGAAGCTTTGAGATAATATCTTTCACTTTCACAACTTCTTCCTCAGTTAACTTATATCTTGCTGGTTGGATTTCAGAATCAAGAACAGCAGAAAATGAGCAAGAAAAAAGGGTAGCTTCACAAGGGGCACACAACGATAACCTAGCTTGATTATAACACCAAGAAGCATATGAAATCCAAGATTTTCCTAAAGTGGGACAGAGTTGGGACGACAACTTTGTTGCAGTGCCCACAAGTTCCTCAATAATAGCATTCACATTCTCCTTAGAAGTCAGATTATCAAGAATGAAACTAGATTCCTCTCTGCCGGATGAGGTGTTTAAATCACATCTTATTTTGAGGATTATATCTTTCATCCATGAATTTGAATAATCTTCTTGCAACCAATTAGATAGTTTCAGGCATGCCTTCGCCTTAAGAACTTTATCAGTAGTGTCAGATGCTATAAATGAAGATGAGATCATCGAAGGTCGGATAAATGACCAAAGACTAGTTAAAGCATCTTCAAATTTGTCTTCAGCATGCATCAACAGTACTCGCTCATACTCCAAGCCAAGAGTTACATGATCACGGATACCTCCATCAGGGAAACTAGAAAGATGATCTTTGAGATAATTGTCAAGATGATTTGCCAAACGGAAGTTCTTTTGCTTACGAGCTAGACTCATCAAATTCCTGCAAAGTTTGAGAGTCATGGATGATGAGGGGTAAGCCCTTTGATATATTCGTAGGACCTTTAACCATATATTGCAATCTTGACAATCTTTGATAATGGGAGACTTCATCACTTGCATATGAGAACTTAATAGTGATGGAAAATGCTTGTCTTGGCTTACATTGAGATTATAACACTCTTCAAATGCAGAGATGCAGTATAATTGGTTGACATGTGATGCTGCCTCTACAAGTCCATCCAAAGGCAAGACAGACAATGGTTCCATCAGCATTCCCTTGGCCTTCTGCAATTCCTCTGACACCTTCTCCGCTCTTCCCTCAACTTGATGAAGCATAGCTTGCAACAACATTTGTTCACTTCTTTGCAAGGCCAACTTGGGATCCAGAGTGAGTTCACTGCTACTTTTAGGGGTCAAATCAAGACAAGCCCAAGCTGCCTGAAATTCACCCTCATCAAAGCGTGCCAACGCTTGAACGGAATTTACTTCATTGCCAGCAATTGTTAAAGCACCAGAATAACTTTTTCCAGCATGCTTAGCACGAAGTGTTTGCAGTTCCAACAGCCAGGATTCCAAGGACTTCCAATCAGAAACTGCTGAGTAACTCTCAATAATACGTGCAATTGAAAACTGTACACCATCAGAACCCATAAAAGTGAGTGAATCCTCAGTCTGTAACAGATGAATAAAGTGAGCCGCAGCTTTTTCATGCTGACCTTTAGCTTGATATACAAGCCCAGTAATCCATGAAAAATGTCCAATTATTCCACTATCATCTAAACTTTGGTTTTCATCAGTAAACAAAGGAGAAAATACTACTGTTGCCCAATTTTGGATTCCAATTAATGCCTCTGGCTCATGTGCTTTACAAAAAGCCAAACACATGTGCCGTAAAACCCTCAAGATATCTGCAGCATACCTGGCTCTGACATTGTGGATATTTTCAGTCAGTTGCACTCTAGGCCTGTCTTTAATAGCTGAAGCCACAAGGCTCCTCAGCTCCTGCAAGCGTAATGCGCAATAATATATTGTAGCATCATGACATTGGAGCGCCAATCCTGCATTCATCATAGGCTCACTTATCCGAGAAAACCACTCCTCACAAACCTTCCTATTTGCTCGAAAGAACAAGGAACTTTGCCGAGAAGCACTGGGTAAAACAGTTGACCCTTCATATGCATTGTATACATTTTTCTTAAGAGCCTCAACAAAATCAAGCAACAATCTCATAGGTAACAAGTGAGCGTAAGAAGAACCAATAATATTTAAGTTTCCATCACTTTGATCAGCATCAAGCTGCAGGACATGAGCAACATCAAGAAGCATGCGCTCCAATGCTGCAAAAGTTTGAGTTGGACCACCAAGGTTTGTTCGAAGGCGAGTGGTAATACAATATCGGGCAGCTTCATGTATTGCCCACCATGCACCAGCAAGGGTGTTAACAGAGCAAATTCTCTCAAGAATATCTTCATCAACTTTGATATCCCACAACAGCCCATTTGAGCTAGAATTAGAAGTTTCCTCAGGCTGAATCAAAGCGACATTTTTGGTACGCCCACAGCCACAAATGAGCCTCTGGATCCATGAAGAAAGAGGAACTTTCCATCTCTGTGCAATGTAACTAAGTATGGTAACAAGTTGCTGTGAATGAAGTTGCTGAGGCAGTTGCTTAAGTGCAAAAAGTTGCTTCCAATGCAAGTTCGATCTATTGTTAAATCTAAGAACACCTGGCCAGCATGCAGTAGCCAGTCCATTGTCACGGAGACCACATGCATACACTGTAATAGGTAGCACATTTGAGAGCAACCTGACAAATGCATTCCGTATACCTTCATCTGGATCACCAAGTTTTTCAAGAACTGCTTGAGTAGTAATTATAAAGTGTGTAGGATGAATAAGCTTTGCTTGTAGAAGCTTCTGAAGGACTAATGCTACAAGAGATCTCAATTTTGGTTCTCTGTCTGATGCAACATCCAGAACTGAGAACAGCAAATCCTGGACAACATCTGCATATCCAAGTACTTCATATGGAAAATATAATGCTTCCTCATTCTCATATATGTCAACAACTTTTCGACAGAATTCATGTATCCACTGTAGTGCTACTGTTTTAACTGCCAGAGGAGAAGCGACATGAAGAGCTCTTATGAGAAGGATAGCGTACATTTTCAGATGCTGTAAGACTAGCCCAGGAAGTTCAATCCTCCCACTCTCAACCTTTTCGAGTTTCTCAGGTGTTGCTTGCTGCGAAATTGTGGCACTAACTTGTTTGCTTAGAGAGCATTTGCTTAAGAATTCAAATGCAGCTAGTCTTTCTAACGTCTTGAGAACTGTGACTTGCAATTCTACATGCCCAAGGACAGGTGACTCAAAAGGGTTGAAATTGCCAATAATGCTTGATATTAACTTTCCAGACCTGTTAAGATACAGAGTGTCGATTTCTGTTTGGCCAATCATGCTAGTAGCTCCACTGCCTAAAGAAACACAACTAAGTAAGACCGCCAAATCAAACTTAACCAATGCAAATAGCTCAGATCTCGAGTAAGATTTAAGAATTTTGACATCATATCCCAGATTCTGCAGGTCTGATTTTTGTCTGAGCATACACCTCAACAAATCCAGCTCCTCAAGCAGTACAATTACTGATTTTTCAACAACCTCAAAGTTCCCATGTTGAAGCAAAAATATGTAAGTAGCTGCTGAACTTCCGGGTACTAAGTGGTTGGGATGCAAACGCAGCTGAGATATAGGCGCATCAAATTGTAATATCTTGTGCACAGATGATGGAGAAAGGCCAAGCTTTTGCAGGGACAGCAATTGCAAATTGGTTTTAAGAACTCCATGAACCTGAAAGGAATCAAGCCTCTTCATCCTCATAGACTGGTCTTTACATTCCATAACCAAGCTCTGAAACAAGATATCAACTGCAATAGGGTAATATGTTGCAAACCGTTCACTCAAAATTTCAGCAAGCAAAGTCAAGCATCTCCAAGAATCATCAATCCATTTTGACCACCCAAACTTCTTTCCTATCATAGACATGCATCCTAATAGAATAGGAACCATTTTACAAAGAGGTTCACTGATCTGCTCAAGCATATTCATCTCTAGCAAACCTGATGCCGTGGACTGTAACACTGTAGAAAAACAAGACAATAATGCAAGTAATCTTTGGAACTGCTGGGAGCTACCAGGACTTGCATCCTGAAGCAGCACGTCCATATCACCTAGAAACTTTGAGAGCAATCCCAACGGGAACTGCATATTGTTCACCCAATATTTCTGAAACTGCAGGAAACTATCCATAATAACGCGCCTATCAGACTCTGCAAGGTCTGGTACCATCGCCCACCCAAGGAGGAGATCGACAACATCAACAAAATGGGGCTGAAAGCATCTAAAAAACTTCAAGGATATAAGTGTTAAAACAGCGAGAAGTCTGCGCAGTAAGCTCAAGGAGGTTCTTTCATCCTCAAGAAGCTCTTGGCAAGCCTTGAGAATTGGCAATGCAAATCTCTCAACTGCAGAAACATCCCCAATATTAAGAAATTCACGCAAGCCCTCCAATGCAAGATCAGTTCTCCCATCCACTACAGTGCTAAGCAATGGCAATGCCCAACCAATGAACCGATCAACCAAACTGACAAGAATGACATGGTTCTGCCTTCCATTTGGAGCTATCGAGATTAAACATAGTACAGAACACAAAGCACCATAAGCAGTGGCTGCTGCCTGGCGCACTGAATATGACCTGAGCAGCAGTTTTTACGCCAAACAAAAATCTTCATCAGATGATTTTATAATTTATAGTACAAATTATTAAAAAAGTTGATGTGGAAACACATTAAGTAGGCTGTCAATTTGATGGTATCTCAGTGTTGTGGACGGCGAGAGGCGACAAGGGCCTGCCTCGCCACGCGGCGAGGCGAGCGGCAAGGCGCTTGCCTTTTTAATAAAGGCCGCCAATAATACCAAAATTAAAACTATTTAATTGCATATTTTAATCCAAATCTATAGCAATAAACATATTAGCAAATATTCAATTCAAAAACCATAGTAGATACTAAAATGTCTAAAACGTTAAGACCAAACAATTCAAATACAATAACAAAACTTTAAAGTCATTCTTCTTCAAAATTAATCCACCCTTGAGTGCCATAATTCCATCCAATGTCCCTCTTTTTGCTAGCATCCGCTATTTGATTATTAAATTCAATTAATTCGTTGTTGAGGGATATTGGAATAATAATTAGGAAAAGAGAGATTTTTTTTTAACTTAACTGCTATAATTTTAAAAAAAAGTTTACACAAAGCCTAAGCAACTAATCACTGCTTAGTGCTTACAGCCTTCCACCAAAAAAACACAACTGAACAAAAAAACTGAAGAATAGAAAGAAAAACAATTGTTGAATGACAAGAGAGAAACGATCCTGGAGAACAGAGAGTCTCGAGGTCGTAGGAACAAAATCGGAGCCGCGGCCGCGAGGGAGAAGGAGACAGAATCCTACATCGCGGGAGAACTGGAGAGAGCTCGCGGTGAGACGTCTGACAGGATGGAGGAGAAGAGAAGAGAGTCCATCGAGAGATAGAGAGAGAGAGTCCGATGGGGAGTTTCAGAAATTTCAAAAGTAAAAAAAAAAAACCTAATTTTGACTATATTATTAAGGCCCATATTTTTAATTAAAGGCGGCGCCTTTTCCGTTGCCATTGCAGCGCACACCTCGCCACACTCGCCGTTTTTACTATCGCCTCGCTCGGCAGAGAATGGCGAGTAACCATCGCCTCGCCCGCCTCTCGCCAAAGGGCGATTAGCGCTCGCCTTTTTGTAACACTGTGGTATCTAATCAAAACACCTGTATGGAAGCTTCTTCACAATTGATTGTGTAATATGATTCCTCACAAGCAAATAACAGAATTGTGCTAATAGCACCAAGTTGCCAGGAACCCGATGTAAATCCAAAAAGAAAAATAACTACAATACAAAAAATTTCTTCCGAGACTTGTCCGAAGATATGGAGGAAGGTGATTTATTTTTTTATTTTTTTCATGACAAGGAAAACCCGCAACCGCCACCCTTTGGATGCGCATAGGGTAAAATCTCCGCTCCTATGCAATAGCTAGCAAACCCCGTAGGAGAGGTAACCCACACTAGGCAAACCCGGTGCGACGAGCTCAGCCCATTCGCGAGCAATTGGTTTCAAACTTGAGACCTCTAACATGGAAGTCCCGAGTGTAACTCCAGTTATGTGATCTTCAAGCGGTCAAGCCTCAATAAAGGAGTGGACTAATTTTATAACCTAAACACTTCTGATTATGGACAGAAATTCCATTATGCTTATTACTTCCCAGTCATTACCTTCTGAATTTGACGCTCTATGTATCTGCTAAACTAAGTTAATTCACAGTAGCTACAGGGCTATTCACAAAACTAAATATTCCTTGATGCCTTTTTCAATTCAATAACTTATTTCATCAAAAAAGAAAAAAAACTAAATATATCTAAAAACTCCTCCTTCAGTGTTGTGTTGCGCGCCTATTTGTCCAGACAGAGTAGTGTGGTCTCCCCATCACCTATTTTAATTTGAATGTTGCTGCTAAATGTTTGCCATAGTTTTACTAAAACCTATGTGTTTTGAAGGAAACACCCCATGAGGACCCGGTATTGTCCTGGTGCACCAAAAACTGTTTCCACTGTTTTACCTTCACAGCCTTCCTCCACAAGGCATTCACTTCAGTTCTATATCTTCTTAATCATTTCATAAGTCGGCTTTGCCATGCATTGTCAGATACCTTAATCCAATCTCCTTTATCCTTGGGTAAATATAAACCTTCCCATTACGCCAAATGAAACTTGTGATGAAAATTTTTGTCTTCCTACACCTATGCCTATCTTGTTGTGAAAGCGCAAACAGCGCGCTTACAAGCGAGACGACCCTTGTGCGCTTTTTTTATCTTGATGCGAAGGCGATCTGAAACAGTTCTCGCTTCAGATGAAAAGCAGAAGCGACCCTAAGCAAAAGCGCAATAAAGCGCGCTTTTATAAAAAAAAGCGACAATTAGGGTTTAAGGTTTTAAAAAAATAGTTTTTAAAAAAAAACTCGGAATATAACCTCTCTCTCCCTCACGACCTTTCCTTCTTCTCGCCCTCGGGACTCTTCTTTCACAATCTTCTTTCCCTTCTTTCTCTCTTGACGTCTCGACTGAGGCTGCTCTCTCTTCAACCTCGACCGCGACTAAAACTCACTAACTTTTATAGTCATCTATTTGTGCTAATTGTTTATAGTTCATCTCTAGAGTTTCTTTTCTCCTGAAAATTACACTCTTTCGCCTGTGCTTCATCTCTTCATCTCTCTGAGTTTCGACTGCTCTAGTTTTTTCTTCTTCTTCTTTCTTTTCATTCATCCCCTGTTGTCTACTTCTGTTTCTAATTACTTAGCATGCTGCCTCTTCTTCTTTTTTTCAATTCCTTTTCTGTTTTTAAATTATTTTGTGATCAGTCTATCCGCCTTGTTGAAGATTAGGATTTTGAATCTTGTGATTTAATTATGTTTTTGATTTTTGCTTTATATGTTTTGACTTATGTGGGGTATTTTGCCTATGTAATTTCTTCAATCTAAGACTATATTAGACCTCTATTGAGTTATTTAATATTTTTTATTTTTATACTAAAGTCGCTTTTTAAAAAAGTGTGCGCTTCGCTTCACGCTTCTCGCTTCTGTGAAGCAAGCCTCGTCGCTTTTTTCCGCTTCTCGCTTCCCAAAACACTGGTCCTAATCTCAAATTAGGGTCGGTTGAGTAAATCCTCATTATTGATTCGGCTTTGTTGAACCAGTTTTATCTGAATACTTAACAATTTATGTTTTGGGGGAAACTAGAGGTTCTCAAACACCAGAGGTTCTTTACATTTTCTATTAGCACACAAATCTTTAAATAAACTAAAAAACTATTAGCAAAGTGTATTGACACGACAAGCTGAATCTGAATTAATCTGTATTTCATCTATATAGGTATTTTCCATTGTGTACTAGATTTCAAGAGATTGCAAGCTCTTTATGACAATTTCCTTCATGCGACTTAGGTTTATTTACCTTAAACATAACAATGATATACCAATTACATCAAGGCAAAATGGATTAAAATGTTCAACTACTTGCTGTATCTACCATTTTGTAGTTTATTAGCATGGTCATGAGTACTTCACATTAACTCTTCAAATAGTGTCAGACCTTACTAAATATGAACACACTCATGTAAGATCTATGCCCGTAATGCATACTCATTGTTAAACAACTACCATAAAAGTTAAACCAAGAAAATGTATGCGGAGTATCTTAAACAACTTATCCGTGACAAGTCCCTCCTCCACTACCCTATAGAACATTCAGGTAGCAATAATGATGGCAAAGTGCAAATTAACTTTCTCCGAAACAGTGACTACAAAAAATCCATTACCAAATTGTAAAGCCTATTCAAGAATAACCAACCCCTCATCCAAACTAGCCTTTACCATGAGCTATTTTATAGGACTTGGTCTAACATGGCGTGGGGGGGCATCTATAAGACAGTGAGAGAAAAAGACATACTTGTCGGAGAGTAGCTGAGAGAAGCCCTGGGCAAGAAAAGAAGCGGAGTGAGTTATGAGGAGAGAGTTTGGGGGGTACAGAATGGCGCGTTGTAGAGAAGTTATAGCGGCAACACGAGAAGACTCGTCATCTTCAGTAACAGAAGTTGAAGTGGATTTGGAAGGATCGTCTTTGGGTAAAGCGACGGTGAGAAGTGCCGCTAATTGCTGCTGCTGGTGATGAAGCCCTTGCATCATCCCTTATTCTGATGATGAATTCTTCATTGTCTTCTTCGGCACTTCTTGAAATTCCGTTCACCGGCGACCAACCTTTCAATTTCAACAAACGTCGTAATTATTAATGTATAAAATAAAATAAAAAATGAAAATTCACCACCCCGGCCTCTAAAGATTTTTTCTTATTCATATTACGCCCCACAACTTTCCTTATATACATTTACAAGTAGAATATTTGGAGAAAATTATCTGTTATGTCAAAATGGTTCTTCCTATTTTTTTATTTTTATTTTTTTTATAGTAGATACTTTTCAACTTAAAAGAGGTTAGGTTTATATTATGAAAAATATCTATTAGGTAAATAAGTTAAATTGTATAACATATGTCATATCATTCCGCTATGCCCGTTAACTTCAACAAGTAGTAAAACTTCATATTTGTTCCAATTGATGTTGATGTGAATAAATTAACTGTTAATTAGATACTGAAGATATATGCGTAAACTTTTTCAAAATATAAGTCGGAAGCATTTAATAGAAATAACTTTATCATCTGTTCAATTGAATACTCTCAATAGTTCAAATGTCTAAATAAAATTACTGATAAATTTAAAATTCATTGACATATTTAAATACATGCTAAGATCCTATAAAGTGTGTTGATCATCAGTTCCACTTCTATAAATGTAACCAAGAAATGCGTAAAAACAAATTATAAATAAAAAGGTTTATTAAAATTCAAACCCTTAATCCTTAAAAAGCATAAACATGGATAAAATGAATCTCATCGGAATATAGACACATACATATAGAGAGAGATGTGTGATGATGCATCCATGAGTGGAATATGCAATTTTACTGATAACTCAGAAGTCTCAAGTCTACAGATTTGCTCCTACCTTTGACCTCATTGTATTCATGATAGCATCATTGCCTACAAAACTTAATAATTTGAAGATAAACAAATGGTTAATCACTCGATTGTGAAATTCTTGCTCTTGGAATTCAGGTGTTCTTTATTGACTTGATCAGAGCTGGGACTTAGCCACAAGATCAACCATACCATTTGGATTGGTGAAGTGACCATATTTAGAAACTGTTCCTCTGTTAAATTGTCCAGAAAACAGCTGTTGTTGGTGCACTTCTATAATTACTCAAGTTGCAGACAACCTTCCAAGTATTATAACTAAACATAGCTACATTTTTCAACTTCAGCATGAACGGAGAAAGTAGATCATAACAACAACATAACCTTTATAATCTATAAAGGGTAGAATGTACGCAAACTTATGTTCAAGAAAAACACAAGATGATTCCTAATAATATAGAAGCGCAACACTTGAAAAAATTGCACATATTTAGTAAAACAATTACCAGATAAACAGCTCCATAATATTATGTCAAAGTTCAACATAATTGTTTGCTCTGCACAAACAATCAAAGAAAAGAAATAATACATCATACAAATAATTTGTCGCAATTCCAATTGTATTCAGAGGACACACTTTAAACAAAACCATAAATTCCATTCTTTTCCAAAATTGCAAAATTTCAGGCAGTTAATGCCACTTCAAATCACTAGGTATTACAATATGATACCAAATTCATTAAAAAAAAGAAAAAAAGAACACTCAGCGTGAACCTCAAGCGACAGCAACTGGCTGTTGTTTCGAGGGCTCGACGGGTTTCTTGGAATCTCCGAGGAAATCTTCGAGATTATAAATAACGGTGATATAAAGGGAACAACTAGGGCATCGAGCGATCTCTTCTCCAATCTTCAGTTCTTCCTTAGTGATTTGAAACAAGTCACCGCACGGACAAGGATAAGTATACGATTGGAGCTCATCGTTCCACTCCATATCCTCAATCTCCACGTCGTCGTAAGACATCCTCGGTGATTTATTTCTTCCTTTTCTTGGAGATTAGGGTTTTTGGCTCCGCAATTTGGTCGAGGTTATAAAGTCCGGTCGTCGAAGTTGATTGGGTTTTAAAGAAAAGTGAAATTGCACCTCAAGTCCCTTTAATAACTTTTAAAAAAATGTACAATATGACCCCCAAACATTAGTAAATTACCACTTCAGCATGCCCAAGTAAAAATATTTCCTCGGTTTAAAAAGGATTGTTTCTATTTTCTTTTTAGTTTGCTTCAAAATACCTTTTTTTTTTTTTTTGGCAATATTTTAAATTCAACTTTATACATGACATGTTTAAAACCACAAGAATTGAGGACGTTTTGGTACATTTGACATAACTTTAATTTAGAATTACAAGAAAAAGTTTTTTTCTTTTTCTTAAACTCCATTACAAATCAAACTAGATTATTCTCTTTAAATCGTTGGGACTATATTATTAGTAGTAAATGTACAGTAAAACCCTAAACATTAGTAATTTACCACTTCACCCCACCGTCCGTATACAGCGCCGGCGACAGCGGCAGCGACATGAGAAGTGTGGATGTACTCCGTTCGCTTTCACTCCGGCGTTTCTCTACACTTAGTCTATCCAAATCTACTTCTCCTACCATTCCGATTACTGCCGAAGTTCTGCGAGAATCAGTCACTTCTTCTGAGTGGCATTTTATCAAACACGTTACGGGAGAACTAAACCCCACCTTGATTTCAGCTACTCTTCCAGAGCTTCGTTCATCTCCTGACCGAGTACTCTCTTTCATCGAAAATCTCAGTCCTGATTGCTTAGACATATCCTGTTATTGCCTTGCCATTTCCATACTCTCTCGTCTCCCCTCGCCTAAACAAGCCACTCACCTTCTCAAGCAAGTGATCAGTTCTCGCTTTGCCTCGGCTAATGAGATTTTTGATGGGCTTGTGAGTGCTCGGGAGAAGCTGGAGGTGAAGAGTTCAATTGTGTTGGATTTGCTTGTAAGGGCGTATTGTGAATTGAAGAAGGGGGAGGATGCGTTAAAGTGCTTTTATTTGATGAAACAGAAGGGAATTTTGCCAAAGGTAGAGACTTGTAATGATTTGTTGAGTCTTTTTCTTAAATTGAATAGGACCCATTTGGCTTGGATTGTGTATGCCGAGATGTTTAGGATGAAAATGAGTTCTACTGTATGTACGTTTAATATAATGATCAATGTTTTGTGTAGAGAAGGAAAGTTAAAGAAGGCAAAAGAGTTCATTGAACACATGCAGTGTTCAGGGGTTAAGCCGAATTTAATATCTTTTAATACTGTGATTCATGGTTATTGTTTGAGAGGGGATATTGAAGGAGCAAATAAGATTTTTGAGGCGATGACAGCAAAAGGAATTGAGCCTGATTCGTATACGTTCAATTCTCTAGTTAGAGGGATGGTGAAAGAGGGAAGGGAAAAGGAGGTCTCTTCCTTGTTAGAGAAAATGAAACCGTTTGGGTTGATCCCTACAGCTGTGACTTACAACACTCTGATAGATTCATGCTGCAGTAAAGGGGACCTAGAGAAAGCATTTTTTTACCGAGATGAGATGATTAAGATAGGCATCGTGCCGAGTGTTGCTACCTATAACTTGTTAATCCATGCTGTTTTCTTGATGCCGAAGGTAGAAACTGATGAATGCTGAAGATATTCCGAGAGAGAGACTTCCTGATGGATTCATCAACAGCTTGATCAACGGCTATTGCAGGGTGGGAAATGCAAAGAAGGCATTTAAGTTCTATGATGAATTGTTGAGTAGGGGTCTCCAACCAACTATTGTCACTTATACATCTCTAATCAAAGTCTTGGGCAAAAGGAATAGGATGAAAGAAGCAGATGATTTAGTTGTTGAAATATTGCGGAAGGGGATATTTCCAGATCTAATTATGTTCAATGCATTGATTGATGGCCATTGTGCCAATGACAACGTTGAGCGTGCTTTTGATACACTGAACGAGATGAATAAAATGAATGTTCAGCCTGATGAAGTTACCTACAATACTATGATGCAAGGGTATTGTAAGAAGGGTAAAGTTGAAGAAGCTTGTACCCTTCTCGAAGAGATGAAGGGAAGAGGAATTAAACCTGATCATATCAGCTATAACACTCTAGTCAGTGGGTATAGTAGACGAGGCGACATGGATGATGCATTCAGAATTCGTGATGACATGTTAAGTGCAGGGTTTAACCCCACTCTTCTCACTTACAATGCTCTCATACAAGGTTTATGCAAAAAGCAGGAAGGTGTACTTGCTGAGGAACTTCTCAAAGAAATGGTTAGTAAAGGCATTACTCCTGATGATAGCACTTATCTTGCTCTGATTGAAGGGATTGGTGATGTTGATAGTTTCTTGGGGAGAAAAGACACATCATAAGGTATCTTGTCATGGTGTTTGTTTATACATACAGATACAGATAGAGAACTCCAAGGAAGGTGTCTATTGTGGTTAATGATGGTTATAAGGGAAATAGGAAAGAGATTTGCATTAATATCAAAGGCAATGCTGATAGTTGTCATTTCCATAATGCTGACAACTCCTTGGTGATTCTTTGGATAAAAGGGGACTCGCGTAGCTTGAAATACCTGCTGCAACTGAGAGATTCACACTGTTATGCTTCATCCTTCTCTTCAGATTTTTTCTGATCAGATCGACATGACTGTCTGACTACATAGCCAGTTACGCATTGCTTCATTGCCTCATAGCTTTTGGCCGGAAAGAGACTGTTTTCCATGTGTATTTTGCAATAATTATCCATGTTTAGCTTCTTTAACCTGTTGTGCCTCCAATGACAACTGGCTGATCAAAAGAGAAAGGAACTTATGGGCTTCCCTCAATTTTTGGTTTAGTGAGACACTTCAAGTTCTCTGTAATCCTAATCACTGGAGTTGCATATGTTCTTGATCCTAAATCCACACACAACAAACAATAAATGATCTATTGATGCAGATTTCAGCTGCTATCTTAATTACGTCATTTTCTCGAAAGTGAAGTTTGGATCATTAATAGAAACCTGCTGTTAAATAATTGTAGAAATTGGTTCTTTCTTAAGATGTCTCGTTTGACTGAATACAATATTCAAGAAAAAGAATTTTTTTGAATCTTACTGTATAAAATAAGTAATAGACATTTTTGTAGTTACAAACTAATCTTTTTTCAAAAAAAAAAAAAAACTAAAGATAAAATTAAATTATTTTTTTTAAAAAAAAGATAATTTTTCTGAAACCAACTTTTAGAAAAAAGGATTTTAGGTTGACATTACAATCCACTCAAAAAATAATTGCTTTCCGGCCAAACTTGCGAAAAAGCATATGAAGCCCAGTAAGCATTTTTAGTGCGCAAATACCTAGATCCCATTTGACCATAAGATTTTCAAAAGAAAATTTTGAAAACAATGTTTGTTTAAGAAATTTGGCAAGTTCATAAAAATATTTCCCTAGTTAGTCAACTTCAAATTTCACAAACTCATTTTTCCAAATTTCAACTAAAATCTACAGCCAAATGTACAAGTTGCCCTTAACAAAGTTCAAGCTGAACAGAGAATGAAGATAGCAGAATCAATAAAATATTAAGGTTCAAGTTGTTTTTATCTCGAGATCCAGGAAATACATTAAACAACTTCACTTCTGTTTTAGCCCCAACTTTACTCCAATGTTTTTTTCTCATTCTGATACAACAACTCAGATAGATAGTTTCTGACCACTAACTCCAATACCCATGGCTAGATTTTCATCAAGAAACAGATGTTCATATCCTTTACTGGTTTGTATCTTGGTGGGGTTCTTGATTTTGCTTCATTTCTCATCTTTGGGTAGTTATAGAGGTATTCAAAAAGGGCACATTCAAGAAAGATATGAAGAGTTGGAGGAGATCCAAATTCCTCAATCAAGTGGAAGCCAATCCTCAGAAGCCAACATGCTAATTGATGAATTCCTTGATAAGTCTTCTAAACTCAGGCACATTTTCTTTCCTGACAAGAGGACTAGCATAGACCCTAGAAAGAATACTAAAGATGACACCTTTTACTATTACCCTGGGAGAATTTGGTTCGATACTGATGGGCATCCTATTCAAGCTCATGGAGGTGGGATTCTTTATGATGAAAGATCAAGAATGTATTTTTGGTATGGAGAGTACAAGAATGGTCCTACTTATCAAGCTCCCGGGAAGAATGTAGCTCGGGTAGACATCATTGGTGTTGGCTGCTACTCTTCTAAAGATTTGTGGACTTGGAAGAATGAGGGTATTGTACTAGCTGCGGATGAACATGACGAGGATCATGACCTTCACAAGTCTAAAGTATTGGAGAGGCCTAAAGTAATCTACAATGAGAAGACAGGTAAATATGTAATGTGGATGCACGTTGATGATTCAAATTATACCAAAGCCTCTGTTGGAATTGCCATAAGCAATTCCCCAACTGGTCCTTTTCGATATCTATACAGTAAAAGGCCTCATGGTTTTGAAAGTAGGGACATGACTTTGTTCAAAAATGATGATGGTAAGGCATATGTTATTTACTCCTCTGTACACAACAGGGAGCTTCATATTGGTCTTCTTGATCAAGATTATGTAGATGTTACTAATGTTATGTCAAGGGTTCTCGTGGGGCAGTTTAGAGAGGCCCCGGCCTTGTTCAAGTACCAAGGAACTTACTACATGATCACATCAGGATGCAGTGGTTGGGCACCAAATGAGGCACTGGCTCATGTGGCTGAATCAATTATGGGTCCATGGGAGACTATAGGCAACCCATGTATAGGAGCTAACAAAGTTTTTCGAGTCACCACATTCTTTGCTCAGAGCACATATGTGCTCCCCATTTCTCCTGGTTCATTTATTTTCATGGCAGATCGCTGGAATCCATATGATTTGGGTGATTCTAGATATATATGGCTTCCTTTAACTATGGAGGAAGTAGCAGGCGGTCAACGACCAAGAGTATCTATCTTTTGGCACAAAAGATGGAAGCTCTTTAAAAGTCCAGTATAGCAGAATGCTTATAGTTTTCTCATCATAGAGCAAGTTGCTAGTTTTTTGTGGAGTATTAGAACTAATGTGAAGTGATTACAAGAACATCTATTAGAATAACTTTTACCTAATTGGAACTTGCATTACACACAATTTTATGCCATGTATATCAAGATGTATGATTGCAGCTTCTTATTTATGCATTTTCAAGCAACCAAAAACTCTCCAACTCAAGGAGACAGAAAAGACTTAATTTTTCATCAGTTTTGCGACACACAACCAAATTGTAACCTCCAATCAACTTGCACTTTGTTGAGCTTTTCAAAGTCATTTTTTCCTATTTTCCTTAATCTTGAAGTAAGACTAGAGTTTCATCCCATGACAGGGAATTCAATTACATTCTTACAATGAATGAGTAAGCTAGATAGATGGTATTGCTTATATGGTCCAGAGCCCTACAGGTGAAAATCTTGCCAGGCAACACATAACATTTAGAGAGAAGTGTATACAATAAGAGGGTTAGAGTTTCTGGAAGAACTCATAGTTTATAAGTTTATCATATATATCCAAAACAAATCAATTCTACCTCAGAACAGAGGATTATAGGAATTAGAAAGAGAGTGAATCTTGATGCAGGAAAAAAGAAAATGTTTTAACAGACCAAAGTTTCATTCAGATTCCTCTACAGCAGTTTCAATTCGGAGGAGGACGAATCCAACAGCAACTCCAACAAGAACCAAGCCAGGAATAATGGAAGCAATCCTGAAAATCTCAAGAGCAGCATTGCAGGTAGAGGACAAAGCTCCACCTTTGGCTTGTGATGATGGGGTTTTCAATGAGCTAACAATCTTTGCAAAAGATTGTTCAGTGGACATAGGGAGGCCTAATGAGGCAACATGGTTGTTTGCCTTTAGCCCTTCAAATGAATTCAATCCACTAATGTACTTCACTTTGGTTACTTTCTGGGAAGAGCTTCTGCCTGTGCCTATAATGGCTGCTGAACTTACTGTTGCTGCAGAGAATGTTGTCATTGTTGCCATTGTTTTCTGACCACCAACCTATACAAAATAAATAAATAAATTGAAGTTTTAATAAGTTTATACAAAATCTTTGAAAAGAAAGAACTAAAAAGATTGTGTTTTTACCTGGTTGTGATGGCTTGTGGAGTGCTTTAAGTTTGCCAAAGTAGAGAGATAATAAAAGGGTGAACATGGGATATTATTTTTTGTGAGGTGAATATGAGAGCAATGGATAAGGGGAGTGTTGAGATGGTTGGCTCACAAAGAAAATTGGATGAGGCATCTTATAGCTCATCAACTTGTAACACTGGCCAGGAAAGTGGGTGGGCCATGGTTACTTTTGTCCAAATTTAGCCTAAAGAAGCAGCATAATGGACTCCTTTCTCCTTTATTTTCTTAATGGAGATATTTCGAAAATTGCACAACTGATATGTAAGCAATTAAAACAGAAGAAAATCAAATAATAGATGAACATTCAATTCAAATGTATATAAACCAGACTTTAGTTTTAACACCAATTTAACAGACTTTTAATTGTCAGAGCTTTCAATACAAACTAGATAAATCCTCAATATTTGACAACAAACAACACTACTTGTTACAAGTTCACTACTTGGAAACTGATACTTCATGGAGAACTTGAACTTGCAAGTAAAGGCTTTTTTTTGCCTTTTCCTCTCACAAATTCACAAATGCATCTGTCATCTTTTTCCACAAGATTCCACCTGCATAAACTGCGCCATCCGCCAGCTAGCCATATTCTACCATCCTTCCAATTTTTGAGTTTCGTCTCAAATTCTCTGTCAGCAGAATTGCGAATTATCATTCTTAAAGGGAGTTCAAGTTTGTAATATCTCACCACATCAATTGGAATGTACTGGAATTAGGAAAAACGACTTTGTTAAATGAGAATGCTAGAATATTAAATTATAAAATCATTCACTAGAATATATAGTTATAGGTTTTTCGTTACCAGTTGATCTCTCCTTTTTGCTCGTATTTTCGCTACAAAGTAAGGATTTTTTGGCTGAGTTGCGCGTCCACTTTTGAATATATCTGCACCATATTGGTCGGGGATATCCCTCACCTTGCAAGCAGTGTCTCTTTTGCATCCAACTGAATCAAGAAAGTTAACAAGTCAGATTCACAAATGAAAATCTCATGCAAACTCAGTGATACACCATCCGTTTCATTTTACATGGTGGTATCTTATTGAACATGAACTTGAGAATGAAAGACGACTTTTGACACATATCAGAAGTGTTGATGTCTGCTGTTCCAAAAACTAACAAACAGTGCCCTTAGGCTCGTTTTGTCAATGAACCAAGCAACCAAACCTTTTAAATTCTTTTTAGCACTTGTAATCCTAAACATTTTGACATTTATATGACTACAAGAGATCATGTACAAATATACAAAGATGTAGTTTTGTAGTAACATACTAACAAAAAAAAATTGAATTGTGTAGAAGATGAAATAGACGAGTAAATATAAAGATCTTTGATTTGTGTCGACCTTCTCAACGTGACACATTTTTCTTAAATGTACCAGTCCTTTCATCCTCTTCAGTTTCTTCCTCCTCTTCATCATCATTATCTTCTTCTTCGTCTTCCTCTTCCATGTGTCTGGCCACATCAACAACGTGTTTAAATAAAATTTCAGAACAAGATTGTTATGGATATATTTCCAATACTTGATGCCTATAAACAACACGCAAATGATATATAAGCATTTAGATCAAACTTTACCCCCCTGAGCATTTAAAACAGAAGAAAAACAAATAATGGTTGAACATTTAAATGTAAATTTGCCAGACTTTAGTCTTAACAATAGTTAATAGACTCAATTGCCAGAACTTATTAATACAAATTAAACTAGAACTTTTATCATCAAACAACAGTACGTAGTCTTCAAACCTGTCGATTTATAACAGCACTTAAAGCCATAAAAATTTGAAATTCTATGTTAAGTAGCAATAAACAATTTCTTATACTTCGTGTTGGAGTTGGAAACTGATCCTTCGTGAAGAACTTGAACTTGCAAGTAGAGGACTTTATTGCCTTTTCCTTTCACAAATTCGCAAATACACTTGACATCTTTCTCCACAAGGTTCCACCTGCATAAACTTTGCCATCCTTTAGTTAGCCATATTCTACCATCCTTCCAATTCTTGAGTTTTGTCTCAAATTCTCTGCCAGTAGAGTCGCGAATGGTCATGCTCGATGGGAGTTCAAGATTGAAGGCTTTGACCACAACAGTTGGAACGTACTGCAATTAGAATAATTTTTTTGTTAAGTGAGAATGCTATAAGATTGAACTACAAAATCATTCTCTAGAATAGTTATAGGCTTTTAATTACTAATTGGTCTCTCCTTTTTGCGTGTAATTTCGCTATAAAGTAAGGGTTTTTTGGCTGCGTTGAATGTCCACTTTTGAATATATCTGCCCCAAATTGGTCATGGCTGTCCCTCACCTTGCGAGCAGTGGCTCTTTGGTATCCAGCTGAATCAAATAAGTTAACTGGTCAGGTTCACAAACAGAGATCTCATGAAAACTCAGAGATACTTCATCCGTTGTATTTCATTGAAGATGAACTTTAAGAAAGAAGGAAGATTTTTGGAACATATCAAAAATGTTAGTCTCGTTTTGTTAACAAATCAAACCTTTTAGAAACTTGTAGTCTTAAACATTTCAAGACATGAATATGACTACAAGATCATGTCCAAATATACATAAAAGACGTCATTTTTTTACAGTAACATACTAACAAGAAAAGAACTGAATTGCATATAAAATGAAGCAGGGGGGTAAACATAACGATCTTTAATTTGTGTCTACCCCTTTGAACATGACTCATTTTTCTTAACTATAGATGAGCTTCAAGGCATACATGAAAACGAAAATAAAAGAGTGCATTGATGTCCTCATAAAGTTCAAGTCTTATTCCTACATTATTATTATTTTCAGAATTTTCATAGTTACCTTACTTAGTTTTCATATAGCAATGAAGAATGAAGAAAAGATGCAAAATTTAATACCAAGAGAAGTATGAAGATGGAGAATTTGCCTAAAAGAAGATTAAAGGAAAAAAGTAGTGCAACAAGTTAATACTGTTTCTTTTTTACAAAATTTGGAAGGTGGGACAGGACCACCTATAATAATACTCCCTTCGTCCAGAATTGTTTGTCATATTACGCTTATCGAATTAATATAACTAATTTTTAAAGATAAATTAGATCATATCAATTTGATATTTTAAACCAAAAAATTAAATATTCTAAAACTATATAAAAATTACTATAAATTATAATTTTTTTCATATTAATATGATAAAAAAATACATCTTATATTGTTAATCAAAATTTTTATAATTTAACTCTAAAAATAAAAATTATGACAAATAATATCGAACGAAGAGAGTGTAATAATGAAAGCAGCTAAAAATAATGCCTGCAATACATAAAAGGATTGACAAATAAGCAAACTATACAGGGCAAACCGATAGGCTTTGACGCAAAACACAGATTTTTATGGCGTTCACATGTGATACACTACAATGCAAGACATTATGTTTCCTACTTTTGATTATTAACTCTATATATATATAGTTAAAATTGTGTGATTTTAATATAAAAATATGAATATCAAAGTAAGTACTTTTCGTGAACATTATAATTATATTATACTTTTAAATGCAATTTATATATATATATGGTTAATGTACATGGTTTTATGATACTAGGACAATTTTGTTATTTATTAGTCCGTGCTTGACATATAATTAACTTTTAGATAATATTAAAAAGACATATAATTTCAAAATCTTTTTTATCACCAAATAATTTTATTGTTTCCGAGAGAAAGATCCCTGACCAATATGAAGTAATTTAGCATTGACATGACTCCTTAATTGATAATCATCTCAGTAGCGGCTAGATCAAATATGTGTCTATTGCAGACATAAATCCCTTACTACTCACTCCCGAACTTTTAATAAATGTATAATCACAGTAAATAAATGTAAAATAATATTTATTGTATATGAAATATAATTGATATAAAATAAAGGATAAATTATAGAAATTACATACTTTTAAGTAAAATTATAATTTATCCCTTAAAAGTTTATAATTACAGAAATCCCTCAAACGAATACAATAATATAAGCGTTGATATATTAAAAAGAGGGTCGGATACATGCACCGATACATTAAAAAGAAAATCGAATACATTAATGGCCCAAAAAATCAAAATGCTGATACATTAAAAGAGGGT
This sequence comes from Solanum habrochaites, assembly GCA_027704765.1. NCBI lineage: Eukaryota > Viridiplantae > Streptophyta > Magnoliopsida > Solanales > Solanaceae > Solanum > Solanum habrochaites. The sequence continues at coordinate 95,685,442 of JAKWJA010002489.1, read as the reverse complement.
TGGATACACTAATGACATTTTTTACTTAAGGGAAAAATAAGGAATTTTGGAGATTTGTAAAACTTATATGGGATAATGGTAATAAGTAAACTAATAGGTGAGATTTTTATAATTATTTTTAAAATGAATATGTAATATAATTTAAAATAAATACAAAATACAATTCTTTGTCACCCTCTCTTGATCTCGCTCACCTTTCTCCCCTATCTCTTGAGACCTCGCTTACCTCTCTACTTCTTCTCTCGATCTCGCTCGTTTCTCTCCTCTTAATATGTATTCATTCGATATAAACTAGTTTGTATTTGTATTTGTATTTTTTTCCCCTCCAAAATTCATGAAAATACACTTTCTCCTCTCTCGATCTCATATTTCGCTCGCTGTTCTCATCCTTCATCTCCTAACATTGCTATTATTCATAGTTAAGCGAGCTATAACTACATAGCCCTATTTAAAGCCTAATGTTTGCTATTTTGAAAAAATCTCTAAATAAAAACGATACTAATTATGTTTATAGCAATTCAATAAACATAAGAAGCATATTTTAATACAAGTCCTAACCTCACCTTAACATTTCATCACAATCACTTAATGTAATTAGCAACAAGCTAAACACTAGAACAATAAGATCAACTAAAACTTTTTTTGTGAAGCTCTCACTTTTAGTATAGTTTGGTGAGTAAGATTAAATAAAACTTGCTCAATTCTTTTATCAGAATAATAACACTGATTAAAACATGAATTTTATGGGGGGGGGGGGGGGAAAGAAGCTTTTGGCATTATACAAAAAGTATTGGCAAATGAAGATTATTTTAGTCAGTATTATTGTTATGATAAAAGAATTAATAAAATTCCATTTATTCTTACTCGTCATGCTAAATTAAAATTAGGAGCTCCAAAAGTAAAGTTTCTTCCTATTCTACTATTTAATTTGTTCGCTAAATTTTATTAAGTGATTATGACGAAATAATTCGACGAGGTTAAGATTTGTGTTTAAGTCCACTTCTTATGTCTATTGAATTGTTATAAACATAATAACATGTTTTTTTATTTATGAATTTTGACTAGTTCCATCATTTTTTATGTATATGGTTATATATATATATATATATATTAAATACTTACTAATTCAATATTGGAATTAAAGTGATCAATTTCATTTTCTAACATCTTTACTTTTTTAGTAAAGATATCTGTCTTTAATTTTCTCAATTATTTAATTCTTAGTTAAAGGAAATATAAACATATAAGACTATGATAAATCAGAATTGTTTGAAACTTTAATAAGTTGAAATAAATAAAGAAATTTGCCATAATTATTTTGACCTAATTAATAAAATAGTTTTTTTTTTTAAAGAAAACAATATGGAAGAAGATGTTGTAGAAAGCCGATGAACTACCTATGTGGGCGCACTCTTCTTTTTCTGAATCCGGTCATGACGACGGAATCCGGCCATGACGACGGTAAAATGATTGAGTCATAGTACTGTACTACTCCCGTGCGACGGTAAGAAAGATTGAATCTAAGGATTTTTAGGTTACTATTTTTTCCTGTTTCTTTAACTGGTCATTCCTTGTTCTTGAGTTGTTGAATTAATGTTTTGCTGATATTTGTACTCCCTTCCTTTTTATGTTAAAGCTCGGTAAGATGTCCATGATTCTTGAATTCTTGATTGAAGTTTACGGTTCTTTAATTTTTTGAATTGATGTTCCTTAATTCGTTTTCTTCCCATTGTTTTACTTACTTGTTCACATGGTTGTGGCCAGATCATTTCAGGTTATGCACATTGTAATTTTTAGAGAATCCTAGTCAATTTTCTTTGGCATATATCAGAAGAATCATCTCATTCTAAAGTGTCTTTCTAGGAGGCACTTAGAATGTGAAACTACTATGTGATGGAAGGGGGCTTGCTTTTCTTTCATCAGCATTGCATTCAGCTTTACAAATATCTGCAAGTATGTTTCTGCACTTCTTTTATATCTATTTGGATATTTGTGCCTTCTGGTTGCTTTAAATGTTCTTTCTCTATCAGGATCTCTTGTCAATTGCCAATGTGGCTGAGCAACATGAATGTGGGATTTCTTAGAGCCTCTTCAAGGTATATATTTCTTGAAGTTCGTTACGTTTTATACCATCATTTCATATAGATCTAGGCTGTTTTAACCCTAACTAATACCTGATTTATGTCTATGAAGAACTACTCTTTTGGAAAATCTTCTTCAGTGATTTTCCAGCCAACATGTTTGTTTTCTTTATGTATGTGATGAGTCTGGTATTTACATTACATCTATATACTCGTATTCATGGAATGTGGTAAAAGGGTAGTCCTATTGATGTCTGCAATAATAAATCTCCATTTAATGGCCAGAATAACTTGTACCGAGTTTCTTTGCATAGGATGCAGCGTGGGTATCTGATTCCAACTCCAGATAATGCTTAATTCTTGAAGTGAGTTGGGAAGTCTGCTTTGCTAAATTATAAAGCTTTTAAGTTTGAACAAAGTATTGTACTATTAAATCACAATCTGAGGCGACACACTTTGTTACTTTTCTTCACATCATATAATCTGCAGTCATGAACTTTAAGTAGTGTGCTTATTTAATTGTGTTATAATAGAGTTAAATTCTTAATTCACATATTGTTCCGTGTTGGAGAAGTACCATATGTATTATATTTGAAACCTATAAATAAATAAGCGTGTTGTATTCACTGGATTGTCAAGTTATCAATATGTTTTTTCTTGTCTCATTCTCTCACATGATATCTGAGTCCACCTTTGTAGGGTTTCCTCGTACTGATAGTCCCCACATTCAATACTAGTGAAAACCCCCAGAATTTTGTTACAACATTGGGAAGGTGTTGAGTTATATAAAAGTGGCGTATAAGGTCTTGACAACTTTATTTTTTTCTTAAGGTTTGCTCAAACTTTCACATGGCATCAGAACTCCTAGATCTTCATAGACCTCAACAGGGCAGTCTTATGCTGGTTTTCAGTCTAAGTTCCTTTTCTTTTCATAATTGTCATTTTCTTGTCCTTTCTTGGCACCACCACTACTTTCATAATTGTCATTTTCATAATTGCCATTTTCTTGTCCTTTCAAGGTTACTGACTAGGAAAAATTATTGTCTGTTCTTGGCAGGGATTAAGTAGAATAATTGTTTAATTGTTCTCCTTTGTGGTGTATTAATGCATAAGAATCCTTAATGGCACATTCGATCTGTCAGCGTAGTGAATAACTACGTAAGATGATTATTTTTTTTCCTTAATATACTTTTACGTCTTTCTCTGATTGCTTAAAAATGAACATAATGAGTGAGTAACATGGTATATGGTAGTTACTTAATTTATTGTAATCTGATTGAACTCATCCTTTGTGACAGTTAACGTGGATGATTTTGTGGATGATATTGTTCGTCAATTTCGAGGCGTTTCTGATAGCTTGATGCGTAAAGTTTTCGGCTATCCTTCATATTCTTCTTATGAACCTACTACCTCTACTTCAGACATAAATTTGTTTTGGAATGTGGAGAAATACATAAACTGGCTTTAACACAAAGCAACTCGAGCCGTTACTACTTCTCTTCAATGATAACAGTGGAAAAGATTGAAGCTACTGGGTATGAGGAAGTAGGACCGATTTCAGAAGACAATGGGTGGCATTCGGGACAATGAGTTTGAATTCAAAAGGATTTACCCCCGTAGGTGTTTTAATAACGTGACGTAGACCAAGATAAGTTTCTGCGGGTGGCCTGTGGAATTGTTCTGTGCTCCAGCGTGAATTCTTCAGTTCTGGAGGATTCCCTGGAGACAAGTTTGGTAGTAGTTCCCAGTTAACAAGAGGATCCAGTTAACAAGGTATCTCTTACTTCTTCCCCTGTTTCTACTTCTTTTGAATGGTATATCTTCATCGGAAATTTATTCTGCTGAATACATGAAGGATGACCAATAGACGTACTACAAGACATCTGAACTTAGAAATTGTTTCTTATCAGAGGGCTGCTAGTAAATATATATGAGCTCATCTTTCTTCTGCATATTCGGATATTTTACTTGTATCAAGGAGGCGATTAACATGCTTTATTAAGGTTCATATTATGTGTCAGTCTGGTCTAATCTCATGTGTGGAATGCTCCCAGTTGGATTACTTATACGGTAGGGCCAAGGTTTACCCGAGGATAACTTTCGCTTCAGATATGGGGCAATGAAAGGGTGTTAAAGTGATTTCAGTTTTAGCATGTGAGATATTTACAAGTTAGGTTCTTGTCAGCCTTCTGAACAAATGATATCTACTGTATTTTATCTTATCTGATATATTTCAGTAGGGATGGCAATGGGGCTGGTTGAGTCTTAACCTGCTAAAATTTCAACCTGCCCCACCCACCTTACATAGCTTTTTTTTCTATCTTCAACCCACTCGCCTCACCATGCCCTATTTTAGTATCTGTCATTTTTTTTCTTCGTTTTGTTACTTTGCTAAAAAGACAAGTTTACAAATTATATATCCGGGCAGGGGAATTCTTGTACGATTGGGTAGAAAGGGGTAGATCATCATTAAGAACATGATTTTAAGCAAGAAAGTCTTACTTTGGTCGTGTCATTTGACATTTAATGTGTTTGGCGTCCAAAGTCAATGGTAACAGAATCAATAGATGGAGAATGAAGGATCACCCTTCCAACTACTTATGCTCTCAGAAATTTAATAAGGCAGGGAGGTTCATCAGCATCATAGCAGTCCAATGTCAACGGAGGTCCGTCATTATTATACCAGAGTCTGTATTTAATGTGGGTTGAGAGATGTTGGCACAGAAAATTGAAGTATTCATTAATAGGAGCGGTCCCCCAAAACAGAAGGAAATTTTACTTCAACCAAAGAGGAGCTCAACCTTTGCAGAAACTATTACTAGAAACCGATGGCAGTCAAAAAATGGGAATCTGGAAGTTTTGAACAACGAAAACAGATGTATCGAGATTAGTGGTTTTTCTGGTCTTTCGGAGGAGGACATACTCAACAGATGTTTTCTGAAGATTGCTATGTTGTCCCGGGGTGTCGAGCAAATGGGGTAACACAGTTGGTGTTTTCAACATGAACGGGTATCAATTTCTTTTCGAATTCCCCTCTCGATCTTTAGCAGAGAAAGTCAAGCTTGGCCAGTGGAGTATGCAGCAAGCTAAACTTGAACTTTCATGGTGGACTGAAGTCTAGTTTATTTACATTCGAATGTCAAACCATTAACTGGTCTACTTCTGTAACAAACGCTATGTTTGGTTGGAAAATTTGGTTTGACCACGAGTTCACTTGCAAAACACTGAATTGTTTATGTTTTTCTCTGTTCATCCTATATATGTGAATTAAATCTAGCTTTATAGATTTGGTGTTAAAGACAAGGCAAACCGCTACCGTGATATGGAAAAAGCCTTACTGAAGATAGCTAACAGAGCAATTTTTGTCAGAAGGTTTCATCCTACAATCACTAGTGAACTGGTAATATTCTGCTTCTGTTCATCATTTACAAGCTTATAAGTGAATCCCAGCTCATTTTCGTGCTGTTTTTTCCTTTTCTATAGACTCTCTTAATTTGGAAAGACAAGTGAAGTCAACAAACATGGTAAAAAATCAAAAAGCTCCAATATATGGAGGCAGCAAGCGTAAAAGGCAAGAAAAGTACCCTTACACTTCAAAATTCCCTAAACAGACTCGTGCTAACGGTGAAAATGGCGCAGGTATGATGATTTAACTCCTACCCTTCCAATTCTTCTTGCTGTTGTTGAAAGTTAGCATAAAATGCAGTGATAGTGATCAAATTTAAACTTTCATCAACCGGAATTTCCTTTGCAGAAGACCTATTTTAACATGTGATGGACTAATGGACTACTATTTTGTATTCCTTTAGAAAAAGAGCTGCACTTGAGAAAGAAGACGGCCATCTCACAGGTCTCACTCCAAATATTCCACAATTTGTTAAATGCTTGAAAGGCTATAATGTGAAAAAGTCCTGCTGCTTCCTGGTAAGTGTTTTCTTGAAGTAAAACAAGTTCATGCTTATTAGTCTCTGTCATCATTAATCTATGAAATGTGAATGTATGTAAACCAAATACTATATACTTCTAATGCAGTATGTTATTTCTGTGTGTAGCCAGATACATTTTTCAATAAATCTATGTTCATGTTGATGACTAGACTGGTAAACTGTTTTTTTATGTGAACGAGGCTGTCAAGGTGATTTCTTGTGTGAAAAAAACTGCTGAAATGATTTTTGGTGTGAACTTTGGCTTCATCATTCTATCGGCTATTGATAAACTTAACGAAAAACGATAAAATTGTTGGTGCCAGAAGTTTTGCTGAAAGAACCAAAAAAGAGTTTACTAAGTCATATGAACGTTTGAATTGAGCCTAAAGACTTTTATGCTTGCAACAAAAAAAGAAAGGAGAATGTTCAAAAATACCCTAAATTATGCGATATGTACCCTCATTAAAAATGTGGTTGACTCATTTATAACCATGTTGTTACATAAATGACACAAATTTACCTTTTTCGTTTTATATCAGTTTTTATCTATATATATGTACACACATGCTTATGAGTAATGAAACCCCTTCAACAATATAGTCACTTGTAGAGTTTAGGTTGTGTGGTGAATTCTTCTACTCGTGAGGGGTGATCTTTGAAATTATCCCTAATGAATATGATGAAAAATAAATACAAAATACAATTTATTTTATTTGGAGTGCAATTGATACAAGATAAATACAAAATAAAATTTATTGTATTTGGAATATAATTGATACAAGATTAATACATAATACAATGTAAAAAAAATGCAAAATACAATTCTCTCTCCACCCTCTCATTACCTCTTCTCTCTACTTCCTCTGTAGATCTCGCTCGCCTCTCTCCTCTTAATATGTATTCGTTTCAATACAAAATCAGTTTGTATTTGTATTTTTTCTCCAAAATTCGTAAAAAGATACACTTTCTTTTTCTCTCCTAGGTTTTGCTCACCTCTCTCATCCCTGCTCCCCTAACATTTTGTTATTATTCATAAATAAGCAAAGTATAACTATAAAGTCTTATTTAACGCTTAGTATTTGCTATTTTTGAAAGTTTCCTGTTGCTAATTATGTTTATAGCAATTCAATAAATATAAGAAGCAGACTTCAATGCAAGTCCTAACCTCATCTAACATTTCACCAATAATCACTTAATGTAATTTAGCGAACAAACTAAATAGCATAACAATAAGATTAAAGTAAAACTTTACTTTTGAAGCCAACTTTTAGTATAGTATGATGAGTAAGATCAAATAAAACATTCTCAATTCTTTTATAAGAACAATAATACTAACTAAAACAACCTTCATTTCTTTTCAACAAACAACAATATTTTTAGTCTTCAAAATTTGTCAATAAACAACAATGCTTATTGTCATCAAATCTGTCAACACATAATAATACTGGAGCCCTAAAAATTAAAATGCTATGATAAATAATAATAAACTATTTCTTTTATTTATTGTTGCGATGAGAATTTGATCCTTCATAGAGAACTTGAATTTGCAATTAAAGGACTCTGCCACATTTTTCCCTCACAAATTCACAAATACACCTGTCATCTTTTTCCACAAGATTTCACCAACATAAATTGTGCCATCCACCTACCAGCCATGTTGTTCCATTGCTCCAATTATTGGCTTTTGTCTCAAACTCAATTCCAACAGAGTCGCGAATGATCATAGTTGGAGAGAGTTTAAGTTTGTAGTCTCTCACCACATTAATTGGACATACTATAATTATGAACAAAGACTTTGTTAAATTAGAATGTTATATAAATTATTCTCTAGATCAATATATAATTATATAGCTTTTAGTTACCAGTTGATTTTTCATTTTTTGCTCGCGCTCTTTGTGCTACAAGTAAGGATGTTTTTACTGAGTGTGCTTTCCACCCCCACTTCTGATATATCGTCACAAGACAGGACGCTGAGACCCAGTACTGCCACCCCCATGGGCTGAGGGAGGAGTGCGAACTAATCGAGGGGGATAGGGGGAGAGCGATAGGGGAACTGGAGAGAAGACTAAAGCGGGCCAAGGGGAAAGAAGGGAGTAAGGAAGCTGTAGCCAGAAGATCCCCCAAGGGGTGGGGGTGTTGAAGGTGGGGGTCCCCCCCGGGGCTATCGTTTGTCATGCACATTCCTTACCTTGCAAGTAATAGCTTTTCAACGTCCAGCTGAATGAAGGAAATTAAGATCAAGATTACAAATAGAAATCCCATGAGAACTCACAAATACTCCATTTGTTTCATTGTACGTGGTGATACTTTATTAAACATGAATTCTATGAAAAAAGAAAACTTTTGGCATTATACCAAAAGTGTTAGAAAATGGTATTTGAATATATTCTTCTCTAGTATTTAATAAAACCTAGCAAAATATTCCCTTAAGCTCGTTTTGGTAATGAAACAAAAAACCAAACCTATTTTAAATCTTTTAAAACTTATAGACTAAAACATTTCATGTCATTTATACGATTACAAAATCATATCCAAATATACAAATACTTTATTTTTGCAGCAATGTACTAACATTTAAAGAATTGATTTACATATAAAATCTAACAGATAATTAGATCTAAATATTTAACTGTATTTACCTTTTGAAGCTGACGTGTCTTCTCCATCTGTTTCATTCTCCTTCCTCTCCACCACTTCCTCCTCTGTTTCTTTCTCCTCCCCCTCCTGTTCATTATCTTCTTCTTCTACCATATAGTTATCAGTGCTATCATCATCAAATGAGCTATTTTTGTAACTCTAGTTTTTTGTTTTTCTCTCTTTGGTTCTATACCCATTTCTATGTTCAACATTCCTTCCTTCCCTTCTTGTTGTCACATTTTAGCTCGATTTTTTATACATCCATTTGGTCCAAGTAATTTTATGTCAACTATTTCATTTCTATCATAATCGAATATTATAATGTTTCCAAACTCTAGACTGTTGTCCTCGATAAATTTCTCTTATCCATTCAGAAAATACAAATCTTTTTCTATTTTGATCACTCTTACAGGCCACCACATATTGCTAAACTGATTCCTAAGGAAAACCTTCCTAGGTAGCTTTCCATTCTTGTAATTTGTATATGCCTTGGGAATTTTCTGTGAAGAAAAAACATATTTTCAAAAAAAAGGGTAAAAACAATATTAATTTCTTTAAATTAGATTTATCGTATCATAAAAAGCAACAAATATGAGTAGAAAAAAGTAATTTAAATAAACTCAAGTAGGACTTTTTGATGTTAAGAAATATTTAAGAATGTAACTATTTGAGAAACAACAAATAGACGACTTTTTAATTTGCATATCTTTAAATTTCCTCCCTATTCATTGCCCAATCTTCAAAAATGTTATTTAAAAAAATAAATAAAAATTAAAAATGGAGTTAGCAAAAATAATAAATCAAAATACATTGTATTTGCAATCTAATTTCACATTCACCAAGACTTTTCAATCACCTTTTCATCCATTGCCCACTATTTTCAAAAAGAGAAATAAATTCAAGAACAAAGTCCTCCAAATCCTATTACACAACGAAAGTGTTTTAACCATCCGTTTTGCACTAGTTTGACTATTGAAAGCCTTGAAAAAATCCTTTTCCATGTTCACTTTTGTTGTCAAGCAATTAAAGAATAGAAGAACTCGCCACACAACCTAAATCCTATAAGCGTTTTTAGATGTTGAAGAAGTGTCATTACTCAAGCATGTATACATATATATATAAATTGATGTCAGACCTAAAAGGTATATTTATGTCATTTATGTAATGACATGATTATATATGAGTTTGTCACATTTTTCATGTCGATATATCAAATACTAAGTCACAAAATTTTACGGTATTTGTACATTCGCCTTTATTTTATTGTTGCAAGCGTTAAAAGTCTTTAAGCTTCAAGCAAAAGATCATATGACATTATGACTTATTAAACTCTTTTTTGGATCCATGCAAAAGTTCGCATTTTCAACACAATTTCTAACACTTTTACGTTTATCTTTTTTGGATCCATGCAAATGTTCACACTTTCAACACAACTTTTGACACTGTCACGTTTATCTTTTTGGATCAATGCGAAATTTCACACTTCCAACACAACATCTGATACCAACAATTTATCGTTTTCTGTCACGTTTATCTTTTTTGGTCAATGTAAAAGTTCACACTTCAACACAACTTTTGACACCAACAATTTTAACGTTTTCTGTCACGTTTATCTTTTTTTGGATCCATGCAAAAGTTCACACTTTCAACACAAATTCTGAAACTGTTGGTGTCAGAAGTTTGTGTTGAAATTGTGAACTTTTGCATGGATTCAAAAAAAGATAAACGTAACAGAAAACGTTAAAATTGTTGGTGTCAAAAGTTGTGTTGAAGTGTGAACTTTTACATGGACCAAAAAAGATAAACGTGACAGAAAACGATAAAATTGTTGGTATCAGAAGTTGTGTTGGAAGCGTGAACTTTTGCATGGATCCAAAAAAGATAAACGTGACAATGTCAGAAATTGTGAACATTCGCATGGATCCAAAAAAGATAAACGTGACAGTGTTAAAAATTGTGTTGAAAGTGTGAACTTTTGCATGGATCCAAAAAAGAGTTTAATAAGTCATAATGTCATATGATCTTTTGCTTGAAGCTTAAAGACTTTTAACGCTTGCAACAATAAAATAAAGGCGAATGTACAAATACCGTAAAATTTTGTGACTTAGTATTTGATATATCGACATGAAAAATGTGACAAACTCATATATAATCATGTCATTACATAAATGAACATAAGATATAACCTTTTTAGGTCTGCATCTAATTTAATACTATATATTATAACAATGCTTAGTAAGTGACACGTCTGGCTTTCAAACATCTAAAACGCTTATGGATTAGGTTGTGTGGCGAGTTCTTCTATTCTTTAATTGCTTGACAACAAAAGTGAACATGGAAAAGGATTTTTTCAAGGCTTTCAATCGTCAAACTAGTGCAAAACGGATGGTAAATACACTTTCTTCTTGTGGTAATAGATTTTTGGGACTTTGTTTCTTGAATTTATTTCTTCTTTTTGAAAATGTGGGCAATGGATATGAAAAGGTGAAAAGTCTTGGTGAAATTTAGATTTGCAAATACAAGTATTTGATTTATTATTTTTGCTAACTCCATTTTTAATTTTTAATTTTTTTTTAAATTAACACTTTTTGAAGATTGGGCAATGAATAAGGGGAGGAAATTTAGATATGCAAATACAAGTAGTCTATTTTGTTGTTTCTCAAATAGTTACATTCTTAAATATTTCTAACATCAAAAAGTCCTAACTTTGAGTTTATTTAAATTACTTTTTCTACTCATATTTGTTGCTTTTTATGATACGATAAATCTAATTTAAAGAAATTAATATTGTTTTTACCCTTTTTTTTGAAAATATGTTTTTTCTTCACAGAAAATTCCCAAGGCATATACAAATTACAGGAACGGAAAGCTACCTAGGAAGGTTTTCCTTAGGAATCAGTTTAGCAATATGTGGTGGCCTGTAAGAGTGATCAAAATAGAAAAAGATTTGTATTTTCTGAATGGATAAGAGAAATTTATCGAGGACAATAGTCTAGAGTTTGGAAACATTATAATATTCAATTATGATAGAAATGAAATAGTTGACATAAAATTACTTGGACCAAATGGATGTATAAAAAATCGAGCTAAAATGTGACAACAAGAAGGAAAAAGTGAATGTTGAACATCGACAGAGTATAGAACCAAAAGAGAAAAACAAGACTAGAGATAACAACAATAGCTCATTTGATGATGATAGCACTGATAACTATATGGTAGAAGAAGAAGATAATGAACAGGAGGGGGAGGAGAAAGAAACAGAGGAGGAAGTGGTGGAGAGGAAGGAGAATGAAACAGATGGAGAAGACACGTCAGCTTCAAAAGGTAAATACTGGTAAATATTTAGATCTAATTTATCTTTGAGATTTTATATGTAATCATTAAGTCTTTAAATGATAGTAACATTGGCTGCAAAACATAAGTATTGTATATTGTGCGTGTGGATTTTATAATCTTATAAATGACATGAAATGTTTAAGTCTTTAAGATTTAAAATAGGTTTGGTTTTTTGTTTCATTAACAAAACGAGCTTAAGAGAATATTTAGCTAGGTTTTATTGAATACTAGAGAAGAGTATATTCAAATACCATTTCCTAACACTTTTGGTATAATGTCATAAGTCTTCTTTTTTCATAAAGTTCTTGTTAAATAAAGTGTCACCACGTACAATGAAACAGCTTGAGTATTTGTGAGTTTTAATGGGATTTCTATTTGTAAACTTTATCTTAATTTCCTTTATTCAGCTGGACGCCGAAAAGCTATTACTTGCAAGGTGAGGAATGTGCATGACAAATATGGTGCAGATATATTCAGAAGTGGATGCGCAACTCATCCAAAAAGCCTTGACTTTGTAGCAACAATTAGATCACTGGTCACTAAAAGCTATTCTATATATTGATCTAGTGAATATTTTAATGTAACATTATAATTAACAAGTCTTTGTTCATAATACAGTAAGGTTCCAATTGAAATGTGGTGAGAGGACACTACAAACTTAAACTCCTCCCACCATGATTATTCGCACTCTTTGGAAGAGATGTTTTTGAGAGTAGAAAAGCAATAATTGGAGTAATGGAACAACATGGCTAGTAGGCGGATGGCGCAATTTATGTTGGTGGAATCTTGTGGAAAAAGATGACAGGTGTATTTGTGAATTTGTGAGGGAAAAATGTGGCAGAGTCCTTTACTTGCAAATTCAAGTTCTCTATGAAGGATCAAATTCTCATCGCAACAATAAATAAAAGAAATAGTTTATTACTATTTATCATAGCATTTTAATTTTTATGGCCTTAAGTATTATTATGTATTGACAGATTTGATGACTATAAGCATTGTTGTTTGTTGACAAATTTTGAAGACTCAAAATATTGTTGTTTGTTGAAATGAAATGAAGGTTGTTTTAGTTAGTATTATTGATCTTATAAAAGAATTGAGAATGTTTTATTTGATCTTATTCATCATACTATACTAAAAGTGGGCTTCAAAAGTAAAGTTTTACTTTGATCTTATTGTTCTACTATTTAGTTTGTTTGCTAAATTACATAAAGAGTGTGTTTGGTATGAAGGAAAACATTTTCAGAAAATGTTTTCCAATGTTTCTATGTTTGGTTGGGACAAAAGTTTCGGAAAATGTTTTCCAAATCAACTCTTTTTCCTCAAAATTAAAGAAAATGATTTCCTTCAAAAATTAAGGAAAACATTTTTCACAACTCTCCTCCAATTTCAAATTACATTTTTTTTGGGAATAACATCAATTTAAATAAATATTTTCAATTTCAAAATTTTTATTTTTTTTCAACCTGATCCTTCACCCCTTCCCCCACCGCCCCAGGCCCCCCCCCTCTCCCCTTCTTACCTCCTACCACCCCCACACCTTCTTTTTTTTTCTTGTCGTCCTCCCCTTCTCCCCCCCTCTTCTACACTCCTCAATCACCTCCACCCAAGAATTAATATTGGTTTTTTTTAAAAATATTCCAACTTCAAATTTTATTTTTAAACTCCTCCCTCTCTCTCCCCGCCGGCCAGCCCCCCTACAAGTATTTGATTTATTATTTTTTCTAACTCCGTTTTTTAATTATTTTTTTTTAGTAAATTAACACTTTTTGAAGATTGGGCTATGAATAAGGGGATGAAATTTAGATCTGCAAATACAAGTATTCTATTTTGTATTTTTTCAAATAGTTACATTCTTAAATATTTCTAACATCAAAAAGTCCAAACTTTGAGTTTTTTTAAGTTAATTTTTCTACTTATATTTGTTGCTTTTTATGATATGATAAATCTGATTTAAAGAAATTAATATTGTTTTTACCTTTCCGAAAATATTTTTTTTCTTCACAGAAAATTCCCACAGCATATACAAATTACAAGAATGGAAAGCTACCTAGGAGGGTTTTCCTTAGGGATCAGTTCAATATTGTGTACTTTCACCAACATCATGTTATCAGAATTCGTAGGTCAATTTATTCAATCAAGTATTAGTTAATGTAAGTATGAACGTTAGCCAGCTATAAAATAGTTGATGAATCATCCGTCGATACCATTCTTCTGTTCCTTGACGTGAACCTTTCAAAGTGCACAATAGTGCGCGTAACATTTCAATCTTTGTCGGATTAAAAAACTTTCTGCAACTACAAATTTCTAAGCACAAAATAGTCTCCATAGGGAAATTTGACTTTAAATAAGTTCCTTCACATTTGCGTCGTCACATTGTTACCCTTTACCTACCAGTTCCTAGCCCATACCCCTGAGATTTCTTATCAATGACAGTGTTGTTGCCGGATAATGTATCAAAGTTTGACTTCCTTATGGAAGTATGCTCCTCTGTTCATTTTGTTTTTGGTTCGCTTCTTCACATAGGTTGCGTAAATGATATGTTCATAACCAACTTTGTTCTGCTGTGAATTAAATTATAAATTATTGACATCTGCTTTCCCCATGGTGAATGTGATTTCAATGCTGATTTTTTGTGCAATGTATCAAAGTCTGCCATTGCTTCATCTTCATATCGATTTTAGAGAATCATTCCATTTTGTCTCATAAACTCTTTGAGCCTGATTTTCTTATGAATGTACTTGTCAAAGGAGGCTTATACTCTCCGACCGTTGAGTTGTTGACCTTCCAGCCATAAAACTGCCTGTCATGTAAGCTAGAATTCACTTTTTGCGGATCTCATACAGTGTCTGAATCCAGTCATTCTTTTGCTGATAAAATTGGCTAACCATCTTCGACCCTGATAAACCAAATTTCTCATCGGTTACCGACTTAAATATACACTTGCTGAATTTTTTCATGAATTTCTCATGCAACTTTTCTAGATCAACGGGTATTTTTGGGATTTTTTCCAGCACATGCCAAACCACAAAACAGTGACTTGAACATGGAAAAACTTCTTCAAGAGCGAATCTGAGTGACTTATCTTGATCAGTCATTATCACTTTTGGAGCCTGCCCACCCCCTGCTCTAAGCCACGTCTTCATTAACCTCACACATCACTAGGGTATATTCTAATGTCAGTGTGTATAGCTTAAAGTCGTTATATAATATGAGAGGAAGATAGATTGATGGAACATACCTTTATTAAAAATTATATTAGTCAGAGGTGGTTCCTCCATTAGCTTTGTATTTGGGGAAGAGCACCATACCATTGTCAATAAAGAAAAGATCACTCACAAGGATTTCATCTCAGGGTGTGACTGGAAAGAAGGGTGGGATATGTAGCGAAGTCCTGGACGATCTCAAACCTGGTGTTGAAAGGACAGATATCATGAATACTGCACCTCCAGATTTGTTCAAGTCAATAGAAACTAAAGACATTACATCTTTGAGGGAAAATGATAACCTGGAGAAGGATGAGGATGGCTCCCTATTTGAAAGCTTATTATCAGATTCCTTCATTAACATCACTTTACAAGTACAAGCTGACTAATTGGTCATTTGGCACGCTATATACACTCAATCCTTATATCGAAGAACAATCACTATCCTGTTATTTTTTATTGCCCTCATGAAACTAGCGTAAGTGCTATGCCAATTATAATACACATATCTTTATTATGTAACACACTTGTATCCCTCAATAATTTTATCAGACTATAGTTGGATGCTTATCTAATCAAATTTGTATTATTTTCAGTTTCAACGCTAAATGTCTATAAAACATGTTTTTGAGACATCTTTAAAGATATCTTCCAATCTCAAGAATTCAGCAAAAGTGGTGATGTAACCATTCAGCCTTAACTTTACGTGGGACTGTGAAACTTTACATTTGTTTGCCAAAAATATCATTTGTTATCGCATCTTAAAGCTCTCTAAAATTGCAATTACAAAATTATGCTTAAAAATGGTTACGTGGCCAGACTCCAATTTAAAATAAGATCATCCACATTTATAAAATGTGTATAATCAAAGTTCATTAATTTATAAATATCAAACAAAACAGAGTATTATTAGAAAAATTTGCACGCTAAATCTCATAATTAAAAATTTCATTTTTATGTGGTCTGAGGCTGAATCATTAAACTGTAGAAATTTAATCCATCATAGTAAATCATATTAGTTAAGTGTTTTCCCAACTTCTGACAGCGGCTATTCAGTTTAGAGGCAAGACAATGGAATGAAATTTCAACCCTCTAATTAAACCTAACTACCCTATATAATATTAAAACACAACCTCACAGGTTGTGAATAAAGAACAAACACTGCTATTCCCAAAGAATGCACCGTTTCCTAACATCTCATGCTAAACACGACGTCTGCTCCTAACGGTTGTTCCAAATTGCACATCTTCGAAACTGTGCTTCCAAAAAATTGTATCGCTTCTGGAACGTTGCAAACCTCTTTTAAATTCACTCGATGTCTATATAATGCCTGGCATACTCCAAGACAACCATTCACGTTAACCCCTCTCTTCCTTCCTTTTCAAACAAATAATTGATCTTTGTCTAACCATATGGCCTAAGTATACTCAAACGTTAGAGAGCACCAAAAAATGGAATGATGATGACTGAAAAGGGAATCACATTATAACACTTAAAAAACAGGTCAAATGATGCCGCATTATACAAACACTTACAAAATTCAATACATTATATAGTCTAACATCACGCACCTAAGGCCCATGCAAAGTGCGGGTGGATTCCCTAGTATATAATATATACAAAATACAATTCTTTGTCACCCTCTCTCGATCTCGCTCGCCTTTCTCCTCTCTCTCTTGACTTCGCTTACCTCTCTACTTCCTCTCGCGATCTTGCTCGTCTCTCTCCTGTTAATATGTATTCATTTTGATATAAACCAATTTGTATTTTTTTTCCCCTCCAAAATTCATGAAAATACACTTTCTCCTCTCTCAATCTCATATCGCCATTCTCATCCCTCATCTCCTAACATTTTGCTATTATTCACCGTTAATCAAGCTATAACTATATAGCCCTATTTAAGGCCTAATGTTTGCTATTTAAAAAAATCTCTAAATAAAAACGATACTAATTATGTTTATAGCAATTCAATAAATATAAGATGCAGATTTTAATACAAGTCCTAACCTCATCTTAACGTTTCATCACAATCACTTAATGTAATTTAGCGAACAAGCTAAACAACAGAACAATAAGATCAAACTAAAACTTTATTTTTGAAGCTCCCATTTTTAGTATAGTTTGATGTGTCAGATTAAATAAAACTTGCACAATTCTTTTATCAGAACAATAATACTGACTAAAACATGAACTTTATGGGGGTGGGTGGGAAAGAGAAGCTTTTGGCATTATACAAAAAGTGTTGGAAAAGATAATTGATAAAAAATGAAGGTTGTTTTAGTCAATTTTATTGTTATGATAAAAGAATTAAGAAAGTTTTCATTTAATTTGTTCGCTAACATTTAGTGATTATGGCGAAATGATTCGGTGAGGTTAGGACCTGTATTAAAGTCCAGTTCTCATATATATTGAATTGCTATAAACATAAATAACATATTTTTTTTATTTATGAATTTTGATATATTAATTCGAACATTCTCTAATTTTTTTGTGGTAAGGATCTCTAATTCCTTAATTTTCTCATATATTTAACTAGTAAAATAACTCGCTTTTCGCGCGAGAATTTATTATCTTGGAATTTATAATATAATAATTTTTATGTCGTAATTTTATTATATTTAGAAAAATTACTTTTGAAAAGTTCCAGGGGATTAAAAACATTTTTTAAAAAAAATACTTAAAAAAGAGTGGCGCTTAATTTTTTTAAGAATTAAGAAAAAATTGCTAATATAAAAAGATTTGATAAACCTTTGAAAATTAGAGAAGAAAAAATGGTAAGAAGGTAGATGTCACTTTAAGAAGGTATTAGTACTGAGAGTAGCGCAAACACGTGGTTATCCAACGGATCTTAGTTAAATATATTGGACTATTTATAGACAATGTTAAATTTGAGAAAATAATTATGCGAGAATAATTTTTAATTTATGAAGAAAGAGGGATATTTCATTGAATATTTGGATTACAAGTGTAGAATTTTTATGAAATTAGATTGATTAAAACTTATTTAATTATTTTTTTAAAATAATAATTTGAACCAGTTTTAGTTAATTAAAGTATGAAAACTATGAAAAAGAAATTGACTATAGATTTTTAAATAAAATACACGACTTGATAAAAGATTTTACTACTATAAAGAATATCGTCATCTTTTTGGGGAATAATAATTCTAAAGTTAGAGTTAATAAACAAAATAATAAATAATCACAATTAAGAGCAAGGGGAAGAAGTTGAATTTGGGCTCCCTTTTTGGGGCAATTTCACCGAAATTTTCAGGTTTTAACCTAATTCCCGTTTTTGTATACACTTGTCGTATATTGAATGTATAGCCTATTTTTCTGCTTTCTGAGATCTGTTTCAGTTTCCAATTTCTCCGGACATCGAGGAGGCTGACTCAAGAGGAATTCAACTCAACGAAATGTAGGGATGGAATCCGTAATGGACTCAGATAGAGTTTTCACATGTAAATAAAGAGTAATAAGATTAGAATTATTATAATCAATAATTAAATGAGAAACCAATGAACTATAAATTAATGTTAAAATCTAAGAAACAAAATAAAAATGATGATTAAATAAATAAGCAAAACTAATTAATGAAATTTACTATATTTTATGGAAAGTAAGTATACAAAATACATTCTTTAATAAAAGAATCTATGTGGAGCAAGTTGGATCATTATAGAAAAATAACTATTTGTTGTTAATCAACATGCCAACACATAATGAAAGTAAAGTCACATGTGAATATCAATTCACGATGGAAGTAAAGTCAAGTTAAAGGAAAGAGTGGAGCATGCACTTTGCATAAGAACTCTTTAACAGTCTAGAAAAAATAATAATAATAAAAAGTTAACCCAATTAGCTCAACTAGATAGTGAAACACATACACACAAAGAGAAGCTCGTATTTGAAATGACAATACATGGCCATGGATGTGAAGCAAAATAAGATGGAATACATAGTCCTCTTTTGGTTCCGCGAAAAATAGGATAAGAAGAATTTTAAACAATTACTCATGCTTAAATGGTAAGAAAATCACATCTTTGCAATAAGGGATGTAACCCATTTAGACATTCATACTAAAATTAACAAAGGAAAAAAAAAACAGAACTAGAACTCAAAATGACGAACAAAGAGCTCAATGTTAAATAATCAACATCATAAACCTTGAGATGTTGAAATCAACATGTTTTAATATAAAAGACGGGAAGAACATTTGTAGAAGAGGACGCGTTACCTTTTTCGGGGCAGCGACTGGGACAAACGAGCTGAGCGAATTCAACTTCGACCCACTAACAGTGAGCAAAATAACTTGAAAGAAAATCGAAAATTTGAAGCTCAAACCTTCGTGGGTTTGATTTCACAAAACACTATATGCCCTAACCTTCAAAGTCCTATTCCCTCTGTCTTTTTTTTCCGTCCCTCTAAATGGTATCAATACCATGTATTTATAGCAAAAATAAAGACTTAAATTCAAAATGGTCATTTTTAGCGGTAGATGAGAGATTGATAGAAAATAATAGAGGAGAAAAGAGTAAGAGAAGAACATGCCCCAAACGTGTGAGCGCACTCTTCTTTTTCTGAAGGAAAAAAAGTCAAAAATTTCCTTAAACTGTGTAAAAGGAATAAAAATGCATTCATTTATAGTTTGGCTCAAAAATGTCCTTACCGTTAATACTTTGGCTCAAAAAATACCGTCAAACTATGTGTTTGGTCCAAAAATGCCCAGTAGTCAATATTTTTGGTCTAGAAATGCCCCTATAGTTACAAAATGGATAAAAAATATCCTTTTCCGAGATAATTATATTATATTTTCTTTTTAAAAACATCTTTTTTCTAATTAAAATATTATTAAAGAAACTATTCTTGTTTTCTTTCTTCTAAAATCACTATATCAAATAAAAATATAGGATTTTTTTCTTCTTAATCTCATTTTATCGTTTAAAATTGAATAAATTTATATACCCTTTCGATAGATAATATATGTCATATATATACAATTATAGAAAATCATAATTAATTTATATTTACATAACGATGAAAAATAATTATAATAAAATAAGAAATATCTTCATTCTTATTTTTTCTGAATTGAAGTATGATAAATATTTCCTAATTTTAAAAACATTATTAGAAAAATAATGTGTCAAAAAGAAAATAATAGTATATTTATTTAGAAAATAAGTATTTTTTTACCTATTAAATAACAATAAAGATATTTTTGAACCTAGGTATTGACGATAAGAAGATTTTTGAATCAAATTATAAATGGATGACATTTTTATTTTTTACACATATTTTAAATATATTTTTGAATCAAAATATTAATAGTAAAAATATTTTTGAGCCAAACTATAAAATAATGATATTTTTTGTTCTTTTACATAATTTAAAGGCATTTTTTCACCCTTTTCCATTTTTACAGGAGAACAAAAGATTGGCAGCCGGAATCCGGTCATGACGACGGTAAAATGATTGAGCCAATAATACTGTACTACTCCCGTGCGACAATAGAAAAGATTGAGTATGAGGATTTTTAGGTCACTACTTGTTCCTGTTTCTTGAACTGGTCATTCCTGGTTCTTGAGTTCTTAAATTAATGTTTTGCTGATAATTGTACTTCCTTTTTATGTTAATGTCCATGGCTCTTGAATTCATGTTCCTTCCTTCGTCTTCTTCCCATTGTTCTTCCTTATTTGTTCACATGGTTGTAGCAAGATCAATTTTAGGTTATATGCATATTATAGTTAAATTTTATTGTTTTTAAATTGACGTTCATGGTTTCTTGAATTGTTTTCGATTTAGGTTACTACTTTTTCATATTTATGTTTCTGGTTCTTAAATTGATTTACCTAGTTATTGAATTCTTGAATTCATCTTCCTGGTTCATGATTTAACTTACCTGGTTATTGAATTCTTGAATTCATGTTCTGCATTTAGTGTTAATGTTCAATTGGTAATTTCTTTTTAGTAAAAGTTCGGGGATATGTTCCTAGTTCTTGAATTCTCGAATTGAAGTTCCCGGTTCTTTAATTCTTGATTTAAGTCCCGGGTTCTTTAATTCTTGAATTGATGTTCCTTAATTCGTTTTCTTCCCATTGTTTTACTTATTTGTTCACATGGTTGTGGCCAGATCATTTCAGGTTATGCACATTGTAATTTTTAGAGAATCCTAGTCAATTTTCTTTGGCATATATCAGAAGAATCATCTCATAAAGTCACTCTAAAGTGTCTTTCTAGAGGCACTTAGAATGTGAAACTACTATGTGATGAAAGGAGGCTAAATTTACATAGGTTGGAAGAAATTTCAGGAAAATTACCAAGTAGAATATGTGGACTTTCTCATGTTTAGGTACGATGACGCTACTATTTACAGTTAGAATTTTCAGCAATATTGACTTGAGAGAAGTATGAAGTTAAAACCATGGAAAAAAATCAACAAGCTTCGATATATGATGAGTGAAGGAAGCGAAGAAAGCAAGCAAAATAACCTTACAGTTCTAAATTCCCTAGTCAGACATGTGACGGCACAGGTTTATGAGCAAAGATGGTGGATCCATTATATCAGAATTCTGTAGTGCAGATTTTAGGAATGCAGTACTTAGCACTATGAGTGCTTCGGACATGGTGATTCATGGTGAGACATCATCGTCCAAAGCTTGAAGTGCATGGTTTGTGAGTTCTCCTTAATCGTTCCCTCATACTCCAAAATATGTCCCAAGATCTCAAGCTGGCAACCATAAGAAAGAAAAACTTGTGCGGTGTTGTATAAACAATTCATGATCTATGGTCTCAAATTTTGATTGTTTTACACACAATTACCTGTGACTTATGTCTTCTAAGATTCTTGTTTCTCAATACTGTTTCCTCCTGCCCCAGGTGTGCACATTTTGAGAAGCTGCGCTCAAAATCTTTTTCTGTATATTCAATTGCAGTTACTGATGCCAATAGCAATTTTTTTCTCATATTCCTCTGGCTCTGTTTAGCTGATATCCTATTGGGTGCCGTTTAAGCAGATGCAGGAACTTCGAGAGATTGCAAAGTCACCTGAAGGATATTCCTAGTTACACATTGCATTTGCTTCCTAAGAGGATATTTTCGTCTCTTACAGAAGATACATTCTTTCATCAGCATTGCATTCAGCTTCATAAATATCTGCAAGTATGTTTCTGCACTGCTTTTATATCTATTTGGGATATTTGTGCCTTTTGGTTGCTTTAAATGTTCTTTCTCTATCAGGATCTCTTGTCAATTGCCTATGTGGCTGAGCAACATAAAATGTGGGTTTTCTTAGGGCCTCTTCCAAGGTATATATTTCTTGAAGTTCATTAGGTTTTATACCATCATTTCATTTAGGTCTAGGCTGTTTTAACCCTAACTAATACCTGATTAGTCAGAAAGAACTACTCCTTGGAAATCTTCTCAGTATTTTTCAGCCAACATGGTGTTTTCTTTGTATCTAGTGATGAGTCTGGTGTTTAACATTGGATATTTTTACATCTATATACTCGTATACATGGAATGTGGTTAAAAGGGGTAGACTTGTGATGACTGCACAATAAGAAATCTCCAGTTAATGGCCAGAATAACTTGTACCGAGTTGCAGTGCATAGGATGCAGTGTGGGTATCTGATTCAAACTTCAGAGTAATGCTTATTCTGAAGTGACGTTGTGACGTTCTGCTTTGCTAAATTGTAAAGCTAAAGTTTGAACGAAGTATTGTACTATTATATCACAATCTGAGGCGACACACTTTGTTAGTTTTCTTCACATCATATAATCTGCAGTCACGAACTTTAAGTAGTATGTTTATTTAATTGTGTTATAACAGAGTTAATTCTTAATTCACATATTGTTCCGTGTTGGAGAAGTACCATATGTATTATATTTGAAACCTATAAATAAATAAGCATGTTGTATTCACTGGATTGTCAAGTTATCAATATGTTTTTTCTTGTCTCATTCTCTCACATGATATCTGAGTCCACCTATGTAGGGTTTCCTCATACTGATAAGTCCACATTCAAATACATGAGTGAACCCCAGAAGTGGTTACACATGTGGAAGGTTGTTGAGTTATATAAAAGTGGTGTATAAGGTCTTTGACAACTTCATTTTTCTCTCAAGGTTTGCTCAAACTTTCACATGGTATCTGAACTCCTACGATCTTCATAGACCTCAACAGGCAGTCTTATGCCGGTTTCATTCTAAGTTCCCTTTCTTTTCATAATTGTCATCTTCTTGTCCTTTCTTGGCACCACCACTTCTTTCATGCAAAAAAATAACGGCATAATACATATATTAGACCCTAAACTTGGCGTCAAATTTTAACTTTGACGTCCAACTTTCATAATGCACAAACAAGCACTTTAACTATCCAATTTTTAAATAAATAAACACATGAGTCCTACATGACACAATACACGTAGGACAAAAAATGACATGTAGGATGACATGTGTGTCTATTTGTTCAACTTTATACAAGTTTAACTGTCTACTTGTGCACACCCAAAGTTGAAAGGCATAAATGTGATTCGAATCCAAGTTAAAGGGAACATTTATGTATTATAATAAGGTGGAGGATGGATTATGTTCAAGGCTATTGACTAGGAAAAACTATTGACTGTTCTTGGCAGGGATTTGAGTAGAAAAATTGTTAAATTGTTCTCATTTGTGGTGTATCAATACATAAGAATCCTTAATGGCACATTCAATCTGTCAGGTAGTGAATAACTACATAAGATTATTTTTTTTCCTTAATATACTTCCACTTCTTTTTCTGATTGTTTAAAAATGAACATAATGAGTGAGTAACATGGTATATGGTAGTAACTTAACATGAACGGGACGGGTTTCAATTTCTTTTCGAATTCCCCTCTCGATCTTTAGCAGAGAAAGTCAAGCTTGGCCAGTGGAGTATGCAGCAAGCTACACTTGACCTTTCATGGTGGACTGAATTCTAGTTTATTTATATTCGAGTGTCAACCATTATCTGGTCTACTTCTGTAACAAATGCTATGTTTGGTTGGAAAACTTGGAATGACCATGAGTTCACTTGCAAAACACTGAATTGTTTATGGATTTCTCTGTTCATCCTATATATTTGAATTAAATCTAGCTTTATAGATTTGGTGTTAAAGACAAGGCAAACTGCTATTGTGATGTGGAAAAAGCCTTCTAAAAGAGCAATCTTTGTCAAGAGGTTTCATTCTACAGTCACTAGTGAACTGGTAATATTCTGCTTCTGTTCATCATTTACAAGCTTATAAGTGAAACCCAGCTCATTTTCGTGCTGTTTTTTCCTTTTCTATTGACTCTCTTAATTTGTAGAGGACCATATGATTTCTTTGGCATATATCAGAAAATTTACCTGATAAAGCCACTCTGAAGTGTCTTTCTGGAGGCACTTGGAACGTGAAATTACAATGTGATGGAAGAGGGTTGCTTATACACAATGGTTGGAAGAAACTTCAGAAAAATAACCAACAACAAAATGGGGAATATCTCGTTTCAAGGTACGACGGTGCTCTGCAATTCATAATAAGAATTTTCAGCAAGAAAGGACTTGGAAAGACAGGTGAAGTTAACAAACATGGTAAAAAATCAAAAAGCTCCAATATATGGAGGCAGCAAGCGTAAAAGGCCAAAAAAATACCCTCACACTTCAAAATTCCCTAAACAGACTTGTGCTAACAGTGGAAATGGCGCAGGTATGATGATTTAACTCCTACCCTTCCAATTCTTCTTGCTGTTGTTGAAAGTTAGCATAAAATGCAGTGATAGTGATCAAATTTAAACTTTCATCAACTGGAATTTCCTTTGCAGAAGACCTATTTTAACATGTGATGGACTAATGGACTACTATGTTGTATTCCCTTAGAAAAAGAGCTGCACTTGATAAAGAAGACGACCATCTCACAGGTGTCACTCCAAATATTCCACAATTTGTGTGAAAGCTGAAAGGCTTATAATGTGAAAAAGTCCTTGTGCTTCCGGTAGTGTTTCTGAAGTAAACAAAGTTCAGGCTATTAGTACTCTGTCACCATTTAATCTATGAAATGGAATGTATGTAAAACCAAAATACTAATACTTGTCAATTGAGTATGTATGTATTTCTGTGTGTAGCCAGATACATTTGTCAATAAATCTATGTTCATGTTGATAATTTCTAGACTGGTAAACTGTTTTTTTATGTGAACGAGACTGTCAAGGTGATTTCTTGTGTGAAAAGAACTGCTAAAATTATTTTTGGTGTGAACTTTGGCTTCATCATTCTATCGGCTATTGATAAACTTAACGAAAAACGATAAAATTGTTGGTGCCAGAAGTTTTGCTGAAAGAACCAAAAAAGAGTTTACTAAGTCATATGAACGTTTGAATTGAGCCTAAAGACTTTTATGCTTGCAACAAAAAAAGAAGGGAGAATGTTCAAAAATACCCTAATTATGCGATTTAGTGTTGATATGTACCCTCATTAAAAATGTGGCTGACTCATTTATAACCATGTTGTTACATAAATGACACAAATTTACCTTTTTCTTTTTATATCAGTTTTTATCTATATATATGTACACACATGCTTATGAGTAATGAAACTCCTTCAACATTAAAGTCACTTGTAGAATTTAGGTTGTGTGGTGAATTCTTCTACTCGCGAGGGGTGATCTTTGAAATTATCCCTAAAGAATACGATGAAAAATAAATGCAAAATACAATTATTTTATTTGGAGTGCAATTGATACAAGATAAATGCAAAACCAAATTTATTGTATTTGGAATATAATTGATACAAGATAAATACATAATACAATGTAAAATAAATGCAAAATACAATTCTCTCTCCACCCTTTCTTTACCTCTCCCCTCTCCTTCCTCTGTAGATCTCGCTCGCCTCTCTCCTTTTAATATGTATTCGTTTTGATACAAAATCAATTTGTATTCGTATTTTTTCTCCAAAGTTCGTAAATAGATGCACTTTCTCCTCTCCCTAGATCTCTCTCACCTCTCTCATTCCTACTCCCCTAACATTTTGTTGTTATTGATAATTAACAAAGTATAACTATAGTCTTATTTAATGCTTAATATTTGCTATTTTTGAAAGTTTCCTTTTGCTAATTATGTTTATAGAAATTCAATAAATATAAGAAGCAGACTTCAATGCAAGTCCTAACCTTACCTAACAATCCACCAACAATTCAATGCAGACTTCTATGTTTGGTATGGAAGAAAATGTTTTCCTAGATAATGTTTTTTTATGGAAAACAAGTAGATTTTGGACTTATGTCTAATGGTTGGTGCGAGAGTAAAACTATTTCTAGAAGATTTTCGTTTTTAGGGTTTGATTTAGAATGAAAGAGTTTTTGAACGACATCTTTATTTTTACTAGAGTAAAAAATAATTTATGACATTGAAAATATTTTCAAAATCCAAAAATATTATTTTTGGGTGGTTGCGGGGGGTGGGATGGGGGTGGGGGGCGGGGGGAGGGGGGAAGGGAGGGAAGGGAGTGGATAGACTGTGAAAAAATAAAAATGAGTTGATAGTATTTTTAAAAAACACAAAATTAATTTTTTTAAGGATTGGGGTGGGTGGGGGCTTGGTAGGGGGGCTTGCGCGGAGAGGGGGGGGAGGGGTTGGTAGGAGTTTAAAAATAAAATTTTGAAGTTGAAATTATTTTAAAGGGCTGGCCAGGGGAGGAGGGTCAAGGATCAGGTTGAAAAAAAATTAAAACTTTTGAAATATGAAAAATATTTACCTTCTAAAGTGATTTGCCTTTTCCCAAAAAAAAAAGGTAATTTGAAATTGGGGAGAGGAGTATGAAAAAATGTTTTCCTAATTTTGAAGGGAATTCATTTTCCTTAATATTTTGGAGGAAAAGAGTGATTGGAAGACAACATTTTCCGAAACTTGTGTCCCCAACCAAACATGGGAAAATTGGAAAAACATTTTCCAAGAAAGTGTCTCATTAATACCAAGCACACTCTTATGTAAGTTAGCAAACAAAATAAATAGCAGAACAAATAAGATCAAAGGAAAATTTAATTTGGAAGTCCCACTTGTTAGTATAGTATATGTGCGTAAGATCAAATAAAACATTTCATTCTTTTATAAGATCAATAATTAACTAAAACAACTGCATTTCTTGTCAACAAACAAAGACAATATTTTGAGTCTTCAAAATTTGTCAAACAAAACAACAATCGCTTACAGTCATCAAATCGTCATAAATAATTAATACTTAAGGCCTAAAAATTAAAATGTTATGCATAAATAGTAATAAACTTATTTATTTATTTATTGTTGACGATGAGAATTGATCCTTCATAGAGAACTGAATTTGCACAGTAAAGGACTCTACCATCATTTTTTCCCCACAAATTCACAAAGACACCTGTATCTTTGTTCACAAGATTCCACCACATAAATTGCGCCATCCGCCCGACCAGCCATGTTGTTCCGTTGCTCCAATTATTGACTTTTGTCTCAAACTCTCTTCCAAAAGAGTCGCGAATGATCATGGTTGGAGGAGTTTCAAGTTTGTAGTCTCTCACCACATCAATTGGAACATACTGTAATTATGAATAAAGACTTTGTTAAATTAGAATGTTACATAAAATTATTCTCTAATCAATATATAATAATAGCTTTTAGTTACCAGTTGATTTCTCATTTTTGCTCGCATCTTTGCTACAAAGTAAGGATTTTTTGGCTGAGTTGCGCGTCCACTTCTGAATATATCTGCACCATATTTGTCATGCACATTTCTCGCCTTGCAAGTAATAGCTTTTCGGCGTCCAGCTGAATAAAGGAAATTAAGATAAAGTTTACAAATAGAAATCCCATGAAAACTCACAAATACTCAAGCTGTTTCATTGTACGTGGTGATACTTTATTGAACATGAACTTTATGAAAAAAGAAGACTTCCGGACATTGATACCAAAAGTGTAGGGAAATGGTATTTGGAATATCTCTTCTGGTATTCAATAAAACCTAGCAAAATTATTCCATGAAGCTCGTTTGTTATGAAACAAAAAACCAAACCGATTTGAATCTTTGATAAATCTATAGGAATTAAAATTTTCATGTCATTTAAAGATACCAAATCATAGCAAATATGGTGAATACGTCTATTTTGCAAGCAGGGTACTAAACATTAAAGAATTGATTTTACATATAAAAGCTAACAGATAATTAGATCTAAAATTTAATTGGATGTACCTTTGAAGATGATGTGTCTTCGTCCATCGTTTCATTCTCCTTCATCTCCACCACTTTCTCCTCTGTTAATCCTATTCCATCAATCAACATAATCCTCTGTCTTTCTTTCTCCTACCCTCCTGTTCATATCTTCTTCTCTTCTTTTCCAAATATTCTTCATTCTTATATTCTTCTTCTTCAATAGTTACAGTTTGCTATCATCATCAAAGAGCGTTGTTGGTATCTTAGTCTTGTTGTCAAATTTAGCTCCATTCTTTATACATCCATTTGGTTCAAGTAATTTTATGTCAAATATTTCATTTCCATCATAATCGAATATTATAATGTTTCCAAACTCTAGATTGTTGTCCTCAATAAAATTGATCCATTCCATTCAGAAAAATACAACATTCTTTTTTCTATTTGATCACTCTTACAGGCCACACATAGTCACTAAACTGATTCAATAAGGAAAACCGTCCTAGGTAGATTTCCATTTTGTAATTGTCTATGCTGCTGCTGTGGGAATTTTGTGAAGAAAAAAACCTATTTCGAAAAAA
The DNA here is from genome assembly GCA_027704765.1 of Solanum habrochaites. Lineage (NCBI taxonomy): Eukaryota > Viridiplantae > Streptophyta > Magnoliopsida > Solanales > Solanaceae > Solanum > Solanum habrochaites. The sequence goes on along the minus strand of JAKWJA010002489.1, from coordinate 95,656,502 downwards.
AAAAAAAAAAAAAAAAGGGGTAAATACAAAACAATATTAATTTCTTTTAAAATTAGAAGTTTCGTATCAGAAAAATAGCAAACAAATATGAGTAGAAGTAATAAATAAACTCAAAGTTAGGCTTTTTGCATCTAGAAATATGTAAGAAGTAACTATTTGAGGAAACTACAAAATAGAATACTTGTATTTGCGGATCTAAATTTCCTAAACTACAAAATAGAATACTTGTATTTGCAGATATAAATTTCCTCCCCTTATTCATTGCCCAATCTTTAAAAAGTGTTAATTTACAAAAAAAAAATTAAAAATGGAGTTAGCAAAAATAATAAATCAAATACTTGTATTTGCAAATCTAAATTTCATCAAGTCTTTTCACCTTTTCATGTCTATTGCCCACATTTTCAAAAGAAGAAGAAAAAAAATCAAGAAACAAAGTCCGAAAAATCTATTACCACAAGGAGAAAGTGTATTTACCATCCGTTTCGCACTAGTTTGAGGATTGAAAGCCTTGAAAAAACCTTTTTCCATGTTCACTTTTGTTGTCAAGCAATTAGAGAATAGACGAACTCGCCACACAACCTAAATCCTATAAGCTCCTTTAGATGTTGAAGAAGTGTCAGTACTCAAAGCTTAAACCCTATAAGCGGCTTGAATGTTAAAAGAGTGTCAAATACTCATGAGCGTGATGTATGATATATATCATATAGAAGAGAGAAGGTGGAGATCATAGAATCGTAAATGTTCTCATAAAGAGTTCATGTAGTTTTGCGTGTTCTATTATTTATCGTACTAGAAAAATCAATTTCTATTATTTGCTATTTATTTATTTTTTTAGTATCATGTAAAAAATTGAATGTATGACGGAAAAAGGTATATTGACACATCACCTCTTCGGTTTTTTCGTTGCAAAAGTCACAGACTTAGGTGAACTCTCTTTTTGGCTCCATTCACACTTTAAACACAACTTTTACCATCACCTCTGTCACGTTTACCAATAGCCTACAGAATGATTACCAATCTTCTTCACACAAGAAACACCTTACCAACCATTGATGTGGCTATAACCATGTGAACATATAAAGGAACAAAAACTAGAAAGAAAAAAAAAACAAATGAAGGTACATCTCTAACATGGGAAGCTAAATGAATGTTGAGAACCTGAACCTACATCACGACAAGATGTAGCGCAAAGTTTGCGCCAGCACTTAAAAGATACTAACTATGAAAATAGAAGAAAGTTGAATAAAACATATAACTGAATAAAGCGATAAAGCAATGATATAATCTAAACATGATAATAATAATGAAACATACTGAATATTGAGCTAATTGAATGCAATGACCAAGTACATAATCACTGAGACTGAATACTAACTATACTGATAACCTTGTCAATGCACTAGAACTTGACAGTGGGATCTATTGTTAACCATAATAAAACCACGAGAAATATCCGTGGAGTCCGATGTGTCGCCCCATCGAGAGGACCCAATATACCTTGCCAAAGGTATAAAGGCACGTCTGACGTGTTCACTGAATATGTTGCCAACATAGGGAACTTATCCTAGGGAGAACGTAGTTCTAGGACTATGAGGATGACTGACCCTTAGTCCACTTGGTAATAAGTCTACTCTCAACTGATTGTATAAATAACACAGTATGACTGAATAGCTTAAAATACTGACATGTTAACTCTGAAAATGCAACACTAATATACTGATAATGAAATATTCTTAACTAAGGCATGTATATCTGAATAAACTTACTTAGCAAAGTGTAATTCATGAATTAAATGAATCTACACAACTAGGATTCTGAATTTCATGCAACGAACTAAGCAACAATTCCACGAAAACGTGATAATCTGATTTGTATTAGTCTAACTACTAAATCACAACATAAATTTTAAAATTCTAGAATCCCTAGGTCTAGCATGATATAAAGAATCAAGAATGTGACCGAATACTAGGTACCTAATGGGTAAAAGGAACCCAGTAGTGAAATCACATACCTGGTGACGAAATTCACGGAGAAATCTTTCAATTTCGAGGATAGAACTGAAGAAAACTTGATGTGTTCTTGGTGAAATCTTAGTGGACTTTTTCTCGTTCTTTTTGTTCAACTTGATGAATTTTTGGAGATTGTGTTGACTAGGGTAAGTTCTAATTAAGTTACTAGGCTAAAACTGATTAAAACTACGTAGTTTAGGAGTCGCATAAAGAATTAAATTTTTTTTTCAAAAAAATAATGGACACCAGTCACAGACTCACAGCAAAATGAAAACAGAAGGCATTTTACAGTAATCTGGGACAAACAGAGAGTGAAGAAAATAGAGGAAAAAAAGAGTAGTGAAGAAAACTTGAAGAAAACAGATTTGAAAGTCTGAAACGAAAATTGAAGAAGAACAGAAAAAAAGAGGTATACCTCATGTCTTCAGCAGCAGCAACTCGAAGATGATGGAGACCAAGAGAAGAGATCGTGAGGGGAAGAGAGCCGGGGAGAATAGTGTGCAGCAGCAGGTTTTGAAAATATTAAAAAAAGCCCTAATTTTGACTAATATTGTTAAGTCAAATATTTTAAAATAAAAAATAAAAAAGGCGCCGCCTTTTCTGGCGCCATTAGGTCGCCATGGGCCGCCTTTTGCATACCGCCTCTCCTCAGTGGGGAATGGCAAGGAGGCCTCGCCTCGCCTCGCCTCTCGCCAAAGGCGATGAGGCGCTCGCCATTCACAACACTGGAATAGACCAAACGACCCCTGACTTAAAAGCTGTTGGGGCAAACCGGTGGTCCGTGGACTGACCCGCGGTTCCTCCAGTCAATCGTCGAATGGCAGTGAAGTTGAACTGGGGTCTGAACCATGGCCTGGACCCATAGGTGCTGGCGTAGGTAGACCCTTAGACAAATTCTCTGGACTTCTCTTGGAAGGGCTTTCCCGCCTACAGCCCGTGAGTCGGTCTACAGTCCGTGAGTGGTGCCCGTCGAGCACTTGCAACTTGTGAAATCTCCATTCTGGTCTTTCTAAGATACGGGGTGTTTCAGAAAATTGGTGGTGGAGAAGATAGAGGTGATGCCATTTTTGAGTTGTGTGGAGCTTGGTGGATATTGGGGATTGAAATGGTTGTTGATGCAAAATGGGGATTTGAAATTGTTGTTGATGCGAATTGGGGAATTGAAATTGTTGTTGAATGCAAATTCGGTGTGTTGGGGAGTATATGTCATGTAGAAGATTAAAGAGATGAGTTTGAGATTTATTTTGGTATGAATTCATTTGGTTAAGTGGGTCGAGTTTGGGTTAAAAAATGAAATTGGATAATTTTTTAGTTGATTTGAGACTTAACGTCCAATTGAAGGGTATGAATGATAAGTATAGTAACAACATGGGTAACAATTACTTTACTTTAATGTAAGGGTAAAGTCAGCTAATAAATTAAAGTTGAAGGGTATTTTTGACCCTTTCCCCGCTATATAACCATGTGAACAAATAAAGAACAACAACTAGAAATGGGAAGCTAAATGAAATCTTGAATTTCATGATGTAAATCTCTTACTTGCTCCCAAACTTTTATTATCATTTGCACTAGTGAATCAAGCAAAAATGGGATTAGTTCCCTCAAGTGCAGAACATCGATTCAAAAACCAGGTGACACAGTTAAATAACCATGACTCATAATAATAAGCCATGTACAAACATCACACAGTGCATGAATTTTCATATGTGGGATCGTTGTTTCACTTATGTACGCAAATTGAAATGTTCAACTACTAATTATGAAGAATTATATAGGTCTCTTATGTGCTGCACCCATTGGCTTCTGATTCTTAATTTGGGATCCACTTCAGGGACGGAGCCACCAGTCAAGATACGGATTTTGCAACCATTACACTTTTGGGTTCAGATGAAACCGTAGACTATATGGTACATCCACCACTGACTATAAGACAGTTTAAATACATTTATTGGTATTTGCACCAGATAACTCTAGGTGAATCTGTTCTCTGGAAAAGTTTTCTAGACATTTTGTGCATCCTATTCAATTATATTCAACATTACTACATCTCTTATTGTAAGCTGTAGGCAAAGTATTGTAAGCTTCATTTCAGCTGTAACATACAGAAGTTAAACAACTCTAATTACTCAGATCCATGTTAGGCAGATCAGAGTTCAAATTCCAAAATAATATCAAACTGTAGCAGTTCAAAACAAAAAAGTTATCATCTTTGTGCAGCAAGTTTCAACAGAGATTCTGAAGGATCATCGAGAACAGAAACCTTCAGCTCATTTGCATTGACAAGCTGACAACCATCCTTCCTTATTCTTATTATAACTCACAAACTGTTTCCATCCTCCACAGAACGTGCGATATCCATTTTGTGTTATACAATTCACTTTCCACCTTTTTCCTTCTGAATTACAGAGGACAACTGTTGTCTTATTGTCTGATTTTGGAAGTTGTTCACAGAAGGATTTTGGAACATACTGCATGAGAAGTATTAAGTATTTGGTTTACATACATTTGACACACTTCATAGCTTATTGGTGACAGAAACTAATAAGCATGAACTTGTTTTACGTCAAGAAAACACTTACTAGGAAACAGGACTTTTACACATTGTAGCCTTTCAAGCATTTCACAAATTGAGGAATATTTGGAGTAAGATCTGTGAGAAGGTCTCTTCTTTCTCAAGTGCAGCTCTTTTTCTTGGAGTTGCATGTTCTAAGGAAACACTACATAGTAGTCCATCACATGTTAAGATAGGTCTTCTGCAAATGAAATTTTGGTTGATGAAAGTCTAAATTTGATCACTATTACTGCATTTTATGCCAACTTTCAACAACAGCTAAAAGAATTGGAAAGGTATGAGTTAAATCATCATACCTGTGTCGCAAGAGTCTGTTCAGGGAATTTTGAAGTGTAAGGGTATTTTTCTGGCCTTTTACACTGCTGCCTCTATCATATATTGAAGCTTGTTGATTTTTGATCATGTCTGTTGACTTCACTTGTCTTTCCAGTCCGTTGTTGCTGAAAATTCTTCTTGTGAATTGCAGACTGCCATATCACATTAGCAGTTGCACTTGTGTTTAACACCAAATCTTTAAGGCTAGATCTAATTCACATATATAGGATGAACAGACAAAAACATAAACAGTTCAGTGTTTTGCAAGTGAAGTCATGATCATTTAAAGTTCTCCAACCAAGCTTAGCAATTGTCACACAAGTTGACCCTATAAGGGTTTGACATTCAAATGTAATTAAACTAAACTTCAGAACTTGTAGTCTTATACATTTATACGACTACAAGATCGATAGTGTTGAGAGATACAAGTATGTCATTTTTTTCTTGCTCCTCCACAGCCGATTTTGAACCTCCACCTCGATTGTCCTCTTTAGCGATGATCATACAATCCATGCTCGACAGATTCTACCATAGCTGGAAGGTTAATGATTTTGCTTGTGTATCTGCAATTTATCAAGTTAGCTCTCAATAAGATGCAGATCAATTTTCAAACTTGCAATATTTTGTTGGATAAAAAAACTAGCCGGTCTTGCAATTGGTTTTATTTGAAGATACAACCAAATATTATCATCATGTTTGTATCTAAACTAGCATATGGACACGCCCGTTGCGCGTGTACCCTTTTTCAGTAAGGATAAGTATTTCTAAAAATTGCATCAATATATAATAAATATATTTAAAAATCAATGACATTCAATATCTAAAGTGTAATCTAGAAGATTCTTAATTAGTACTAAATTGATTTTAATTTTAGTTTATGAGTTAAAATTTGATATGAATTTGTCAAATTTTTATAGTTTTTGTATAGATATTATGTTTTGGTTAAAAAATAATTACGTTAATTAAATTCATACATTACAAACCTAATACACTCATATCATCAATTAAACTGTTGTCCTACCACCACAATCAATATTACATTCCTAAACAAACTTCATTTGATATGACTCATTGCAATTATAATATATTTTTGTTAGAAAAGGAATTCAACATTTTTTTTTATATTTTGTGGAATTGTATTGTTAAAATTGCATTTGAAAAATAAAAAAAATGATAAAAATAATATTATGACATTTGAGTGATGAGTAATATAAATTTTGAATGAGAAAGGGAGGGATAAACTATGGATCAAATAACTAAAATAATCAACTAAAACTAAAGCAAAGAAAGTTAATATAATTTCATGAGTAAAATAACCAAAATATGATATTGTATTCATTCCTTTTTTTCTTAACATGGGTTGTTATCCTTCCTTCTTTCTTTTGGATGAAAACTCCATTAAAAAAATTAAATTCAAACAAAGAAAGTGAAGCTGAATAGGCAATGAATATCACATCACTCAACATACCAAAGCTCATAAATACATTTTTTACTTTTATTGGGCTATGCTGGTTGTTATCAAAAAAAAAATTCAATACTTAATTAGCGTTATACACAAATAACTCACATGAATTTGTATATGAAAATTCAATAAATTTGATCTACTATTGACAAAATATAATAATAATAATAGTAAAAAAAAAAATTCAGAGAAAGAATTGTGTTAACAAAAAAATCATGTCAGAATAAAATGTGACTTACCCCATTTGTATTGGCACAACTCAAAGTACAGTTCTATGCAATCGACACTGAAGCATCTCATCAATTGATTTTCCCTATAACAAAAAAAAATCATCTCATAAGCTATTGACACAAAAATACAAATTTTATTTTTCATCAGAGATTAAAATCTTAAACATTAGTCAAACATCATAAACTATATTATAAGTAAGAAGTAAGAAACAAAATAAAAAATAACTTAAAATAACATGCACAATGCAGCATCCAAAAGAAAAATATTTCAATGCTCTCTATCAAACTCATAATAAAATAGAATGTAAAAAGCAAGAAGAAATACATATATGAAATGAAAAGACAAGGATCATAGTGGGGAATGTAAAGAGACAACAGTTTCTTTAGAAGATTATTAATGAATAGTTATCTTTTTAATGTATTTATTTCATGTAAAATATATATTTTAAGTACAATATGATATGATTATTATTAAATATTTTGTTAATTAAATATTTTTATTTAATATAAGAGTAAAATAGTAATCTAACATTGTACTTTGATGCTTTCCACTTATAATAATATATGATTTATTTAATTATATTAAAGAAAAATCATATGAAGCAATATGCCAAAAAAGACAAAAATATGTAGAAGAAGAAAAAAAAAGACAAGAATGTATGCTTTATAAAAAGAAAAAGAAACAATGTAGTACTTGCCAAGACAGAGAAAAAAAAATTATATCGTTCCTCCCCTAATATTTTGCTATCATTCATTATCATTCATAATTAAGCAAATTATAGCTATAGAAGCAAATTATAGCTATAGAGTTCTATTTGTTTGCTATTTTCAAACTTTTCCTAAAATATGTCAATTATGTTCATAGCAATTCAATAAACATGAGAAGCGGACTGAAAAAACTTGTCCATACCGAGTGTTTACCACCTAGTCAATGCAATATGTGATTTAATGAAGTAAAACACATATAAATTAATTATGGTTAAGTGGAATGAACTATTAATTTAAAAACATGGCATATATATATTGGCTTGATGTAAACAATCAGTGCGGCTAAATTTTACGTCATAATTACTTAATATAATTTAGCGAACAAACTAAATAGCATAACCGTAAGATCATATTAAAACTTTACGTCTGAAGCTCCCACTTTTAGTATGGCATGATGAATAAGTTCAAATACAAACTTCATCAATTCTTTTATAAGAACAATAGGACTTACTAAAGCAATCTTAATTATTTCATCAACAAACAACGATAATTGAAGTCTTGAAAACAAACAATAATATTTGTAGTCTTCAAAATTTGTCAACATGAAACAATACTTAAGGCAATAAACATTAAAATGTTATGGTAAATAGTAATAAACTAATCTCTTTTATTTATTATTGTGATGGGAATTTGATCCTTCTTGGAGAACACGAACTTGTAAGAAGGAGATTTTGCCACATTGTTCTCTCACAAATTCACAGATGAACCTGTCATTTTTCTCTATAAGGTTCCACCGACATATACTGCGCCATCCGCCTACCAACCATATTCTGCCGTCTTTCCAATATTTGACTTTTGTCTCAAATTCTCTGCCAGCAGAGTCGCGAATGGTCATGCTTGGAGGGAGTTCAAGTTTGTAGTCTCTCACCACATCGATTGGAACATACTATAATCAAGAACAAAGACTTTGTTAAATTAGAATGTTGCATACAATCATTCTCAAGATCAATATATAATAATAGGCTTTATTACCTGTTGATTTCTCCTTTTTGCTATTATCTTTGCTATAAAGTATGGATTTTTTGGCTTAGTTGCACGTTCACTTTTGAATATATCTATACCTTGTCGGTCGACCATATTCCTGACCTTGCAAGTAATGGCTTTTCTGCGTCCAGCTAAATCAAAAAAGCTATGATCAGATTCACGAACAAAATCTCATGAATACTTACAAATATTTTGTTCGTTTTATTTTATGTGCTGATACTTTATCGAACATGAGTTTTATGAAGGAAAAAACACTTCCGACAATAAATCAAAAGTTTTATTATAAAATGACATTTGAATATATTCTCTCTGATATTCAATAAAAACTAACAAAATGGGCCCCTAGGCTAGTTTTATCAATGAACCAAACAACCAAACCCATATTAAAACTTATAGTTTTAAACATTTCATAACATTTATAAGATTACAAACACAATCATATAAAATGAATAAGATGAGTAGAATAAAATATTTAATAATTGTTTGTACCTTTTGAACCTGACCTCCTTTTCTTGAATGTTTGAGTCGTTTCAATCTCTTCTTCATCTTCTTCCTCCTCAGCTTCATCCTCCACTTCCTCCATAGTTTCTTTCTCCTCCTCATCTTCTTCCTCTTCCTTTTCCACCTCTTCTTTATCGTTACTTTCTTCTTCTTCTATCATGTAGTTATCAGCATTATCATCATCAGATGAACTATCGTTACTATCTCCAATCCTGTTTTTTTCTTTTGGCTCTACACTCTTTCGATGTTCAACATACACTTCCTTTTTCTTTTCACATTTAGCTCCTTCTTTTACACATCCGCTCATTTCAAGTACTTTGAAGTCAAATGTTCCATTTCCATCATAATCAAATATCATAAAGTCTCCATACTCTAGAGTGTTGTTATCCTCAATAAATTTCTCCCATCCATATTCAAAATACAAAGCTCCTTCTATTTTGGTCACTTCCATAGGCCACATATTATTAAATCGATCCCTAAAAAGAACATTCCTAGGTAACTTTCCATTCTTGTAGGTTGCATAACTTGTGGGAATTTTCTGTGAAGAATTTTTTTTTTTTTTGAACAAAAGGTGAAAGAACATTAATTTATTTAAATCAGACTGATTATATCATAAAAATAATTAATATCGAAAGAAAAAATATTTTAAAATATTCAACAATGTGGGTATTTGAGAAACTACAACATAGAATGTAAGGCATTCTCATAGTTCTTACACTATCAACACAAAGTAATATGATCATTTGGAAATGATAGATACAATTTTATGACATCAATTGATTGAATAATTAATCATACACAATGCCAGTATAGATCTAGAAAAATTCAACATATATAAGTACTATGATATAATAATTACTTGCACCACACAAAAACATTGTCCTCCCCTTATTCATAGCCCAATCTTCAAGCTTAAAAAAAGTTTTAAAAATTGAGTCAAGCAAAATCAAAAACTTATACAAGACAATATTCACATAGAAAATGAATTAATGAGAGGGAAAGTAAAACTTAAAACAACTGTAAAGGGTCATGATTTCTAAGTTTTGCAGATCTAAAATTTCACCAAGGCCTTCAAATTCTCATATCTGTTGCCCACATTTCCAAAAGAAGAAGGAAAAAAAAATGAAGAAACTTACCATTCGTTTTGCACTGGATTCAGGATTGAAAATCCTGAAGAAACCCTTTTCCATTTTCGCTTTTATCGTCAAACTATAAGAGAATGGAAGAATACGGCGCACAACTTAAACCCTATAAGCGGCTTTAATGTTAAAAGAGTGTCAAATACTCATGAGCATGTGTGTATATATAAGAGAAGGGGAGATTATAAGAATCTTAAGAGAGAAGGGGAGATTATAAGAATCTTAAGATGTTCTCATGCATAGTGCATTGTAGTTTTTGGTGTTGTTATATTTTTTAAGTACTCAAAAATATCAATTTCCATATTTTGCTATTTTATTTTTATTTTTCATAGTATCATGTAAAAATTGATGTATGACGGAAAAGGTATATTTGCACATTCCCTCTTCTTTTTTTGTTGCAAAAGTTCACATGACTTAGGTGAACTCTCTTTTTGGCTCCATTCACACTTTCAACACAACTTTTACCATCACCAAATTTCTGTCACGTTTACCAATAATAGCCTACAGAACGGTTACCAATCTTCTTCACACAAGAAACACCTTACCAACCATTGATGTGGCTATAACCACGTGAACATATAAAGGAACAAAAACTAGAAAGAAAGAAAAAAAGAACAAATGAAGGAACATCTCTGACATGGCAAGCCATGATGTAAATCTCCTACTCGCTCCGAAACTTTACCTTCATTTGCACTAGGGGATCAAGCAAAAATGGGATGACCAATTGAATATCATATATCTATACACAGTATCGAAAATATTGGATTCAGATGAAATCGGTGCATTCACCACTTACTTTAAGACAGTTTTAATGCATTCATTGGTATTTGCACCAGAGAAGTCTAGGTGAATCTGTTCTCTAGAAAAGTTATCTGGACATTTTGTGCAGCCTTTTCAAATAAAATCAACATTACTACATCTCTTATTGTAAGCTATAGAGAAAGTACTGTAAGCTTCATTTCAGCTGCATCATACTGAATTTAAAAAACTCTAATTACTCAAATACAGAAAAAGGAAAATGAAAACAAGGTTGTTCATGTTAAGCAGCTACAGAGTTCAGATTCCAACATAATGACATCAAATCGTAGCAGTTCAAAACTAAGATTTATCATCTTTGTGCAGCAAGTTTCAACAGAGATTCCGAAGGATCGTTGAAAACAGAAACCTTTAGTTCATTTGCATTGACAAGCTGAAAAACACAGACCTGTCCTTCCTTAAGATTGTTATCACTCACAAACTGTTTCCATCCCCCACAGAAAGCATGATATCCATTTTGTGTTATACAATTCACTTTCCACCCTTTTCCTTCTGAATTACGGAGGACAGCTGCTCTCTTATTGTCTGATGTCGAAAGTTGTTCAGAGAACGATCTTGGAACGTACTGCATTAGAAATATTAATTATTTGGTTTACATACATTTAGTATCTTACCAGTCACATAAACTTGTTTTAGTTCAAGAAAACACTTACCAAGAAACAAGACTTTTTCACATTGTAGCCTTTCAAACATTTCACAAATTGAGGAATATTTGGAGTGAGAAGGTCCTCTTCTGTCACAAGTGCAGCTCTTTTTCTTCGAGTTTCATGTTCTAAGGAAACACAACATAGTATATTACATGTTAAAATACGTCTTCTGCAAGGGAAAAATCTAAATTTGATCACTATTACTCCATTTTATGCTAACTTTCAACAACAAGAAGAAGAATTGGAAATGTATCATTATACCTGTTTCATTTTCACCGTTAGCACAAGTCTTTTTAGGGAATTTTTCTGGCCTTTTACGCTTGCTGCCTCCATCTATTGAAGCTTGTTGATTTTCTACCGTGTTTGTTGATTTCACTTGCCTCTCCAGTCCATTCTTGCTGAAAATTCTTATTGTGAATTGCAGAGCGCCATCGTACCTAAACACGAGATATTCCCCATTTTCTAATTGATTATTTTTCTGAAATTTCTTCCAACCCTTTTGTATAAGCAAACCATCTTCATCACACTGTAGTTTCACATTCCAAGTGCCTCCAGAAAGACACTTGAGGGTGGCTTTACCAGGTGATTCTTCTGATATATGCCTAAGAAAATGGGCTGGGATTCTCTACAAATTAAACATCAAGTATGTTCAAATTAAAGCAGAACAATGTAAGATTGCTTGTAAAATGATGAACAGAAGCAGAGAATTACCACTTCATTAGTGATTGAGGGACAGAAAACCTTGTAGAAAATTGCTCTTTTGTCTATCTTCAACAACGAGTTTTCCATCATATCACAATTCAATTGATTTGAAAAGATGGGAAGATGGAGTGTATTTATGAGCTATTTTCGGGTAATTTTTTAGCCTTTTCCGTTTAGCATACGCGAAAAAGGAAGTAACATTTTGAAAAATTTACTAGTGCAATAATGTCCTCTTGAAAACATTCAAAATTCAGAGTTTCCTTATAAAGTTACCTGAATAATGAAGATAAGATGCAAAATTAATTACCGAGATGAGTATGAAGACAAGATGCAAAATTAATTACCGAGATGAGTATGAAGATGGACAATTTTCCAAAAAAAAGTTGTACAAGAAGTCGATAGTGCCTTACCTTTTCTGAAACAAAACTTGGAAGGTGGGACAGGACCACATAAAATAAATAGGAAAACAGCTAAAATTAGTGTCTGCAGTACATTACAAAATTGAAGAATTTGTGAACTATAAAAAGTAACTATTTTAATGCAAAACATATGGAGTCATTATACTTTTGAACGTAACAGATCAATTGTATTATAATAGGCCTTTAACCATTTGCCAATCCATGCTTCATAATAATTGGTGACATCTTCTTTGCTTATCAAGTGTCATGTAAAAGTATTTTATATAATGAACATATAAAAGTTAAAACACTTAAAACTCGATGATAAAAGTCACTAAAAATTAATTGCAAGTGTACATATCTACATTGAGCATGGTACGTGTGATAGTCTTCATGTTTTTAATCAACAGTACATACATAGAAAAAATAAATAAAACAAAAAAAAAAACATAAAACTTCACGAACTCTCAATGACAACAACATACCGAGTTTAATCCCACTGAGGGTAAAGTGTACATAAATCAAGTCTCAATGGCAAGAGCAAAATTGGATTCATCGTAAAACTGCATTTAGTCACTAGTCTGACTAGTTATATCATGAAGTGGTAGTTTCAAATGAATATACAAGACTGCACACCAAAAACGATAACTATACAAATTTCAATGCACACTTTGTACAATGAGAAGCAAAAGTAGAGCATTTGCTGCTACCTTGGCATTCCATAAAGAATTTACGGCACTTCAAGATCCTAGATGGGAAAAAAATGAAGATGACAAAATCAAGTCACTAAGATTCGCTCTCCTTCCCAGCTTTTCATGAGAATTTTGGATCTACAGGCAGAGTCGAGTCAAAAGAGCTCATTGACGTAGTCACTGAAAAAAGAGAGGCACCTATACAGGTTGAGCGTGTGCCTTCTCATGGATATCCTTCACAAGATCCCTCAGTTCAGGGAAGATTGATATAAGTACAAGTTCGAGGACACCATATGTAAGCTGCTTTAAGCAGATAGTAGACTGCACATTACAAGACAATTTTTGTTGTTAATTTAGCAGAAAACATGTAATAGGAAACTAATGTTCTCACAGAGAGGTCTTACCTGAAGGAAATAATACAAATCCCTAGCACAACGTCTGTACTGCTTGTGCCCAATTAAGCTGACCAAAGTGGCGGGAGCACCATCTAAGAATTTAAAGAGGAACCAGTTAATAATATCATCCCTGGCCCTCTCAATGCAGGGTTGCTATAAACCCTACCTGTATCTAAGAATTTAAAGAGGAACTAAATGTAGAGTGGTAGGGCAACATAAAGCACAGGGTCAAATTGGTTTGGTGAAATTGAACAGATAACCCAACCTAAACGAACATGAACCACCCCCAGTGGAAGCATGGAAATTGTGTGTGAATCAATAGTGTAAGCCATCTACTCCCCAAAAAATAATACCCTCTATACAACTGTTACAGGCCCGGGAAACTGGCTAGCTGAAGGAAGAGTAGTACAGTTTGAAAACAATTTAAAATGAAGCAACAATGAGACATGAATTTTTATGACTTTTGCAAAGTCCAAATACATAAATGAACAATAGAAAAATCAAGAAAAACATCTTTTCAAGGAACTTCCATTTCATAAAATAGGCACAATCGAGAGCCACACTTACCATAGAGCATCTTTTTCACATCACTTGCCCTACGAGTAGCCTCAAGCTGCTCCTCAAAAGATCCTGCCTTAGAGACCTTACTTCCTCCAGATTGTTTCGTGCTATGAACAGATCCTTGATTTGGTTCATTGCTGCTTTCAACAATATTTCTTAATTTTATGAAGAAAATGCCATTGGGCCAGAGAACCTAGGAATGCAATCAGCAACAGAACCAAAAAGTCACTTCCAAATAATCCTTCTGCATAATTTACTCATTTTATAATCTTAAAGTAGCGCAATGTTGACATAAGGAAGTCGGGAGACAGCCCACAACCAAAGAAATCAAGATGATATTAGTCAAATTCCATACATTATGAGTATGGCATGCTCCCTAATATTAGTTGACTAAATCATATTAAACTTAATTCTCAAACAAAGAAAAAAGGAACTACCTTCTTATAAATCAACGACGTATATAAAAGTGCATACAAATTAACATTTTATGTTGCAGCACAAATTAACATTCTTTCCCCCGACACTAATTTCCAAATGCTGATGTCTTCCTATCTGTTTCACATATGCCACATCAAGTTCAAAATAAATATAATGTAAAGAAATACTATCTACATAAGTGCAGTATTGTAGATGGCAGACTTTGAAATCTAATAAGGAAAGGAATTAGCTGAAGTGTCATGCTAAATGAATCATATTAATATAATTAAATTTATTACATCAATGATCAAAGATCGAATTATGGAACGTTGATGAATAGCCACATGCATTAATTTTATGAAGAACTCTCAAGGAGGAAATCTAGCGTCGTAAAAAATATTAGAGGCATAACATGTCAACTCCTAAAAAAGGAACCTGCACTAAAGTTTGCTAAGAAGGGACTCGACACCATTGTCCTTTTTTGTAATTCCAAACTATTTCTCTCCACCAATCAAGAGTTTTTTTTTCCCATTTGTCATCTAGTTAATGCAATCTGTAAATACTGTAAGTCCAGAAGCAGAAGCCAAGAAAAAATTGCTTCAAAGGTAAGCAAGTAAGATGGAAAAGTTACAATAAGAAAACTAAATGCTTACATCTTGAATCCATTTAATTCCCAAAGCAATAATATCATCTCTCCGTAGCCAATGAATTTGCCTTAACAGCCAATCATCAATAGCATCCTCCATCATTAACTGCATAATTTCCTTTGATATCCAAAATACCTGTCTTCTGCGCTAACAAAATGGCTTTGTTAGCTGCTCGCTAATGATGCCATGTCATGAAAATAATACGCATACAAGATACCATCTGTGCAGGGTTTCGCTAACCTACTGCATAGGTGTGTTACACCTCCCATTTCTAATTTCCTTAAAAGTCCTAGCGATCTTAATATTAGTCTTTTAGGGGCTTTTTTTGCCTCAACATAAATCCCCCAATTCACCTAAATGTCCATACTTTTATTATTTTTCAGATCGGTAGTTTCATTCCTTTCTCTTCATTCTTTGGTATTTCTCCAACAACCACAAGAAAGGAGTTTGTCAATAATTTGGTAATTTCTGAGTTCAGAGTAAAACCATGAACAATGAGCAATAGGATCCACCAAGATAAAGATTTTATTCAATTTAACACTTCTTTTATACATTCATTGAATTCAGGTCACTGGAAACTAAAACTTTGAGTCCATCAATCAGAAGGCAAGAACAAACAGAAAGGCAAAAATGCAAATCTATAAATGGAAATTCTTACTCTGATTGCAGGGCATAAACACTTTTTTAAAGGCAAATAGTATATTTACCCATAATCTGATCAACAAAATCGAAGCATATTGATTCTTACCTCCATTGATGGCACTGTAAATGTTGAAAGAAGACAAGATGCAAAAGGAAAAAACATGAAATTTTAAAGAACCATGGCTGCTCTTTCCCTTTTCTCACTAGTGAACGAAGATTGGGTGATGTAGGGGAGGGAAGAAAAAATTGGGAATTGTGGATTTACGGTGAAAGTACCAAAATAAAGCCCCAAAAAGGACCAATCTTTAATGAGGTGGCGAGGACATTTACATATTGTTACAATTTTGTTGAAAACCATGTCTAATTTGTGAAATCCTGGATCATCTCCTTCTCTCCTTCATGTATTTCCATGCAAAAAAGCATTTGCATACTTTAGTAGTTCAGCTTTACAGGATGACAATTTGTAATGCCAAATCAAATATTATATCGACCCTTCTAACTCATTTTTAGGAACCAAATTAAGCATGAAGATGTTAAACATGGATGATAAAACTGATCCAATAATGAAAATATCAAAGAGAAGTTAAATGTAGGAAAACAACTCTCAATTTGATACCAAGAGAGGAGGGGATGGGAAGTAGAGAAGTACAAAACATGTTGTTGTCACCTTAGCCAGCCTCTTCTATTCAGCTGAAAAATCTTGTCCACCAAATTTAAGATAGGTACACTTAAGTTGGGCGGCGTCCACTGAAAGGAAAAAACCCACATGAGAATGAGTAAGCAAAACAGAAGCACGTGATATTAAGGAGGAAAAAAAGCAGCCCAGCACAAAATCAAGAACCAGTAGCCAGACTGGGGGGAGAAATAATCAGGGTGGCAATGAGGCTGCGATGGGAGGTAAACCGAAGCGTGGCGGGGTGGGTTGAACCAGTTTTAAAAAACTTGGTGGGGTGGAGTGGGGCAGGTTGCAGACTTCCAGGCGAAGCTTCTGCTTCCGAACATATTCATTTTAGCATTTCTCTAAAAAAAATCCACTTCACTGCTATCTCTAATCTATAACTGTTTCTTTTTCACTTGCTACTTCAAAATCACTTTTGATTTTCTTTTTCCATTTATTGAAGAATAATTGAGTTGCTACAGATAAAAATACCGATTTATTACAAGCAATATGTTTATTCTAAAGATAGTTTTCTTTCTTTATCTTTAAAATAGAATTATTTGATAATTCAAGTTGATAACAGAGATAGTGGATAACATTGTAATTATTTCTTTCTATAGTTCTCTTAGATTTTTTAGTGAAGCATATATAATTAGGTAAAAAGAGTCATACAGTTAGAATGCTTAGTAAAAATAAATTAGTCTAAAATCAATGAATGTGATGGAGAACTATTTACTATGTCATTCAAGAAATTTTTGGATCTGTTATTTTACTTACAGTAGCGTTGGACTTTTGCTAAAGCAATATAAAGTGCCCATTTTAAAAAATAAAATTATAAACTTCCCTATTTTAACACAGTAACGGAAGGAAGAAAAAAATGAAAGAAAAACTAAAATAGGCTAGGGTGAGGCAAGTAGGTTGAAAGTAGAAAAAAATGTTTAGTGGGGTGGGGCAGGTTGAAATTTTAACAGGTTATACGACTCAACCCGCCCCATTGCCATCCCAACTGAAATATATCAGATGACATACAGTTGATATCTTTTGATCAGAAAGTTAACAAGAACCCAACTTGTAAAGATATCACATGCTGAATCTCAAATAATAGCCTGCGTCCAAGCACCCCAGTGAGCTAAACAGGCATCAAGCAATTATTACTCTCTAGTTCCTACCAAATTAAATGCTCATAATCATTTTCAGTTGTTTCACAGTTATATGCCTTTCCCATTTTTTTATTGGATAAAGTAATAAGGTTTTCATACATGTTTGGGCAAAAATATGCTAGTATATGAGAAGTGTACCAACCCTTCCCTGAAAAAGAAACTTTAACCCCCTTCAATTGCCCCATAACTGACGGGAAAGTTGTCCTCTGGTATGGCCCTTTTGTATAAGTAATACAATTGAGAGCATTCCAGACATGGGATTAGACCAGACTGTTTTTATCTCACCTAAGATGAACCTTAATAAAGTATGATAATTACTCCTCGATACAAATAGCACAATCCAAATATGCAGAAAAAAGATGAGGTCATGCACATCACTTGCATCCCACTGATAAGACATGATTCCTAAGTTCAGATGTCTGTTAGCGCGTCTATTGGTCTTCATTCATGTTTCCAGCAGAATAAATTTCCAAAGAGGATCAGAACCTCTATATGTTCTCCCAATGGATATCCCGTTCACTAGAAGTAGAAAAGGAAGAAGAAAGGGATACCTCTGGTGGCACTCCAACTAGATCCTCTTGTTGACTTGGAACTACTGCCAAACTTGTCTCTGAAAATCCTCCAGAACTGACTGATTTACGTTGTAGCCCAGAACCATTCTTCAAATCAGCCACTGAGTTTACCATCTCTTCGTCATGTTTAACCACCCGAGGGGGAAATCCTTTTGAATTCAACTCATTGTCTGAATGCCACCCATTGTCTTCTGAACTAGGTCCTACTTCCTCATGCCCGTGGCTTCCATCTTTATCACCGTCATCATTGTCAGAGAAACTATTAACTGACTCAGAGTTACTTTGTGTTAAAGCCAGTTTATGTATTTCCTCCACATTCCAAGACAAATTCCTGTCTGAAGTAGAGGTAGTAGGTTCATAAGAAGAAGATGAAGGAGAGCCAACAACTTTACGCATTAAGCCATCAGAAACGCCTTTAAATTGACGCACAATATCATCCACAGCATCATCCACGTTAACTGTCACAAAGGTTGAGTTCAATCAGACTATAACGAATAAAGTAACTATCATATAACAGGTAACTCACTCATTAAGTTCTTTCTTAAGCAATCAGAGAAAGATCTACAAGTATATTAAGAAAAATAGCAATCATCTTTCACAGTTATTTAGCTGACTGATTGAATGTGACATTAAAGCTTCTTAAGCATTGGTAAACCCCAAAGCATTCATTACTGAACATTTTAACTAGTACTCACTTAAATCCCTGCCAAGAACACAGCCAATCTTTTTCCTAATTGATAGCCTTGAACAAAATCCATCTTCCACATTATTTTGTTTTTTTGCATGAAAATTTTGGACTCAAGAAGAAGTGGTGGTGCCAAAATGGTCAAAGAAGGGACAAGATGAAAACTATGAAAGAAAAGAAACCTCGCCAAAAAACGGCATAGACTTGCCTATTGAGGTATCAAGATCGTAGGAGTTCTGATACCATGTGAAAGTTTGAGCATCTAACCAAAACCTTAAGACAAAAATGAAGTTTTCAAAGACCTTATAAACCTAATTGGATGCTGTTATATACTCGAACTGAGACATTATTATATAACTCGACAACTTTCCACATGTGTAACCAACTCTAGGGATCACTCATGTATTTGAATGTGGACTATTGAGTGCAAGAGTGACCTACAATGGTAGGCTCAGATATAATGTGAGAGAATGAGATTAGAAAACACATTAATAAATTGACAATTCAGTGAATACAAGACACCTATATATAGGTGTTGAATATAATACACATAGTACTTGTCCAATACGGAGCACTATGTACCTTAAGAACTTAACTCTATTCTAACACAATTAAATAAGCAAACTATTTGAAGTTCATGATTATAGATACTAGATAATATTATGTGAAGAGAAGTAGCACAGTGTTTCGCCTCACATTGTGATTTAACAGTATAATACTCTGTTCAAACTTTAGCTTTATAGTTTAGCAAAGCAGACTCCACAACTCACTACATGAATTAAGCATTATCTGAAGTTGGAAGCAGATACCCACACTGCATACTATGTGAAGAAACTTGGTACAAGTTATTCTGGCCTTCATATGGAAATGTAATATTGCAGTCATCAACAGGACTACCCTTACCACATTCCATGTATCCGAGTATATAGACGTAAAATATCCAATGAAACACCAGAGTCATCACATAAATTAAAACACAAACATGTTGATTGGAAGAAGTAAAGTACCTGCCAGCGTTCTCATCACTGAAGAAGATTTTCCAAAGGAGTAGTTCTTCATAGACATAAATAAGGTATTAGTTAGGGTTAAAACAAGCCTATAGATCTATATGACGTGATCGTAAATAACCTAACAAACTTCAAGAAATAAATACCTTGGAAGAGGCACTGAGAAAATCCCACACTTCATGTTGCTCAGCCACATTGGCAATTGTCAAGAGATCCTGTTAGGGAAGACCTTTTAAAGCAACCAGAAGGCACAAATATTCCAAATAGATATAAAAGTAATGATGTGACATACTTGCAGATATTTGTCGAGCTGAATGCAACGCTGATGAACGAATGCATCTTCTGTACTAGAAGAAAATATCCTCTTAGGAGGCAAATGCAATGTGTAATTAGGAATATCTTTCAGGTGTCTATGCAATCTCTCAAAGTTCCTGTATCTGCTTAAACGGCACCCAATAGGAAGATATCAGCTAAGCAGAGCCAGCGAAAGTTGAGAAAAGAACTTGTTCAGTGTTCAAAGGGATTTCTTTAATTGCAATACCAAAAAATTCTGAACACAGTAACATTCAAATGAAGATGTTTTTGGATGATAGGGCACCATTATATAGTTAAAGTATATATATATATACATGAAAACAATACCTTCTCTTTACAAACCAAGTACAGTTATTGGCATCTGTAACCGCGATTGAATATACAGCAAAAGATTTTGAGCCCAGCTTCTCAAAATATGCACCCAAAACCTGGGGCAGGATGAAACACTATTGAGCAACAAGAATCTTTGAAGACAGAAGTCAAAGCTAAAATAATCAAAATTTGAGACCATAGCTCATAAGATATGAGCCAGCTTGATTTCTTGGGCCACATTTTTGAGTATGAGGGAAAGATTGAGGAGAATTCACATACCCTGCACTTCAGCTTTGGTAGATGATGTCCCTCACCACGAATCACCATGTCTGAAGCACTCATAGTGCTAGGTACTGCATTCTTAAATTCTGTACTATAGAATTCTGATATAATGGATCCTCCATCTTTGCTCATAAACAAATCTTCAGTATTTTGTTGGATGATTAAAGCAGATGTACTATTTGATTTTTTAAGCTTACTCTTAGTCTCATATGCAACAATGGCAGAAGCACTGTCAACATCATAGAGAACTCCTCCCTTGGACGAAGCATCCTTTATCAGATCTTGAGACAAATGCAAAGGGTGACTTCTCTGATCATGTTGTTCACCTTCCATTATCACGGCCACTTCAGATTTTTGAGTTGGCAACTCTTTCCCCGCATCTTTTCCACTGCTTGCTGTAATCTTTACCCTAGGAACCTGAACTCCTGTGGAGGAATTCTTTTGGAGTTTTTTCTTATAATTTCTGCCAATAGTCCACATGTTCTCAAGATTTTCAGGCATCAGAACTTCAGTTCTTCTCTGGGAAGCTGCTTCAAGGACACGAGCCCAGTCAGCGGGCCGTGGATGGCTAGCCTCGTCTTGAATCGAACCAGAAATTGAACTTCCTGCACTAGCTGATGATAATTCTCTTCGATGGTCATATTGGCAAATTGAGAGATCAGTCCCTTGACTCTTGGTAGGTGTTTTCTGTTTGTGATCAGATTCTGAACAAGTGTCTGACGGAGAACCCTGATTGCGATTATGACTTTCTACTTTAGTGGATTTACCATCACCAGACTCCTTACACCCCTCATCATTATATGCAAGGAAAATATATTCAATCAATTCATTAATATACCTGCAAGAAAATATATCAAGTAAACTAGCAAATGAGTAACAAGTTAATACGGAATGGGTAGCTACACAAATTGAAATGGAGCAGGCTAGATTGATCAATCAAAAATGTGAATTAACTGTGAAATTCTTACTGCCATTTGTACAGTGATCATAAACAGTGAAAGAACAGTCTATCCATATCAGCAGTTAAATCTTGGGAAGCTCCAAGAGCACCTTAGATAGTGAGGAAAAATCAAAACTAACTTACAATTAAAAGGCCATAATTACTAATGTAGACCACTAATTTCTCACCAGCAAATACCCCACACATGAATCTAATAGTCTTAATGCTTTTACGGCAAACCAAAGGTCAAACCACGGGTCATTAAGAATTCTTTTACTTATTTTCCTTAATGAGCAAAGCACAACCAAGATAACAAGTGGCCCCAATTACCCCAACACCAACCACCTCCCGCAAAACAGGAAGGGGAAATGACTATATTTATATTATTGGTCTCCCTCCCATAGACAAACTCATGCAAGTTCATCATCTTCTACTAAAGTCTAATATGCTAAAAACTTAATGAACTGCAAGAAACTTCAATTTACACAAATTAAGGAAGTGTTCTATGTGTAGAGGGGGGAGATGTACCTAGGATAAGATAATCCTCAATTCACATTATAAAGAGCATCGAACACCAAGGTAATCTCAACTTTTTACTGAACATCTTCAACATGTATGCGGGATTATAAAGGGATAATACTACAAGTAACATTTGTTCCGGAGATCTGAAAGGGACTCTCATTTGTCTTTCAGACTGATAAGAAAGTCCATCCAGGACAAAGATCTGTGATTCAAATGACCTTGAAGTAATAATTTCCAAGATAGAAAAAGTTACTGGTTAAGTAACCATTAGACCTTTTAACCTTTCCCAGCGCTCTTCCTTAACCTTTTTTTCCCCAGGTGTTTGGGTGGAGGGAATCAAGATCATCTTTCTTGTTTCTTTCCAATCATCTCAGTACTCAAAAGAAACTAACAAATGGAATCACGAACAGGGAAAAAAGAATCATCAAGCACGCTCTTAACCATACAGAATCACCAGAGAACAATCTAAGCTTTGGACTAGCTGTCTTAGACTCTTAGTTGTTCAAGTGCAATGTATTGATGACATCCTAAACATAAATACTCAAATTTCATAGGTATGCAGACCTTAATATCACAACCAAAAACAACTACGCTGAATCTAATATATTCCACATGAGAAAACAAAAAATATACTCAATATCCCTAACTGCGGAGGCAGCACAATGAGTCTTCCGGAGGCAGCACGATGAGTCTGAGTCTTAGTTTCACTGGTAACATTTACTGAACAGTAAGGCGGTAATCAACAGCTTTAGACCCTTACAACCAATTAGCAGCTATACTACAGGGCTCTTTCTTCTCAAAGTAATGCATACACAAACATACAACTTTCTAATTCCATGGTATAAACCTAGCCGGTGAAAGATCACAGATATAGACAAAGTTATGTATACAGAGAAAACAAATTTTTAATGGTTCACATTTGTAAGAGATTAACTTACACAGGGCTTGCAAAATTCAGAAGAGGCTGTATCACTAAAGAAGTTAATAGTTCTCTGGCAATACATCGAACTAAGGGGCTTTGCGCTTCTCTGGGTCTTAGCACAACAGCTAAGATTCCACCCATGAGCCGTTGAAGTACCTATAAAATAAGCATTAGATAGCATGCAAAGAATGTCAATTGAGAAAGAGTCAATTTTTCCATCAGAACACTCCACTCACACCTTGTACTCACTCTCAGCTGATATCAAAGCAGGATGGAGTTCTTTAGAGACCAAGAGATGGTGCTTCAACCTTTCATCCCTTTCTTCCGAAGACAATGTACCCATGACGTCCACGCCAATAGCTGTCTGGTTCCTGCGGAAAAGGTCAAGGTGATCTCCTACCAGGTCCACGACATCCCTAAAAATTAAATAACTTGGTTCAGTCTGGTGACTCAAAACCAATACAGCAGACATAAAGTGAGAAACAACAGATAGAATAACAAAGAAAGATTTGCATTTAAGAATAGCAATGGGAACAGTAATCAAGGAAATGCCCCACTTTGTCCTAGTAGAGTGGCGAGAGGGGGTCATAAGTGGGAAATTGGGAACAAACTGAATATATTCTTTCATGACTCAGTTATTGCCAATTGATAGTATTTTCATGACTAAGTTATTGCCAATTGATAGTATAGTTTAGTACTAGGATTACGAGCAACAGTGAGAATAGTCATTAATTAGCTAAAAGTATCGAGTCTCAGACCACTTCATATTTTTTTTCTGTAGGGGTCGTTTGGTGTAAAGGTTAACACTAAATAGTCCTGGGACTTAATTATAGTACCACTTAATTTGTGTTGTGTTGGCAGTCGGGCCACTATCACGGGATTAATCATTCCTACCTGGGTGGTATCTAATAATCACGGGATCACCTTCTCCCGGGATTAGTAAAATAGGAAAAAAATGGAAACATGATATCCCTTTAAACCTTTTTATATATCCACGTTAACATTCATGAAGGGCTAGGTTGTAAACAAATAATTGTTTGTGAAATTTATGCCTTGTATATGAGGTAAGCAAAAGAATAAACCAAACAACAATAAAAATGATTCAAAGAACGAATCCCAAACAGAACTTATGTCTAAGCAGAACGTAAGACCTATCACAAACTTGTAGTAAAACCAAAAGACTCCTAAATTATTTCACTACAGAGAACTTCTTTCTTTAAATTCAACTATTGCAGGCACTACAACGTCTATTAGATGTGAGAAGAAGTAACCAATAAGGAAGGGAGGGCAGGGCAGGGCAGGAGAATGTGTTTCTTTAACAGATAATGCATATATTGATAGAAAACAAGAAAATAAAAATCTTGTGGTAAGTTGGTGCAAGTACATTTACATAGACAGAACCCACCTATGAAAAAACAAAAAGAAAGGTTCCGTCCGTAAATTCATATCCCTGTAGTAAGTTGGGGATATGGGTTTCCTGCCCCATTGTGTCATCTCTATTTAAGTCAGAGGGATGACTGGGAAATAAAATACCTTGTCAACAGCTCTACAAGGTTAATTCCTTTCACTCTTCCAGATATTTCACCAAGGACATCCATGATTATTTCATGTATCAGCTCTGGTGCCTCTTTGTCAGGTGTAATATCAGAGTACCACAAATCTATCACAAAATCATGCAACACCTTGTCAATGAACTCCTCTGCTGCTGCCTCTACGAGTGGAGAACCAATTTTTCTCTTCCATTTCAGTGTGGGCGGTGAGGTAGAAAGTCGGCTATCTTCAATAATAGTTGGCTTCGTTCTAAGTGCGCCAATCATTGTTGTCGGCGGACCATTCCGAACTTCCAGGGAACCCACTTCATTAAACAATATACGTGATCCAGAAACCAAGAGTAAAGCTATAGGCAGGTTCATCCACATTGATGTACTGGTGTCTGCAATCAAGAGTTGAATCCAAAAACAACCATGATGCAACAATAGAAAAGCAAATTGACAGTTGTGACAAACAATTCACCACAAAAATTGCATGAATACTCAGAAGTGTGATAATTTACTCAAAGAAAGCATGTTGTTGAAGTACGAAGGTTGTAACAAACGTGCAAAACTATCCACAATTTTTTTTCCTTTTTCTTTTCCCTTTGTCTCCTGGAAACTTTAAGAGAGCTACTTCATTTGTTGAAGTACAAAACAAATTTGAAGTAGCTGAAGTGGTCAATGAAACCACCCATCAGAAGACCACTGACATCATACCAAAACAAAAGGGGCAAACAATTAATAATTTTGAGAGTTTTTCTTTTAAATCCAATCTCACCTAAATTTCACAACGGCGGTTGAAGTTTCTCTGGTAGAGATTAAGGAACAAGACCAACAAAATGAATGCATGTTTCAGTATTTTATAGTGACATCAAATTATAGTGCAAAGACACCCCAATGTAAAGGTACAACAAACTCAGTAACCAATTATTATTTTTTTTTATAAAGTTAAGGTATTTCACCCAAAGAGGGGACCCCCCCTACCGACGCTACCTAGATCCCTTTCTTCTTGACTTCCCCTCCAACCTCTTACTCTCATCATCGTCTTATCAAGAAGCTGCCATAGTTACATACAATTTAAACTGGGGACGGTTGACAAAAGAATTTACAGAAAAGAAGAAGGAAGTAACCGATATTTTAATCTTCATTCCAAAAACAACACTTAAGAAATCTCACCAAAAACCTCAAGAAAATGAGTCTTGAAACATCCATTGATCAAAAGAATGCCAAAAACATACACAATTATTGTAATCAAAACACTGTGAGTAATGCACAACTTCAAACCTGATGCATGTTTAAGCATTCTAATACTAACATCAAATGATAGTTCCAAAACTTAGTATTCAATGTTTTAATCTTCATTCCAAAAACAATACTCAAGAAATCTCACCAAAGAACCTCAAGAAAATGAGTCTTGCAACATCCATTGATCAAAAGAATGGCAAAAAATTATTGTAATCAAAACACTGTAAGTAACCCCACAACTTCAAACCTAATGCATATTTTAAGCATTCTGATACTAACATCAAACCATAGTTCCAAAACATAGTAAACCCATGTTTCAATCTTCATTCCAAAAACAATACTCAAGAAACCCCACCAAAGAACCTAAAGAAAATGAGTCTTTTTACGGCCATTAATCAAAAGAATGCCAAAAACACTGCAATAACTTCATAGAAAGAAATTTGAATAGCACTTACGTGTTAAAAAGTAACAAACAGCAAATATACACAAACCCCACCAAACCGCTCGAACTTTTACTTCTTCGATCAGATCTTGAAGGGTCTCCATTGCCTTCATTGTGACCCCTCAAACCCTAGAATTCTTCCAAGAATTTGAAACCCAATCAAATCCCTAATGATAAAAAACAATAATTTGTTATCTACAGTATCAAAATCATTGATTCATCAAGAATCTTGGTTACTAGTCAACAAGAATCGATAAATTCTGAACCAAAGAAAATTCTGGATTCCTCTGCTTTTGGCTGCTGCGGTGGAAGAGAGAGAAAAGTAGAATAAAACGTGGGAAAAAGAGAGGTGAAATCGTCGTTGCCGGTTGAAAAACACGTTAGAGCCACCTTCGTTTTGGAGCTGGACAAGCTATTGAATATTATGTTGGATTCTAATTCCCACAATTTCGGGAAGGCGGAAGGGGGGACGAGGGACCGCGCACGACAGGCGACACCAAAAGGGAAAGGGAGGGGGGGGGGACAGGAAGAGGGAGGGGGACGACGAAGGGAGAGGAGGGAACAGCGAGGCGACGGGGGGGGGGGGGACAGAGGAGGATGCGTGGGAGGGACAAGAAGGGGAGGAACCAGAGTTTACTATTCCACAAACAGGATTTATGCATAATATTTTATTATTGTAGATAATTCTCCCTAGTAATTATAAAATTAGTAATCATGATTTTAGGACCTTGAAGCTTATACTACTATTCTTATCTTATCTTCCCCCACCCCACACCAGGCGAGTCCATTTTGGTTGGCCTCTGTGGTGGGCCCTCGTCCCCCTCCGCCGAATACACCACGTGGGTTCACTACCCCCAACCATTTGCGAGTGTACGCCGCTTCCTCCTTGTCGTCTCCGTTTTCTTTTGCGCCCACCTATCTGCTTATGGGGGGGGGTAGGGGAAAAAATGAGGGAAGGACGGAGAGGGGGAGGAGAGAAAAAGGGGGAGGAAGAGATGAGAAGGGAAAGAAAAAGAGGAAGAGGAAGGAAAAAGGGAAGGGACGAAAGTAGTGACAGAAGGAGGGCGGCGGAGCGGCGACGTCCACGACCCGCCCGCAGCGGACCCCCGCCGCCCCCACCAACCCCCAGCGGGGAAAAGCAAAAAAAGGGCAGGGGAGAAAAGGGCGAAAGAGGGCGACGGCATCTGGGCCCGGCCCGCCAAAAAAAAAACAACCGCAGCCCCGCCCCCCCCCCCCCAGTAAAAAGATAGGAGTTGGAGGGGGGAAAAAAAAAAATAAATTCTACTATCTAGGTAATCTCGCTATACAATTGTGGTTAGTGTTCTAGTGTGAGAAGTTTTATGCACGTATTATCTTTTTAGAAAAAAAATTCACTCGGGTACCGAATTATAACATAAATAACTAAAAAATACAAAAAAAAAGTCTTGTGGCGGCAAGTAAGAGGTATTTCGCTATGGTATATCTAAAACACTAAAAAAAATTGAAAAAAGGAGAGGCTAAGTGGGATGGGTTAGGGATCATTTTTTAAAGAAAATAAAATAATATATAAATCAATTTTTGAGGGGGGGGGGGGGGGAGCTGAAGTAAAAAAAATGAAATCGTCTATAAAAGAAATTAAAACAAAATTAAAAAACGTGAATAAAGATGGGAGGGGTGGGGGGGGGGGGGGTGTGTGAGAGGATTTGCGAGGGAGAGGTGGTGGCGGGATTGGGGGGGGGGGGTGGGGTGAGAGGAGGAAGTGTGGCGCGGTGTCCGCCCCCTCTTATCTTTTCTTTTATAAGCCCCTTCTTCTTTTTTTTATCCTCGTTTTTACTTCTTTTTCCCTCCTCCCGCCTACTTTCTTTCTTTTTTTGTTCTTGTCCCGCTGCACCGTTTTGTCTCTGTGGGCGTTTGCATGTCGCATTTTGTTTTTCACATCCAAAGGGAGATTGTCTCCCCCCCCCCCATGATGGTTGAGGAGTAAGTGGTATAAAGACGAGAGGTGTGTTTCTCAAACTAAAAAAGTGATAGTTTAGGTATGAGAAACTCAAACTTCAATAATTTAGGTATGTATGAAACTCAAAAAAAAAATTATAGGTTTGGTGTTGTTTTTAATACTTGTTCTCCATTTTTTTCTCAGCGTAGACTTAATTTGAATAGTGAGACTTTCTTATCTATATCTTTATATCAACTAGTGATTAGTCATGCAATCTAAAAATGAAAATAAATATTTTAAATCTTGTGATTCAAACAAATTATAAATATTTATGTGGACTTGTTTAGCTAGACGAGTTTATCTATTGGAAACTTTCACATATAGCTACTTAAAAATAGCCTAATTACACTCCATAATTATATTTTGATAATTAGAATTCGTGGTTACATATTATATGGAGGAGAGAGGGAGAAAATAGTGGGAGAAATGTGAATTGTATATGTATATTGGTTAATTAGATAATTGTATATCATACACATATATGCAAGAGATTGGGAGAGGAAGGTGAATTGTATTTGTATATAATTGTATATTATACATATGCATTTATATATGGCAAGCGAGATTGGGAGAGGGAGGAGAGAGGCGAGAGAGAGAGAGAGTGGAAAGAGGTGAATTGTGTGTGTATATTATGGCGAACTATACATATACAAACATGACTAATTATTCAAACTCGAAGTTCGCCCACGTAATTAATGTATAATGTTAGTCGAGAGTGATAATTATAGCAAACTATAGCTATGATGAGTAACAGTGACGGATGCACATCAATGAAGGAGTGCTGAGCACACATGTACATTTGGAGAAACACTAATATACTCTTGTAAAAGAATATGTAAATTGAAGCCCCATTTTTGCCGCGTACCCACTTTAAATTACATAGTTGAGACCCATAACTAAGAAATTCGGATCGTCACTAATGAGTAATTTCAATATATAAGGTTGTTAACCGCATTAATTTTCTTTATCGAACGAAAATAAACAAGTTAAAAGGCCTAGTCATTCCAGCCACTTCAAAGTTGTCCGCTATAATTCATTTTTACGAAACATCAACTCGTCCTTGTGCCAAGTGAACACACTTTATTTGTTCAAAGTCATGTCCTATTAAAACAAAATGTTGACATGGCAAAACAACGTTTTATTCACTGGCCGTGGAGCGCGTTACAGTGATTAACAATAATATGTGTTTCATGGGGGGGGTCTCCTGTGATCACCCCTACGGTAGGTTTTTTTCCAACCTTACCACCCCTGCCGACGCCAGGTGTCTCTTCTTCTTGCCCGAGGGGGGGCGGGGCGGCGGCCCGAGGGCGAGCATAGCGCCACTCCCCACCCACACCTCCAAACCACAGAGCCCAGGACACCAGGGGGAGCGGGCGGGCCGCCAGCGGCGATCTGAATTTTCAAAAAGTATAGTATTAGTGGTTGCTCATCCCTCACCATTCTTATGATTCAAAATTCTTTAGCATTTTGTTTCATTTATCATTTTTCGAAAGAGATTTCTTTTCCCCCATCTTTCTCTACCTAAAAAAACAAGATGAAGTAAAAAAATTTTAATTAAAAAAAACCAACTGATTAGAAAAAAAAAAATTATCGCGGAAAGATGGACATTGTACATGGGAGGGGAGGATAGCATTAATGGAGTTAGAGGAAAGTATGTTGGTTTTTCCGTTGAAGGCGGGAAAAAAAGAAAGTTTGAGGTTTTTTACTTTTTTTTTCATTTTTTTACTTTAAATAATTTTTATTTTTTTTTCTTTACTATATGTTTAAATAATTTTTTGGATTTAGAAAAAGAACAATGTCAGTATCGATTGGTCAAAATATTGACAGTTGTAAGCGCGCAGGAGTATTTCACACATCCTATATTTTTGTTTTTCTCGACAAAATTGTTCAAATGTTTCAAATTCAGAATGTTGATTTTGAAATTTCAATAGGTCCCAAGTATGGTACATCTAGTTGAGGTTGTTATAAATTGACAAATCGGGACAACTTTGAGTGGCCGCATAGACTTTGGCCGAAAAAAAATATTATTTTGAAAATTAAAAAGAAACACCGTATATCATTTATGCAATATATATCGAATTATAAACAACAATTTTAAAAAAAATCACTTATAGCAGATTATATCGAGAGTAGAGAATTATCGTTTTCTTTGTAAAAAATATATTAATAAAAAATAGAACGAGAAGTAAATGATGGAAATACTCCTTAATAGGTTGAAAGAGTGAGTGGTATGGTGACATGGTACCTGGGGAAAAAAGTAAAACGCTGTAAAGGGGTAAACAAAGGAGAGGGAGTAAGGAGGTGACAGGGAGTATGGGGTGAAAAGAATAATAAATTAATATTAATAGTTATGGGATCTTGCTGAAATCAAAACACATAAATTTTTAGATATTTGCTATTTCTCCAATTACTACTTTACAGTTGTGCCCATAATAACCCATCACAACCTATAACATTGTTCACTATCATTTCCCAACACGTCTCACAGCTCACTTTCTTCTAAAAACACAACTCTTAAAGATCTACAATTACTTTTCACCAACACGATTCAACAATTATTGTTACGTTTTAAAATCTCATAAAGTATTTTGTAAGTTGTTATATTTTAACAAAACATGTCGAAGAAGACAGAAACTAGTGGAACACCCGTTAAAAGTCGAAGAATGTTGAGGAGTCATCATCTGATGATTTTCATGTTCCTTTGTTAATATTTTGACTCAAATTTTACCGCACAAATTCACTAAAAAAGAGACGGTAGCTATGTTAAATCGAAGCTTCAAAAAAATCAAAAAAACGAAACAAAGGAAAGAGGGTCTCCAAAGAAAGGGAAGAAGAGGAAGGGAAAATATATTCGAACATCTTCAGAATCTGATTTTGACTTTGTTGATGAAATAAAAAGTAAAAAACCAACAGGTCATCAAAAAGGAGTCAGAGATACAAACTACAAAGAAAGCCAAAGAAGTTATTAAGGTCGCTAAAATGATTAATTTAAAATTTTGGTTAAAATGTTATATGTTGGTCATTTTGTTTGACAATTGAAATTTGTATAAGTTATGTATGAATTATGTATGAATTGATCTTTTAGTTTTGTATGCGAATACTTTATGAGTTTCATAGTCACATTGTAGAATTTTGACAATTATAATATGTATTACCATTGTATAGTTTATACATGAATTGATGTATTAGTTTTGTATGAGTATTGTTTTGTGGTTTGAAAGTCACAGATTAGTTTTTTAACAATTGTAATATGTATTAAGGGGCCGTTTGATTACGGTATAAGTGGGCATGTTATTCATGTATAAAACATTGCATTAGTTTACTATGTTTGATAAAAAATTTTGATTAGGTTGAAAAGTCAACATGACTTATACAATGTTTGGTTGCATTTTTATAGTTTTACATAATTAATAATAACATAACTTATGAGGAAATCTATGTATAAAGTTATATAGAGTAGAATATGGAATAATTATGTGGGTATTAGTTATACATGTATTAAAGTGATAAATTACATATTTACCCTGTTAATTTTATTTTATTATTTTTAATTGAAAACTTTATTGTTTTTCAATATATAGGTTTGTTGTTTTTATTTCTTTTTATATTTAGACCATTTTTATTTTATTTTTAAATGCGGAAACTATATTGTTCTAATAAATGTGTTCTGTTTTTATTTTTTTAGTATTTTTATTTCGTTTATACTTAACGTTTTGATTGGATTTAGGCAAAATATAATATATTTTTGAATATTAGAAATTGACCTTGTATTATTTTACAACGATACATCTGCTTAATCAATATTTAGCATTATGATATTATTAAATATATTTCACATTTATTAGCATATATTATTATTTTGTAAATAATATATATTAGTAATTTACAACAAGTTTAATATCTATTAGTTAATAACTCATGTATTATAATCTTTACGTAACTAAATAATATCTACATAACTAATATCCATATAGCTAATACCCGCATAACAAAAACCAACATAACTAAACCTTGCATAATTAATACCTGCATAACTAAACCCTGCATAGCTAATACCTGCATAACTAATACCTATATAACTAAATCCTGCATAATTAATATCTGCATAGCTAATACCTGCATAGCTAATACCTGCATAACTGAACCCTGCATAATTAATACCTACATAACTAAACCCTGCATAACTAATACCTGCATAGCTAATACCTGCATAACTCTAACCAGTAACCAAACAACCCTTAATATTGTATGAATTTTAGTGGATTGATGTATTAGTTTGTATTACTTTGTGTATAAATGTTGTATGAATTGATATATACATTGATGTATTACTGTTACATGAACTGATTTGGTTGTTCATTTATATGGCAGAGTTTGAATGATGTTTGAATTGATATATAAGTTGATGTAATACTGTTGTATGATTTGTGTATGAAAGTACCTTAGAATTTCATTTCATTCTTTATGTATGATTGATTTGTTTGTACATTCACATGGCAGTGTATGAATGATGTTTATATAAAATTATATATTCCGTTAAACGTCTTAATTTAGTATTATCAATTTTATAGGAGAAGAAGGTATACACACATTGATTTCATGTACCAACATGAACGTGTTCGCTGATCTATTGACCTTCCTCGGTCAAGATAGATTCCAACAATTTCTGCAAGAAGCACCATTTGAGTTTTTTTATGAATTACATAACATGAAAATCCAATGCCAATTGTTACATCATATTTTTTTTCTTGAATCTGAAAACGGCAGAGATGACATGTTTGTAATCAACGTAAATGGTACAGAGTTACACATTTAATACAAATTACATATAAACAAGATCCACAAAGGACTATAATTAATTCTTTATTGATTATTTTACTAAAACACACTGTAAAATGATTTTGTATATGTTGGTCATAAAACACGTATTATCGATCTTCATTTAAAAAAAACTAAAATTTCTTTCATAGTTGTTCCGTGCGTTCACATATGGTATATATCAAAATGCGCGGGTGACGAAACAAAAAGCGCAATAATTTTTTATATTGAATTAATTACAAAAAAAAAAACAAACAAAAAACTATAATAACTATCAACCTGACGAATTTCAACTGTCCACATGTTAATTAAATAGTACAATGTGTCCATTCACAACAAATTCACGTTTTTTCAAAAACTAAATATTTCAATCACTAAAAAAAGAATACAATCTGCAAACAGAGAAAGAAAACACGATAGATGATGCAAAAAAAAAACACATTTCAATTGGATTTTCATTTATTAGAGCGTTTTAAGGAATCCAATCACAATTAATATGATTTCAACTAAAATTGAGCTTTTTACGCTAATTAATTAATCTGGATTTTTTATAAGATAAGAGTTATCTAATTGACGCTAATCAGTAATTTTTTTATTAAAATAATTATTTTAAATAAGACATTGATATTTTCCATTTAAAAACTATCCATTATGTTTTCTGTAGTTTTAAAAAAATATATTTTAAATATTTAAAATCATCCTTTAGTTATAATAATATGCTATCAAACTGGAATATTAAATGTTATATATTGAAAAACAACCTAAATACATTACCTTAAGAATATTACTATAAAAAATGTTATATACCTAATTTTCACATATAATAATATCTTTAAGAAGGAATATAGAAAGGTTTAAGAAAGGGAAAATTGTGCATAATAACAAACATTTAAATCAAAATAAATATTATAGCTACTCTTTCATTTATTATTAGTTGACAACAAATGTTACTTGACTTTTGTCATTTGATTATGGCCCGCTAATTTAAAAAAATGAAAGACTTGTTTTTATACAAACATATTCCCGATCTTTTCTCTCCTAATTTCTATCGATTTCTCCTCAAATTCGTTATTTTTTAAAATTTGGTTGGGCCCCACATATTTTAAAAAACGGAAGATTTATTATTTTTATACAAATCCTTTCCTATTTTTTCTCTTCCAGTTTCTTTTGATTTTTCCTAAAATCTCTCTTCAAATCATTTTTAAAAAAAAATAAATTATGTATGATTTCCACTAATATAGATTTTTGATTATATACTTATTACGCTAGTACAAAATCATATCTATAGACTTCACTTAAAACATATACAGATATGCATATACAATTTACAAGTCTAATACAAATAACATAGACATATACTATTAATAGCCAATACAAAATTTTATTTATATATAAATTCCATATATGTAAACTGTGGATATACAATAATATAGTTATATATACATATGCATATTTGTATTTAAATACGTATAATAACATATACATATACAACTGAAAATCACCACGAAAAAATATATACTTATACAACTTACAACCAAGTAAGTTTCTTATTTGTATATAGATCTCAAATATATACTTATACAATTGGAATGAATACCAAAGTATACAAATTAATAATCGTTCTATACACTTATAATTATATAATACATATATTTTTATGTCCAAGTCTCTTTTGCCATTCTCTCTTTCTCGTTTGTACAAATTCAAATAATATATAATTTCTATCTTTCTCGTTTTATACAATTCGTTTCAATTGTATATGTATAGCGAATTAATTACACATATATATGTTTCCTATGTAGCGCAATTAAGCAAACTTTGTTATAACATACAAATATGAATTTTGTGTTTGCTATATATGAAAGTTGCCCTTTAAGAAAAGGTGATAAATGGTAATGGTAGTGGACTGAGTTTTTAACGTAATTGTTGGGCTGCAAACGACGGATTAATTGCTCTTATTTACTGTGATGTTTTAACTCATTTAGACATCTATACATTTTTCAGGGAGAAAAATCAGAATATCTTTTTTTTTTTTAAAAGAGAAAACATATAATTGCAAATGTTGGTCATTGGAGGGTGCCACATCAACAATTTTAGATTCAACTTTATATTATTATACAGATTGTCGACTCCATATATATTAAAACTCTCTCTTTTAAGGGTGACTTGTGTATCAAAAATAACTTCTTCATCCAACCTTCCGTAATACGACAATAAACTCATACTTATGTAGTATGCTTTAGTCTTACTCAACCTAAAATATTTAAAGTCTAGTTAATCTTTTATTAGCTTATTAATTTTCTTTTTGATACAATTAACAAATATGATACTTTTTTAGTTTCGTTGTACTTATCTTTTTAATCTATTTTAGTAGAAATGTTTATTTTTCTTTAGTTTTTATTTCTCCTTTACATGTTTCTAAATACAACAAGATAAGTATCTAGAAAAAAAAAACATGTACGAAAAAGACCGGTGATAAGAAATTTCTTTGTTTTGGATTAACACAAATTAAAAAGTTGGAAAAAACGGAAAAAAGTAGAAAAAGAAACTTGTGGGCTCATTAAAAATATCTTAAAATTTCCAGCAATAAAAATATCTCATCACCTTATCCATTCCCAATTCCTTCTGACTTCTTCTTCTCAATTATAAATATCCTTAAATTTTAATAATTAGTTATCTGTTTCCTTTTTTACAGAAACGATGATGTTACAATCAATGGCTCTCAATTCCTTATCTTCTACTTCTCTCGTTGGAGTTAATGACGAGCTTCATTCTTCAAGATTTCAAGTAAATTCGTCGACAATTCGTTGTTGTTCAAGAAGTCATGCTTACATACCAAAGCTCGAGCCTTTTAGCAGAACCAAGTTTGATAGAGTTTTTAAAGATCCCCCTTTGATTGAAAAATCCGAAAATGAACTTGCCGGTATGTCCCAGATCTTCTTTATTTCTTCATCGTTACGTTTCCTTTGTTTCTATTTTCTTGGATTTATCATCAGACACCAATTCAAGATTTGAAGTTCATGGGTTCTTGATTATTCATGAATCTTTAAAACGAGAAAAAAAAAGTCCTTGTGTTAGTAAAAACAGGAACTGTAATTGGGGTTTAATACAATAATTACGTAGCTAGTGTAAATTTCACAAGTGCGGTTCAGGGAGGGTTGGAGTATATGCTGAAGATAGTGAGGCTGTTTCCCCTATGTTTAAAAAATTGTTAAAGATGATTAATTAATTAAATTTCTGATTTATTCTAGTTTCTGTAGTTGTTAAACGACTTTAATTTATGTATATATTGGTATTCCCACCAAAAACTGGGATGGAGTAATTATCTACTAATTGAGCTTGATTTTTTTGTTGTCTAAGTATTAAGCTTTATCTGATTGTGTTGAATTACTAATGGATTCTGTGTATGGTTATGTGTAGATTATTGTTCTGTTCTAGAAGGGGATGATTCTTATAGCTGCTGGCAAGCCTATTTTGAACTCAAAGATCTTGAAGTAAGTTCTTTATCAGCACGTTCTTCAAATAAAAATTATGTAGCATTCTTATTTGGCCGTGACATGCTACTGTATTATTATGTGTTGTTAGATAATAGGGTTTTCCAGTTTCAGACCTCACTCGCGAGATTACACTGAATATGTTGTTGTAGATAAATTAATTAACCTTTGGACGTTATTAGTACAGAAAACTTAAAACTCGAGGTTCAATATTTCCTTGGAACTATGAGGTAGAAGTTGATGAAAAAGAGCTAACAAAAATGTGTTTTCATTGTGTCTGTGTGTGTATGACAACCACATATAGTAAGCTAACAATTCCATCTGAATTGTATACTTAAGTTAGAAATGTCCATATAAACAATAACACTAGGTGATTTCTTCTTGTCTACCCAAGTCTGGGTTAACATAGTTACTTGACAGCTGCACTTGAGGAATTACAAATTGACCTGGACATCACAGTTATTAAAGAAAAAGTTCATCAAGCCAATTATTTGTAAATCCTGTTTAAGTGATCTATTGTCCAGATATTGTAATGATCTTAAGCTATATTATGCGTAGCACCTTCCTACTGTGTTATTGAAAGGGATTTTGATTTTCTTTTCTTTCCAGAAAGAAGCACCTAAGGAGGAGGTAGAGAGGCTAATACTTCAAGCAGGGGGAGTGAAAACTCTCATTGGCTGCTTACATGGAGTTTCAGACATGCACAAAGCCAAAAAGGAAAGCAAAGAATCAGCCAAACCTGTCAATCTTGATGCACAACGGGCAAGAGGACCGTGTCCTATACCAGATGGATTGCCAAAGTCGAGAGAAGAGCTCGAGGAAGAGGAGAAAGCTAGAATGCCAGATTCACCCTATACTAAACTGCTCAGAGCCAAAGGAACACACCCTGTTTGGTACTGACTACACTTGACTACTGGTATGGAGCTTCATAAAAAGCACGCTCTTTTGGAGCTTCAGATAATAAGGTCAAACCATGGAATTGAATAGTATTTTGTGGTAAAAATTATCTGGTGATGTAATATTAAGCCTGTGGGGATGTTATCACGTATTTTGTTAGTGTTAGCATAAAATAGTGTGCTTTATCGGTAGGTTATAGGAGTTGCCATTTGTTCTGAATGTAAATATGGTTTGTTTTTGAAAATTATAATAGCAGTGAAGTTTCTAAATACCCTTATGCTCTTTTCTAGATAGTGTTAAACTGATGCCTCTTTGTTTCAGTTTCCTTGAAGTACATACACAAAATACATCACGTTAAAAGAGCTTGGTGCACGAAGCATCTTGCATATTCACGTAGAGTTTGATAAAGTAAAGTTTCTCACTCGGAGGGATATGATGTATATGCAATTATGCAAGTATCAGTGGTGACTGCCTTCCTCCAAATCCCTATTTTTCTGGTAAATCAGTTGCAATTAAGGCCATAATTTTTTTGAATAGCATAAGCCTTATCTTTATGTTCACTTTGTTACTTTCCAAACGTGAATACATCTACTTTCCACTGTCACTTGCATCAGCCTCTGCCTAACTATATCACAAAAGCCATTACAAAATTTTCCCTTTCTCGATTTCTATCTCATAGGTACAATGTTTGAATCAATAGATTATCTTTTTTCTACCTGAACAGATATTATTCGATTAGTAGTCTGCGTCATTTTAACTGTGAATTTAAGAATAAACAAGAGTAAGACACTTGGAACCTTAATAATGGAAAAATCAACCAATTATTTACTAGCTTAAAGAAAATAAAACATGTCTCTATAAAAATGTCCGTCTGTTTTAGACGGTAAATGAACTTGTGTAATTGATGATTTTCCATTCTAATAGGTTAAGGATGGATCAAGAATTAACTCTGTTCACTCAAATTTTTAATTCTAAGAAACTCAACAAACCGCTAAAATTTGTTTCAAGTTTATTTTGACCCTCCAAATTCTATGGTTCTGAAAATTCATGATAGCTTATCAACCATTAAATTTCCTTCCTTTGCCTACATATATAATGCCCCCCATTTTGCTTTAAAAAATATATTGCAATAAGCAGCCTTGGGCCTTACCCACAGGTGGACTTACAAACATGGTGGCCTTGGGTTGCTTTCTCTTTTTCCTTGTATCTTTCTGTTCTTTTTCTCCATCATATTTTGCATTATCTGATATCGAAGCTGCTTCTATTGCCCGTCGCCAACTTTTAAGTAACAATGGCCAACTTTCAAATACATACGAGTCTGAAATGACCATTAGCATGAAATTCGAAAATGCCAGGTTGAAGAAAGCTTATGTTGCTCTTCAGGCATGGAAGAAATCTATTTACTCTGATCCAACAAACTTCACAGCTAATTGGGAGGGTAGCAATGTATGTGCCTATAACGGTGTCTTTTGTGACAATGCTCTTGATGATCCCAACATCTCTGTTGTTGCTGGGATTGATCTTAACCATGCAGACATAGCTGGACATCTCCCTGTGGAGCTGGGCCTCTTGGCTGATGTGAGTCTCATCCACATTAATTCTAACAGATTTTGTGGAATCATTCCCAAGAGCATTACAAATCTTACCCTTTTGGATGAGATTGATTTCAGCAACAACCGTTTCGTGGGGCCATTCCCTGATGTTGTGCTTGAGTTGCCTAAACTCAACTATCTTGATCTTAGGTTCAACGACTTTGAAGGTCAAGTACCTTCCGCCCTATTTGAGAAGAATCTTGATGCAATATTGATCAACAATAACCGATTCCATTCCACCATCCCTGAAAGCTTGGGCAATTCCAACGCTTCCGTGGTGGTATTGGCCAATAACAAGTTCTATGGTTGCATCCCCAGCAGTATAGGTAAAATGGGCAACTCATTAGATGAGCTTGTATTCACCAACAACGAGCTCTCTGGTTGTTTGCCTGAAGAGATTACTAAGCTCACGAGCCTAACACTGCTCGATATTAGTGGAAATAAGTTTGTCGGATCGTTGCCTCAGGATTTGAAATCGATGCAGAAAGTTGAAATCTTTGACATTGCATCGAACAAGTTCATGGGAAATGTTCCAAAGAACCTTTGCACGTTGCCTAGTTTGAAGAATTTCACATTCTCAAAGAACTACTTTGAGAGCATGGATGAAACATGTAGGCCATCAGAGTCGAAGCAAGGTTAAGATAGATGGTAATGAGAACTGTTTGGGAGGAAGATCAGAGCAGAGGACGGAGAAAGAGTGTTTCCCGGTAGTGAGCAAGCCTGTTGATTGCAGTAAAGGTCATTGCGGAGTTTCAAGGGAAGGGCAGAGTCCAAAAGATCCACCTAAAACCGTGACTCCTTCAAAACCATCAACACCAACCACTCCAAAACCAAAGCCATCTCCACTACCACCAGTGGCCTCGCCTCCACCACCACCAAAAACCTCGCCTCCACCTCCTGTCCACTCACCACCACCACCGGTAGCATCACCTCCCCCTCCCGTCCACTCACCACCACCACCAGTAGCATCACCTCCACCTCCAGTCCACTCACCTCCCCCACCAGTCCACTCACCTCCACCTCCTGTCCACTCACCACCACGCTCTGCCCGTTCCACTCACTCCCCTCCGTCCACGTCACCTCCACCTCCTTTCACTCACCACCCACCAACCGGTAAGCATCACCTCCACCTCCAGTCCACTCACCACCACCACCGGTAGCCTCACCTCCCCCACCAGTCCACTCACCTCCACCTCCCGTCCACTCACCTCCACCTCCTGTCCACTCACCACCACCTCCCGTCCACTCACCTCCACCTCCAGTGCACTCACCACCACCACCGGTAGCATCACCTCCACCTCCAGTCCACTCACCACCACCACCGGTAGCCTCACCTCCCCCACCAGTCCACTCACCTCACCTCGCACCTCCACTCCACTCCCTTCCACCTTCCTGTCCCACTCACACCACCTCCCGTCCACTCACCTCCACCTCCAGTGCACTCACCACCACCACCGGTAGCATCACCTCCACCTCCAGTCCACTCACCACCACCACCGGTAGCCTCACCTCCCCCACCAGTCCACTCACCTCCACCTCCCGTCCACTCACCACCACCACCAGTCGCCTCACCTCCACCTCCCGTCCACTCAACACCACCACCAGTAGCATCACCTCCACCTCCTGTCCACTCACCACCACCACCGGTAGCATCACCTCCACCTCCAGTCCACTCACCACCACCTGCTCCAGTATTCTCTCCTCCACCACCACCACCAGCTCCGGTAATGTCTCCACCTCCACCCACTTTTGAGGATGTCGCTCTTCCCCCAACATTGGGCTCGCTATACGCCTCACCACCACCACCAATTTTCCAAGGTTATTAAGAGGATCGCCATTCTGATTTCAATGGCACAAGAACTACATAAAAAATGTGTACCAATCAATCTGTAAACACACATATCAACTGAAAAAAAAAACATTTACATTATCAATTGTACACTGAAAAATTGGAAATTTGCTATTAGATGGTGCTGATCATTCTACAGTTTCAACATATTTCAGTATTTAAATCCTATCAATTATCTTCATTGAAAATAAGGCTGAAAGTCTGCATCACATTTCATTTGTTGGTTACAAAATTGCGCTAAAAACATTGTAGGACCGCATTATCCTTTCTGTATTATGTTAGTTTAAAAATAACCACACCATCTTATACGTTCAAATTTCGGCTAAAACTATCGATATAAATTACAAATTTTGATGATGTAATTTTAACTAATAAAGTTATCTCGTATTTGTTGTTGATATGAAAACAATCATATAAATTACCAATTTTGATGACGTAGTTTTGACTAATAAAGTTATCTCGTATTTGTTGTTGATATGAATGTTTAAATATTGTGAATTTTAGTGCAAGAACTACCGAGAAAATCACGGATATCATTTTAAA
Organism: Solanum habrochaites; assembly: GCA_027704765.1. NCBI lineage: Eukaryota > Viridiplantae > Streptophyta > Magnoliopsida > Solanales > Solanaceae > Solanum > Solanum habrochaites. The sequence goes on along the minus strand of JAKWJA010002489.1, from coordinate 95,614,843 downwards.
AAAAAATTAATTTTGTCAAAACAAAAAGTACCAGACAGTGGTAACCTAATTTTTGTGAGCCCAAATACAACGCCGGGTCGGGTCAGCAGTGCGGTGTAATAGTATTATACGACGTCGCTTCAGAAGCACGTTTGAACTTTCACAACAAGATCGCGAACATTATCAATTTGGTTATTCGGTGAAAATCAATAGCTACATCGACGCTACGATTTTCTCAGATGGTGGACGACACGACGAAGCCTCCGACTGAAGCGATTGTTGAAAAGCAAGAAGAAGCTCAGCCACCTCCGGTACCAGAAGTCGCTGGCGGTGGTGGAGGATGGGGAGGATGGGGATTTTCTGCGTTTTCTTATATCTCGGACATTCAGAAAGCTGCTACCACCGCTGCCGAAGAGATCTCCCGCAATGTACTCATCTTTCCTAGCATTTCTTAACTTCAATTTTCTCCTTTTATTTTTTGCATTTATAATGTAGATTGTAGCTGTTTTTCTTATCTCGTTGATCTTGCTAATTAGATTTCTTTACTTTGTTTTAATAGTCGTTTTGAATGTAAGAAACCTTTTTGATCTTGTTTGCTGTATTTCTTTTGGGTACTAATGAGATGTGATGATTGTTAGGCGCAACTTCACCAGTTATGTGAATGAACTATGAGTAATTTCACCTTCATTTTTTTCTTCAAATTTGTGGAAAAAACAGTTTCTACTGGATCTACCATCCGATCTAGAAATTAGACAATTAGTGTGTTTTGGACTCCCCTTTCAGTAATTGCTACATATCACAATTTTTGCAATGTCTCTACTGAAAGATGCCTAAGATTGCTGTATGATATCAGTGATTGTTGAGAATTCGGAGTATTCTGTATTGAGGCTGCAGTTGGATAGAATCCCCTAGGGGAGCATGTGTAGTTCTACATTATTGCTACAAGTTACTGTGATATGTTTCTGCAATGGTCGTCAGCAACACTATAGTTGAAATTTGGTCTGTTTGTACTTGGAAAGTGTCATAGTGATGCAGAAACCCAAAGGAAATCTTCTATATTTGGATACTGGTAAGCATGTAGCTAATTTGTTGTACTATTTTCTCTGATGCACACCTGTGGCTGGTTTGCCTGTTTATTTAAGCAAGGTGAATTAGTGATATGATCCCTTCAAATTTCCGTAATGGAAGGGATTTAATTATGTATTGGTGCTCGAGAGTAGTATCGTAACTTGATGTAATCCAAACACCAAGTCCTATCACTAGATTGCATGCCATTTGAATTTAGTTATTCTTTTCCTTTCACCTTCCGTTTTTATTGGACTAGCCTACACGTTGTTAATTGAGCGTTACAACTTAAAATAAGTTGAGGCCCTCAGATTAATAAACTCTTGGTTGACAATTCTTGGTACTTTTTCTTTGTTTTTATGGCAGGATTGCACACTTAAACATACACCTTGAATGTCTCCATGCATTATATTTATATGCCTTTTCACTTTTGCAGGCCGTTGAAGCTGCTAAATCAGCTGCAAAGAGCCTTGCAGATGTGCAAAATTCTCTGGAAGACACCGAATCCTTGAAAGAGGATGAACGAGAAGTATTGGTTGAAGAGGAGAGTGAAGATGAGAATGATAAAAAACGTAAGGCTGCTCTTGAAAAATTAGAGAAAGCTAGTGAAGACTCATTGCTTGGCCAGGCAAGTGCTACCAAACTAGTTGTGCTGCTTACTTGACTCAATAGGGGATCCAATTTTTATTTTTTAGAAGTTCTTCTTGAGCATTGATATCCCTTCCACAATCGACCCCCATTTTTTGCTAATTTGTACAAAAGTATCTTAAGGTTAGAAGTAGATATGCCATAATTGTTTGGTATGGTCATGTTTTTCACCTTCCAAAATGTGCAGGGTTTGAGAGTTATTGACCATTCTGTCGAGAATTTCGCTTCAGGAGCTTGGCAAGCATTAGGAAATGCATTCAAAGGAAGTTCTGATTTAGTCCACAAGTATGTCTTCTTGTGTATGATTGCGACGTGATAGTTGAATAAAACTAAACTTTACTTGATCAAAAGAAAAAAAAACTGATCGCAACACGAATGTTATTTTTCTTACTCCCGTTCTCTGGAACCTTCACCTCACAGGGGTGTCTGCCCAGCTACTTCATAGCATGTTTTTAGATTTACTTTAAGCAGTTGCTCATCTTGTGATTTGAAAAGAATTGCTGTATTTAATGGAGCTGATTGTTGGGGGACAAAATGGGAGTTTGTTTTTGTTGACTTTTATAGTTCGTTTTGCTTAGTTTATTGTGGCAATTTATAAAATTTTATGATTTTGACACATGAATTGGTGTATATTTCCTCTGGCAAATTAGGTGAAAAAATGACCTGGAATAAAAGAAATTTTATGTTTGCATATCTCTGGACTAGAGAAGTAGTCACAAACTACAAATGTCTGGAAACATGAAAATAGGAACCTCCCCATTAACATGAGAACTTTGGGCTCCTGCAATGTTAGTTTTGGAGTCCTCGTAAGTACGAAAGGACAGTAGGACTGACTGATCTTCTTTTGTAAATTTGGACCCCCGACCCAGAAATTTATGCTTACGAATCTACTGTACCCCCATTTCTGGTTTTATCTCTTATTCCTTCGTGGGTAGTTGGTGGGCGTATTGGGGTAGACAAACAGGGGAGTAAGTGGCGGATGGGGTGAGAAGGTCGGTGAGTAATGCCAAAGTTTCCAAGCAAATGTTATTTTGCCTTTTGTTTTCAGGCTTGAAAATTCGGCTGCAAGTATTGCTGAATCAGTTCAGCATGGTGGCTTACCTGCCACAACTGGTTCTGTTGCACCATCCATACTAGAGGTTTGCATAAGATTTAATTTCATTCTTTTTGGGGCAGGTGGTATTGTGTTTAACCTCATTTTTATTGGCCTCATTCTTGCATACTGGAAGCCTTCTACTTGCTAAAGGACTGCTATTGCTGAGCTTCTTGGAAAAGAAACTATGGATCTTCTGATCTCAGAAACTGGTATTAGAGTTGACCCAGGCTCCAAAGAAGGGGGAGGAGAAACAGATGAAGATCAGTTTTATGAAGAAGTTACATTTGATAGATGCTTTTATATTTATGGAGGTCCCGAGCAATTGGAGGTCAGTTCCTACTCATATTGATCTTTTTACTTGGTTGAGTTTGTTCTGGAAATTCAGTGTCTTATCATGTGAATTGCACGCAGGAGTTGGAGGCATTGTCCAACCATTATGCTTTGTTGTTCAATAGAAGAAAAGCGAAGATTCCATCTGATCAAAGGTCTTCATATGATGGAAAACTTAAAGAGGTTCAACAGATTTTTGACTCGAGTTCTGAAGCATATGAAAGTGGTAAAGAGTCGGGAAAAGGAAAGGAAGTTGAAACTGGCATTGCAGACAGCACAGATGAGGTGAAGAATTTGCATGATTCTAGTGTGGACAAGGCTGCAGAATTGGCAGCAGGGTAAATATTGAACTTTAATATGCTTTACCTTTTAGTTAATTTTCTTCTACTTTAATATGTTCTTGAGAAATATATGGGAACAAAAGAAAATGAGATATTGACAGTTCATGAATCCAAGCATTAAAGGGCCTGTTTGGATGGACTTGTAAAAATTAACTGATAAGTCAAAAGTCACAATTACATGGTACCCTACTTTTGACATATTTTTTTTAAAAAATTGGCCTAAAAGTGGATGCTTAAAAACACTTTATAACCTTTCCAAACACCTCCAAAACTAAAAAACTACTTAAAAGTCAAAAGCACCTAAAAGTAAGTTTATCCAAACGGGCACTAAATTCTTGTGCTTAGTAGAGTGATTATCTTTGAGTTTTGTGTCTAGTTGGTAAAAACTGGGATACTGGTGTTAAGTTCTGGATTTCTTTGAATTGCAGATTTACAAATGTTTTGGTTGGACTAGCTCCTAATGATATGGTTCAAAGGACTGCTCGAAGACTGGATACTCTTCATTCAGAGGGTGTTCATGTATGTAAATTTTTAGTTAGTCTGCAACCTTTTTTTTAATCAAAGAACTAGCAGCTTCTTCTTGGGAGTAATGAATTAACTTGACTTCTCACTGATTGTTCTTATGTACATAGAGACTTTCAGAGTTGTGTTGTTTTGCTGCGACTCAACTTGTAATGCTTGGGAAATCAATCATTTCAACTGCAAATAAAGTTGGGGACCAAGATGCAAATGTGGAAATTCTGAAAATGGAATGGCCGGAGGATTCAATTGAAAGAGCTAAGGTAATCCGATCAAAGGCATGTTCAATGACTCGATGTGTTGAAGCAGTTTCTTCTAGCTTCATTACAGGTAGATCTTTGTCAAACATATACTTCTATGCCTTCCTAGTAATTTCATCTGTAGTTCATTGTTTCTGCATCTAATATTGATAGATGACCAACCCATGTATGATCTCTAGTTTTGTATATAAAAAAATTTGAAAGATCATCAAACGAAGATCAGAAGCACATGGGTAGGAATTCGAGGATTATTTACAAATAAAGTAGTTTTTATGATTTACGGTACTTTTTGTTTTGCATTTGTTACTATACAGAGCTACTTAGTCAACTGGTAAAATCAAGTATGTTTTGCTGGTCTAGTTTCTTCTTTCCATAAGTTGTATAAAGTTTTATTGTAGTTAATTTAGTTTTCCAGGTGTCCTCGTAAATATTTTGGAATATAACTATGAGAACTGCTCTGTTTAGTGATTGTTAATTCAACTGATGATGGGGTTCTCTGCTCACGAATTCAAAATTACTGGTCTGATAATGTTGAAATGAGGTGATTGAATTTGTAGAAAGGTTTGCCTTCCTTGAGACTGTTTTGTCTACCCGTGGTATGGATAACACGTTAAGGAACAGTTCAGCTATTTTTCCTATGGAACATGTTTCCTCATGATATATCTTGTTCTTGGTGTAAAAAGGTTGGGTTAAGTGGATGACGTCTATCTCTCTTGATTAGCTTCGTTATGCCTTTGCAGGGATATCGGAAGTGGCTGAAGCATATTTAGCAGCAGTGAAGAGTGTATCTGCTGATTCACATGAGGTTCCACAGAAATCAATCCAGGAGAAGGCCAATGCATATGCTGAGAATCTTCGTGCTGCTCATAGCACAGCCATGGGCAAAATTCAGGACGGCCTTCAATATTTACCCTATGTGGTCATCTCAACCTCAATGCCTGCTGCTTGAAGAATTTCTTAATGCAAAATTTCACACTTAGTCCTCCTTTTAGCTTTCCTTTTTCTCTCCCCCCGCACTCCTCTCTCTTTCCTGTAAATAACTGTATTTGGTTAGTTTCCATATCCCTTTATCCTTTGAGACGTGTAAAATCTGGAGTGCTGACTTGTGTGATAAACTGATATCTCTATTAACTCTTAGCTACATAGAGTATACTTTCCTTTCTGTTTTTATCTAAAGGAAATAAATAAATTTTATTTTATTGAAGAATTCAAGTCTTAGCCTTTGATACATCAAACATGAACCTTCTTATTTTTGGCTTTCTATTGTGAGACGTGTGGATATGCCTTAGTAACAAGTAATTAGAATAATCGACTGTATATATGATTTTTTCTTAAAAAACAGTAACCTAAGCTACTAACTTTAAATTCAATTCTGTCCATGTCTACTCAAGATATTGATTAGCACGGCAGATTTTTTTACATTGGTTTTCGTAAACCGTGTTAAGAACATAACGTTAATTATGAAGAATTATCCGGGATATGATTTCTTATGACGATTTTCAAATTGAATTTTTCAGTTCTATTTTCGAGTTGTAGATTGTCTTTAATATTTTTTTAATTGACTAACTAAATCTAAATACACTTTCGATATGTCATATGACATAACATGTGGTTGTAAACACTTTTAGGGCGTGAGACTCTTAATAAAAAGTCAAGAGAAGTGTTAAAAATATTGTAGATTCACACCTAAAGAAATGTTTTTAGCACAATCAATAATTCAGAGTTGAAATTAAAAAATTCACACCATGTTTAAAAGTGTTTTCAATACTTTTCTTAAAATTAAATTTGTGAAAGACTATATAATCAAATCAAACAAAAATAAGTTCTTTTTCTTTTACCATTTAAATAGAAAAAAATAATGAACTTTTCATATTTATAATAATAAAGTGAAAAAAATTTAAAATTTGTGAAAGACTACACAATCAAATTGAACAAAAATAAGTTCTTCTCTTTTTTCCAAATAATCTCTTCACCATTTAAATAGAAAACAGAAAGAGCTTTTCATATTTCTAATAATAAAATAAAACAAATTTGCAATGCAAAAGAAACAAATGTCTCAAAGTTGAAAGGAGTTTGAAGAAATGCCAAATATGAAAATATGTCTATATTCAATGTATCCATTCAGTCCTGTTGCTATATATCACGTGACAAATTACACAACAAAATTCTCCTCTAACCCTCTCACTTGTAAACAACAACAACAAAAAAAAAAAATGAAAGAAGAAGGTGAAATATCTATCATGGGAAATATGGATGAATCCTTTTTTCAAGAAACAGAGCACAGGCCAAAACAGAGTACAATTGAGGCAGAAGACATACCCATAATTGATCTCTCTCCCATTCTAACCTCTGATTCTTCAGAAATAACAAATCTTGTTGCACAAATTGGTGATGCATGCAAGAAATGGGGTTTCTTTCAAGTAATCAACCATGGAGTTCCATCAACCTGTCGCCAAAAAATAGAGAGAGCATCAAAGGAATTCTTCTTGCTTCCTACTGAAGAGAAGAGGAAAGTGAGTAGAGATGAAGATAACCCTTTGGGGTTTTATGATACAGAGCATACCAAGAATGTTAGGGATTGGAAAGAAGTTTTTGATTTTGTCGTGGAGAATCCAACTCTTTTGCCTGCTTCTCATGAACCCCATGATACGGAGCTCATGGAAATGAAGAATCAATGGCCTGATTTCCCTTACAATTTCAGGTATTTTGACTTGGCATGGAATTTATGAATCTAGTGGAAAACTTACTAGGATTAATTTTATTTTCTCCTCGTCAATTTTTGTTCCAAACTTACGGGGTGTGCCCCTTTTTCAGTTTTTGAGGCATCATAGATTGTATCGTATCAATAGGTGCTTTTAGAATTGATTCTATGATCTAATGGAGTAGTTTGGAATTTACAGGGAGGCATGTGAAGAATATGGTCGAGGTATTGAGAAACTGTCCTACAAGTTGCTAGAATTAATTGCTCTAAGCTTAGGCCTGTCATCCAAAAGGCTCAACAACTACTTTAATGACCAAACAAGTTTTATGAGATTAAATTACTATCCGCTATGCCCAATTCATCATTTGGCTTTGGGAGTTGGGCGGCACAAGGATGCTGGTGCCCTGACTGTTCTTGCTCAAGATGATGTTGGAGGGCTCGAGGTGAAACGCAAGGCAGATGGAGAGTGGATACAGGTGAAACCAACTCCAGATGCATATATTATCAATGTTGGTGACATAATTCAGGTATGACTACTGTCCCAATTCTTGATAGAAAAGCAAAATACTTCCAACTGAGCCAAAAACTTTTCACAGGTTTGGAGCAATGACAGATATGAAAGTGTGGAACATAGGGTGATAGCAAGCTCCAAGAAAGAGAGATTCTCCGTTCCATTTTTCTTCAACCCGTCTCACTATGTAATGGTTGAGCCTCTGGAAGAGCTTACAAATGATGAAAGTCCAGCAAAATACAAGGCTTACAACTGGGGAAAATTTTTCAGTACAAGAAACCTTAGCAATTTCAAGAAACTTAATGTTGAGAACATTCAAATATATCACTTTAGAAATGGTGACCTGTAATGACAAATGTAGTGTATGAGAAGTATTATTAAGGTGTTATTTTCAGCTGGAAGGAAATAAAGTGGTGGATTTTTTTCTTGTAAATGATATGCTTATGTTTCGATAATCTTACAAAGGCATTATTTAGAATTAAAAGTTTATGATCCGTAAATCAAACCAGTGAAAGATGGGGAAGTTTCTTGATTCCAAATTAATCTTTTAACTGCACTCTAAGGGCCATGATGCTGAACACAGGCAAGGGCAATCCAGTTATTGATCTCTCAATATATCTAGTGAGAAAAACTGCAAGGAGTTAGCAAGTTTAGTAGCTGAGATGAAAAATGCATGCAACAAGTGGGGATTCTTCCAAAAGTGATTCATCATGTGCAGGAAAAAGATTGATTTGGCAACAAGAAAGTTAGCAGGTGAACTCAATAGGATATTCTGATTCTGAGCTAACCAAAAAAGTTCAGGGAATGGAAACAAGTGCTTTGATTTTATTGTGGAAAATCCAACTATGATCACAATGCAACTGATGCCTGTAAGCACATTCACATTCTTAATTGTTTTTTCTCCAGTTTTACTGTTTGGTTGTAGCTTAACTTTGATTGCATGTTAATATTGCTGTCATTTTCTTCTCCTCTCCTCTGTTTTTTCTATTCATAACATTGTATTTCAATTCTTGTTATCGAAATGTAGCATTTTTTCAGCTCTGCTCTTCCATAGTTGCTCCATTTAATGATCATAAAAAATTATCTTCACCTTGCTTGTCAGCTTATCTTCGCCTTGTTTGTCTGCTTCCAGATAAATTTATCTCTCAGTTTGTCGACTTTCAAACAATACCGGCAATCTGTTTCATCCTTTAGATTGGCGTTACAAACTTAAGTATGTTTTTACCCAAATTTTCTTCTCTTTTTCTCAGTTCGTCTTCCGCTTCTTCTGTTCCCTTTATAGTGCTCTGAATTTGATGGCTTCTGACAGAAGATTAAATTTTCAATGAAATAAATTATTGTTGCGTTCATGAAGTAATTTTTGTGTAGTTGGGAAGGCATGACAACAACTCATTAGCAAGTTCATAACAGTTATCTTCTGCTGTCAACTTTATACCTGAACAAATGACTAATCGCTGCTTCATCAACTTTTCCGTCCCTTGTGAGTGTGGTACGTACCTCAAATTTTCTCTAAAGAAGATTGTTGTAACAGCCTGCAGGGTCAGCAGCCTGTTTAACATCAGCACCTTAGAGGGTTTGGTTCAAGTGCGGAAGCAAACTGTATATACACGCTAGCCAGTCGACAAGATTCAGAGACATCCCCAGACGTGGTCACAGGTACCTTGTATGTTTTCTCGCATGATCTATACAATTTGATTCACTTGTAACTAGAAACATTGAAATACAGTCCAGTAGGAGAGTCTCTCATAATGTGTAGTGACAATATATCACTGAGATACCTAAGCTAACTTGATTGAACTGGAGAGTGCAAGTCTTCACAACCTTTTGATCTGTACACACAGATGACTGAGTTGAACAGTCAGTCAGAATAATATTCATGTGTTGAAGGGGAAAGAACACACTTGTGCAGCTTTGTTTTCCAGTCATTGTAATATAGTAACGGTAATAAGGGAGATTGATTTTCATATGGCATTTAGAGTGCCAAACAAAACATTCCATCGCGGTAATGAAAAATCTCCAATCGTCCCAACGAGCCACGCAACGTGTGCCCACTTTGTTAACATCAATTTGTTCTTTGGAACTAATTGATAGCAATGACTTTTTGTCCATCTCTTCTTGTTCTTCATCCCTGATTGATGATGCTTTATTCAGATTCTGTAATTGAAGAAAATGTAATGGGATGATAAAGTGTTAAAGTAGCTTTAGTAAGAAGGCAAACATGCAAATATTCATATGAAAATTCAATTTCTATATTGAGTTTTATGAAGTGCCATCAATGACAATCGTTTAAGTGGATTTTTTACTATTCTTATGTACTGATAGCATTTTCAACTATTTATTCTTAAAATATTTTTTTTTCCTTAATATTTTGTAAGGAGTCAGCTGTTTAGTATTTGATAAGACTCCATATAATCATTAAACACTTTGAAAGTCTGAATTATTCTCCCTAATCCAGTATTTTAGCCATTATTAATATTAAAGTAATTATACATCAAACCTGAAAACGTACTAATCTTACAATAAAACTGCTTAACGATAAGTGTTAGAAATAAAACAAAAAATTATCTGTAATTTTATTCAATTGAAAATTTTAGTGGCAATCCCTTTTATATATAACCATATTTTTGATAACATTCATGGATATAGATAAAAATAAATCATAAAATAAAATTCAACTACTTATCAAATTAAACTTAGGAGCAAAACTTCAATAACATGCAAGAAAAAAAGTGCCACGAACTTAGTGTTTAATAATATTAACAGAAGAAAGGAAGATACGACAATACTTATTGTTTTAATTGATATAATTTTAACTATAGTATATGGACAACGACCATTATAGTAATCCAGATTTAAAGATTTTGATCTTCCATCTTTTATTATAAGCACTTGTTTTGAAGATTGAAGGGCAAAATATTAGTTCATTCAACTTCTCACTTTGGCTATTTAATGTTTTAATTAATCGGATATTTATCATCACCCGTTTATTTCTTTCTCTTATAGATAAGAAATAAGTAAGGATTAGAGTGCTGTAAAATAAGAAAAAACATTTTTGTTATTACGAAAAATTATTGAATCATTCCCTTGTTTTATGGGTTCGAATATATTTAGTCATTCTTTATCCATCTTTTCACATTTAATTAATGACACTATATGAATTCAATGGCTTCTCTATTTCATATACAATATTTTACCTACGTCTACTTCTTGTCCTTTTTTCTTTTGCATTCTTACATTCAACTCTTTCATCGATAATATATATCTAACACAATCTAGCTACAAGAATTTATTGGTAAAGTTGTGAATTATGAGAACCGATAACTAAACTACCATCTGCCTCATCAGTCGTTTCGCCGGGAAAAGCTTCAAAAGTTCAACCACATCGATAGAAATAATCGTACATTTGTGAGGAAGAAAATCAAATAGATTTTAGAGTGTGTCGATAGAAAAAGAGAAAAAAAAAAAACACATAAAGGTCAATCAAAAATCAACAATTATAGTTATATTGATCAATTAAAAATACAACAACTATATCCTATGTCAGATTAATTGCAACAATAAATTCTACCACGAATAGTCTATACACAAGGATTACACTACAACCGTCAATAACTAAATAGATTGCCTAAAAGAAGGGGTGGAAGAGTTTGGAGAACTTATAAGACCGAAAGACTTTCCCTTCTATATCGTTTAAACTTCTTATCACCATTTTCAAAAGTTCTATTCCTGAACAGTAGATCGTCTTTAAAACATTTTTCTACTAGACTAACTAAATTTAGATACACTAACACGTGGTTTCAAACACTTGTAGTGCGTGAGACTCTTAATAAAAAGCCAAGAGAAGTGCTGAAAATATTCCTAAATTTGATGAGATTTAGGGTGTATTTCACTCTTGTTACAAAATCCGGATGTCACTAAGTTCCTTAGTCGAATAGGAAGTAAATGGTTTTTAATGCGATCATTGTTCAGAGTTTGAACTAATTAATTTCACGTCAATGCTAGAGTATTTTTATACTCTTCTTGTAAAATTTACTTCTCTAAGATAACTTTTTTGTCAAAGCCTATTCAAAATCAAAATTGGAAACAAATTAAGCGTCTTTTCTTTTTTCCAAATAATCTCTTGACCATTTAAATAGAAAAAAAAATGAGCTTTTCATATTTCTAATAATAAAATTAAAATCAAATTTGCAATGCTAAAGAAACAAATGTCTCAAAGTTAAAAACTAACTTCAAAAAGTGCCAAATATCAAAATATGTCTATATTCAATGTAGCCATTCAGTCTTATCGCTATATAGTAGTTCTGGAAATGTGCCTTGTATGTTTGATTTTTGTTACTGTTATAATTTATATAGGTCCAAAATATAAATTGCTCGATATTATCTGACGTACTCCTATATGTCTTTTTGTGCATATAAAAAAAACTTATTTTAGTGTTCTTATTTTTTGCCTAGAACGTTACATATCAACAATTTGATTTTGGTGAATATGACACACTTGGAAGGCTAGAACTGAGCCCCATGTTTGATTCTTGGATATCACTACCTAACAATATTAAAAATAAAAAAAATGAATGATGGAACACAAACCACTCAGAAAAATAGTGACCATAAAAATAATTGCAGAACCCTATTAGATTATGTTTGCTACTCCCACACCATGAAAATATAAAATGAATCGAAAGGACAAATACATAAAAAAAATAGTGACCATAAAAAATACTCCTTACAGAATAACTATTAGAATGATGAAAACAAGCAGTGGTGGGATTAATTTATCCAATTTCTAAGAGGGAGAAATTAAGTACATGAAGGTTTTGCTTAAAGTGTATTAATGGTATAAAGCTAGAAAGTTTTAACATTCAACTCATTAAGAAATAGAAAATAGATAAGAAGTTGTACTCTAATCATGTATTTGGGTCTAATATAATTGTTTATTATTGTTTAATTTTAAAATTAATACAAGATTTTTTAATGTAAAAAAATTTAGTGGTCATATTGTCCGTAAATCTATTGGAAAGACTCAAAAATCAAATTGACAATTAGGTTCTTTTCTTTTTTTTCCAAGTAGTTCTTTCTTTTGACCATATTAAATAAGGAAAAAATAGCTTTTCATATATTTCTAGACTATAAAATTAAAATGCAAATTTTGGCAATGCTAAAGAAACAAAGTGTCTCAAAGTTAAAGCACTTGAAAAAGTGCCAATTAGCAAAATATTGTCTTATTCAATGTAGCCCATTTCATCTATCTCTATATACTAGTTCTGGCAACGATGCCTGTAACTTTGATTTTTGTTACTGTTATAGATTTTAGATGGTCCAAGATTTACAATTGCTCGATATTGTCTGACGTACTCTATTATGTCTTTTTGGGGTGCATATTAAAAAAACTTATTTTAGTGTTTATTTTTTTGCCTAGAACTTAAATATCACAATTTTTTAGTGAGTGAGGAGCAACTTGTGATGCTACAACAAGCCTAAGCTGAAATGTCTTGTAGATTAAAACTCTAATACGGCATTGACGACAAAACTAATGAAGGACACAAAAACCAAACAATAGAAAACAGGAACCAAATAAACAATATGCAGAACTATTATATTGGTTTTTCCTCTCAACACCATGAAAATAAAATGAACGAAAGCACATCAATAAAAAAATAGTGACCATAAAAAAATACTCCTCCGAAAACTATTAGATGTGAAAACAAAGTGTGGTGGATTCATTATTCCAATTTATACAGGAGAAATTAAGTACATGAAAGGTTTGTGCATGGATGTAGTTTATGGTGAGAAGCTCAAAAAGTTTATTAAACAACTCAAATTCAATTAAAGAAATGGAAAATGATAAGTTTTAACGTCTAATCATGTATTTGGTCTCAGTTTAAAATTGTCATAATTGTTATTTGAAAATTGTAAAAAAGAATTTAACTTTAAAAAAGTGAATATATGACATTTTCGTCAATCTATTTGTGAAGACTGTACAAAACTCAAATTGAACAAAATTACAGTGTTTTAACATTTTTTCCACAGTATTTTTCTTTGAAGACCATTTACATGAGTAAAAAAAAATGAGCTTTTTTTCAATAATTTCCAATAATAAATTCAAATACAAATTTTGAGCCATGCTAGAACAAATGTCATCCAAATTAAAAGACCTGAAAAATGTCACATATCAAAAGATGTGCTAGATTCAATGTAGCCATTTCATTTTTCGTATCGCTATATGAATATGTGACAATTTACACAACGTAATTCTTCCTCTGCACTTGTAAACAACAAAAGAAAGAGAACGTGAAATATCTATCATGGAAAATTGGATTCCTTTTTTCAGAAAACATAGCACCAGGCCAAACAGAGTACATTGGACGGCAGCAAAACATACCCTAATTGTTCTCTCTCCCCATTCTAACCTCTGGATTCTTCCGAAATACAAATCTGTTTCACAATTTTTGATTGCCATCAAGAAATGGGGGTTTCTTTCAAGTATCAACCTGGCAGTTCCACAACCTTCGCCAAAAAATAGAGAGAGCATCATAAGGGAATTCTTCTTGCATTCCTACTGAAGAGAGAGGAAGTGAGTAGAAGATGAAGATTAGCCCTATGGGTTTTATGATCAGACATACCAAAATTTTTTGATTTTGTCGTGGAGAATCCCTCTTTCCTGCTTCTACATGACCCCTGTATACGGACTCATGGACTGAAAATCCATGGCCTGATTTCCCTACATTTAGGGTATTTGAAACTTGGCATTGATTTATGATCTAGTGGGGAAAAACTTACTAGATGATTTTATTTTCTTTTCTTCTCCTCGTCAATTTTTGTGCAACTTACTGGTGTGCCCCTTTTTCAGTTTTTGAGGCATCATAGATTGTATTTGTATCAATAGGTACTTTTAGAATTGATTCTATGATCTAATGGAGTAGTTTGGAATTTACAGGCAGGCGAATATGCTCGAGGTATGGAGAAACTGTCCTACAAGTTGCTGGAATTAATTGCTCTAAGCTTAGGCCTGTCTCCCAAAGTGCTCAACAACTCTTAAGAGGACCAAACACAGATTTTATATGAGATGAAATATTGAACTACCGCTATGCCCAATTCATCATTTGGCTTTAGGAGTTGGGCGGCACAAGGGTCCTGGTGGCCTGACTGTTCTTGCTCAAGATGATGTTGGAGGCCTCTAGGTGAACCAAGACAGATTGGGAAGTGGGTACAAGTTTAAAATTCAACTCCATCATCTTTATTATCGACGTTGGTGACATAATTCAGGCATGACTACTGTCCCATACTCTGCCTACTCTGGAAAACCAAATACTTTGATTGAGCAAAAAGACTTTTCACAGGTTTGCGCAATGACAGCTATGAATGCGAACATAGGTGATAGCAGAAGCTCTCCAAAAAGAGAAGATTCTCCATTGCATTTTTCTTCAACCCGTCCCCCTCACTATGTAATGGTTGAGCCTCTGGAGGACATTACAAAATTAAGAAAGTCCAGCAAAATACAGGGCTTACAACTGGGGAAAATTTCGCACTACAAGAAACCTTAGTAATTTAAAGAAATTTAATGTCGACAACGTTCAAATATATCATTTTAGAAATGGGTGATGTGTAATGACAAATCATGTAGTGTATGAGAAGTGTTGTACTAATTATTAAGCTGTTGTTTTCAGCTGGAGGGAAATAAAGTGGTAGTCTTTTTCTTGTAAATGATTTGCTCATATTTCTATAATCTTAAGGCATTATTTAGAATTACAAGTTTATGATCTGTAAATCAAACCAGTGAAAGATGCATGAACTTTGTTGATGCCAAATCAATCTTTTTACTGCACTCTAATGAACTACCCCATGATTTTATTTACTCGTAAGAATCACCAGTTTCTTGCATTTTGGAGAATCCGTTAACGAAAGTCTGTTTTTATTAATTAATTTTCCATTTTTCAGGATTATCCGAGAAAATAAAATTTTTTGAAACAAGTGGTTTAAAAGTGAATTTAAGTTTGATATAGTTTTATTTATGAATTTTTTTGGCTTATAAGTTTATATTTTTTTTTCATCTTCTTCCTTTTTTTTATTATCATTCTCATTCGGAATTTATGACAAAAAAATAAATTTAAACAAAATTTGTTATGAAATCGATCTGATATTTACTTTAAAATGGGATTATATAATGGGTCAGGCTTAGGTGTTTATGAGTCTGAATATCTTTCCATTTTATATAACTGTCTGTGGTAAGGTCAAATTGATTGAAAATTCCCATTGGCATTTAAAGAAATGAAAATAAGTTTACTATGTCCACATGACAACTACCGCCCATAGGGCATCATTGGACCAAAAGTTGGACTTGAGCTGCATGAGTGAACCAAACTTTCAACGGATCTTATATCAGACTTTCGAATAGTATTTTAAGGTCATATTTGACCATTTTCCTTTATTCAAATTGTGTAACTGCTTCCTTATTGCTTTATTCTATCTCATTTTTTTTCTTTGAGTCATTAAAGTTGTTTACTCTTCCACTTAAATCGAATCTCTTTCCTCCCTTATTTAAGATATATTTATTATATTAGTGAAGAAGTACTCTCAGTTCTTAAATCTCCTCATCTTCCCTTAATTTACTCGATCAAAAAAATCATACTTTAATCATTTGATTAGAAAAATCAATTTCAAAATTAAGATTTTTTATGTAATAAAAAGTTTAAAAAAAATATCTATAAGAAAGATAAGAAAGAAAACATATTGATGCGAGTTTTTGGAGGTGGAAGTCACCATTTTCATTTCCCCACTATATAGTTATATAATAGATTTTCTAAACAAATTTCGAGTACATGGAATTGCAACATAGGTAATTTTTTTTCTAAAAAAACTCAATAAGAATGCCGTCTAAGCAAGAATCGTTAATTATATTTTAAATGGAATTATAATAATGACAGAAAAGTTTTTGGGTTAAAGTTTATACATACAAAAGATATGCAAAAATAACTTGAATCTATCTCAAGTATAGAAAAATAATTAAAATTTAGTTTCTCCACATCACAAATTAACTCGAGCCGCCACTGACTCTGTCGCCGACAACAATTTCAAGTGTCCCGTCTGTCACTCCAGTTTTGCTACTGGAGTGGATCTGGCTAACCACAGACCACCAAAAAGAATCACATATTACCGTGGAAAATCTGAGAAAGAGGCAACGAAACGAGGTGAAGGAATGAATAAGTTGCTTTCATTTCGAGTGTCGCGTCTGCCACTGTAGTTTTGCTACTGGAGTGGATCTGGCTAAAGACAAGAAGAGAACCACTAATAGGTGGAAATACATGAAGGATGATACACGAGGTGGTGAAGGAATGAGACGTTACTTTCTATTTGTTTAAGTCCTAATTTATCATGTTAGGGCCCGTTTGGATAGCTTACTAAAGCACTTAAAAAATACTTTTAAAAGTGCTGAACTTATTTTTTAATAATGCAGTTATTGTTTGGATAAAGTGCTGAAGTTGCTAATCCACGTGAAGGGAAAATGGAAGAAGAGATGTTAGGGTGATTTGTAATTTGGAGTTGTATAAATATTACGTCGCAAAAACATAAAAATGTGGTCAACCAAGACAGCTTTAAGCTCAAAAAGAAAGCACCTTGCTCACCCCACGTTTACTTTTGGCTTAGAAATACGTTTTTTTTAACTTAAAATCAGTTATTTTCCTAATTGCCAAACAGCTACATACGTGCAATAAATCACTTTAGTCAGTTTGGGGACCACTTTAGCTGAGCCAAACAGGCCTCTAAATCAATTCTTCCGCTAGTTTTCTCTATTATTCTACTGTTCTTTTGCTAATTCGCCACAGCACCAGATGAATTGGAACTGATCCAGGGTCACCGTGATGTCTAAGCCCAATCATCTTTCACAAATATAGCTAATAGCTATTAATTAAGAAGAATAAAGGGACAAGTGTAAGGCTGGGAATAAAACTTCAGTTAATATACATATCTGATGCATTTACATGGCGATCCCAGTTCTTTCATGGAAGTTCTATTAGCGAGCTAGTTGATTTGTTTCATGGAAGTTCTATTAGCGAGCTAGTTAACTTGATATTACACCTATTCTCTTTCAGATATTGTTTCCTTTCATTGAACTCTATTTTCTATAAGCAATATGAATAATGCTTGCTTTGATCCTTAGACATTGAGGAACATGATTATTAGAAATTGAAAGGAGCAAGAATAGGTCCGTATTCGTCATTGAACTTTTTTGAGTATTTATTTCTCTTCTTTTATTTGATGGTGAATGATTAAACTTTGGTTTACTTGACCGAAAGATGCAAGAAGAGAAATGACAAATGTAGTCTATGAGAAGTATTGTATTATTATGCTAGTGGGAATAAGGTGGGGTGGTTTTTTTCTTGTAAATGGTTTGTTATATTGATAACCTTCAATCATTATTGAGAAACTACAAATGACATGAAGTGGGAAAGGTACTAATTACCTACTTTCATAATTTAATCATCTAAAGTTGATGCAAGCAAAACTCCTCCAATGATTTAATCTAGAAATGGTAGCAGTAATGGTTCTTGCCGGAGGATGTGCTTGAGCCATCGTTGTTTTAAAACTCCATAACTTGAAAGTTTTTTTTTGTATGACAATTGTGATCCTCTAGGCAATACTTGACATGGTAGAATCCTCCGCATCAGATCACAACATGCCGAACCAGCCATATCTCCCAAAAAGAACTGAATCATAGGGTCCATTCGCAGTGATTGATCTTCTCGATACTGAACTTTCATTCTCGACCATCGACTGACTCGGATTTTATCAAGTCTAGTTGGTGAAATAAGAAATGCATGCAAAGAGTGGGGATTCTTCCAAGTGATCAATCATGGGGTGTCCTTAGAGTGCAGGGAAAAGATAGAATTGGCATCAAGAAAGTTCTTCGCTTTACCTAAAGAGGAAAAGATGAAAGTGAAAAGAAATGAGGTGAACTTCATTGGATATTATGATGCTGAGCTAACCAAAAAGATCAGGGACTGGAAAGAAGTCTTTGATTTTACTGTTGAGAAGACAGCTATGGTCCCACTTTCTCAAGATCCTAATGACAAGGACCTCAGGGACTTTCACAACCAATGGCCTCAGTACCCTCCAGGATTAAGGTAATTATATTCTACCATCAAAAAAATTGAAAAACACCAAAAAGCTGTTTTTACTCCAAAATGATTTTTTAAATGTCAAGGGTATAATTGATCCCAAAGTACAACGGGATATTTCGCGATTTACTTATGATTGGATTTTCAGGGAGGTGTGTGAAGAGTATATTCAAGAAATGCAAAAGTTGGCTAACAAGTTAGCAGAACTGATATCACTCAGCTTAAGCTTGCCAGCAAAAAGGTTGAATGAGTTCTTTGAAGACCAAGTTGTTTTTGGAAGGATAAATCATTATCCTCCTTGTCCTGTCCCTCATCTGGCTTTAGGAGTTGGTAGACACAAAGATGCTGGTTTATTCACCATTTTGTGTCAAGAGACTCGAGGGCTTGAAATAAAGAGGAAAACTGATGGAGAATGGATAGGAGTTAAACCTACTCCTGATGCATACATTGTAAATCTTGGTGACGCTACACAGGTACGTCTTATCAAAGAAAATAATGTATTGTTGATATATATATATATATATATTATATAACTGGTACTTATAAATGATCGATCACCAGGTGTATAGCATGTGATGAGAGTGTGGAACATCGCGTTGTGCTGAACACTGAAAGGAGTAGATATTCAATTCCTTTCTTCGTCAATCCATCGCATAGTACTTGGATACAACCCTTGGAGGAGAAGGTCAATGAGAAGAACCCTGCAAAGTATAAGGCCTATAACTGGGGAATGCTTTTCACTCATCGCAGAAAACACAATCCCAAGACGCGTGATGAGGAAAACCTTACACTTGATCATTTCAAGGCTTGAAACAAATCAATTTTATGTTTATGCCTTCTTCAAGTAAATGTGTCATGTAATATAAATAATAACATCTTTATTAGTGTCTATGTCTACTTAATTTCCTATATGTGTAATCCCAGCAAAATGTGTCAATGTAGTTGTTTTCATCCCATCTTATATTATAATGCTTAATGTGATCTTATCTTTGGCTTAACATATCATATCCAAGAATAGTTCTGTGACTGATGTCCATGCAGAACAGGAAAAACTTGCTGTCTAGACTGATTTCCTCGCAAAAAGTAACAAGTCTTAGATATTCTTATGACTCTAAATTTCATAATTTTATTAAGGGTAAAAAGAGAGTATTAATGTTGTGTTGTTTTTAATTATAAAAGGATAACATTTTTTTGGAAATGAATTGTAGAAGAAAAGTGTGCCAAATAAATTTGTTGTATCTAAATGACCGTTTTTCTTCTTAATCTTGTATTATAATGTCATTTAGGTAGAATTTTCATTTCATAACAATTTTAGAGGAAAATAGAGAAAAAAAATATGAATATGAATTTGCTATGGAGCGCAATTATGCAAATTTTGCTATAGCATACAAATATGAATTTTTTATTTGTTATATGTAAAAGTTGCCTTAACAGTAAATTTCTTTCCTAAATTTATTATTAATATTTGATTTAACCAAAATCCAACCATTAAAATACCATCCATAAAAAAGGGCAGAATAAGCGTATTCTTTCTTCATGAGTCAAACTTACCATTTGGAACTCTCATAATTTTTTTTCTATAAATTCACAAGAAAGCAAACAAAAATTCCACATTCTTTAAACATTTGTTGAACCCAATGAATTTGAAGAAACCCCATTTGAGTTTTGTGTGTTTCTTTATACTCTTTTCGAATGTTGTCTCTGTTTACTCTCAGGGCAGTGCTGCTACAGATGCTGCAGTGATGCAAGAATTCAAGAAACAAATAATAAATCCGAATCCACTTAACTGGAACGATCCAGATCCTTGTAAATGGGATAAAGTTCAATGTACTAAGGATGGTCCGCCGTGATTATGATCAGTAAGGGGATCAGAGGCCTGAAATACTCCTCCCATCAACATTTAATACCCTTACTGAATTGCAAGTTTTTGAAGTTCAAAGAAATACATTCACTGGTCCGCTCCCGAGTTTTTCTGGATTAAACTCATTGCAGACCATTCTTCTTAATGGCAATGGGTTCACTTCAATTCCTAATGAATTTTTTCAAGGTATGACCTAATTTGAAAGTTTTCTGGATTCGAAATTCCCTTTCATTCATGGAACTGTACCAGAAAGGTCTGAAAAGTTGCTACGCTTCTTGCAAATTTTCTCCGCCTTATATTCCTGCTTAATATCACTGGTAAAATCCCTGATTTATTTGGTGGAAATACATTCTCTAGTTTAACAACTTTGCATTTGTCCTTCAATAATTTGGAGGGTCCTCTGCCCTCGAGCTTTTTTCGGGTTCTTCTATACCAATCGTTGTGGTTAAATCTAGTATCTAAGGTAAGTTAGGGCTCAATAGATTGTGATATCGACCTGCCCGATTGACCACTCGGTTTTCAGAGCTATCAGTTTACAGGCCTCTGCCTGATTTCTCGGGGTTAACCCTTTGGAATATGTAATTTGAGAGATATGCTTCCCTGGCCTAGTCCCGACTCTTGGTTAATCTTCCTTCATTAAATTAGTTAATTTGGGGGGGGGAAACAACACCTTTTTGCAGGGCCCTACGCACAATTTCCTCTTTCAACGTGCGATGGATATGTTGGATAATACATTAGTTTCTTTTGTTTGTCACTGACTTGGTCCCTTTGGTGCTCGCGGGTTAATTACACAACCTGTTGGATGTGCTTAAGGACGTAGGGTATCCCACGAAGTTTGCTGAGAATTGGAAAGGGAATGATCCTTGTTCGCGTTGGCTTGGCATAACTTGCGATGGTGAAAACATTACAGTATTCAATTTTCAGAAAAGTGGACTTACTGGGATCATCTCTCCAAACTTGTCGTCTATTACGTCAATACAGAGGTTGATCCTAGCAGACAATTCTCTTACAGGGACTATCCCAAATGAGCTCACATTGCTGCCAAAATTAACGGAATTAGATGTTTCTAACAATCAACTGTATGGAAAAATCCCACAATTTAAGAGCAGTGTAGTGGTTAAAACTGAAGGCAACGTCAATATTGGGAAAGATAAGCCACCTACATCTGCACCTTCAAACACGTTCTGATAAATGTATTAGCAAATGTAATCTATAAGAAGATTTGTACTATATATTAAGCTATTCATCTAAAGTTATGGTTCTCGTTTCTTCGAGATAATATTTTTATAGTCATTCAACTAGTATGATATTTGCTCAGACTTAATTTTGATATCAAAACGGGGCGTCCCAATGATTGAATCTCAGTATCTGTTGAAAAATAATATTCAAAAAGAGAGAATTAATTTTATGAAAAAAAAAAACATGGACATAGGAATATTAACAATATCACGTACCAAAACATATTTATTTCTTTTGTGTTTTTTTTTTTGGCCATTTAATCTAAATTTGACTAGAAAATTATATAAATTGATTACATTTTTAATAAATAATTACGATATTTGCTATCTTTGTTTTATTTATTATCATTTATGCAATACTATTTTACATCTGCAATATGTATTACAATTGAATTATGTATGATTTCTATGCATTTATACTTATTTTTTGAAATATATTATGATTTGTTTGGTAAAAATTTGACACATTGTTTATAAGGTTATTAAATATGTGGATAAATGTATTACTATACATTAACACTTGTATATATGTATGACACTTTGTTCTTTTGTAATATTATTAAAATTGTATTATAATGAATTAAAAGTGATTAATGAAAAAAAATTCTTGTTATAACAATGATAAATAATTTTTTATAGTACCGTATTTTATGGAAATTTTCCAATTTTTAAAATACCACAAGTTCCACCTAAATTTTAAGATATGCACCTTTAATTATTTCTTTAATCATATTTTTCTTTCTAAAAAAGATATTAATATTCAAATTACATCTGTACATACTATTGTGGAACTTCAATCATTAATTTTTTTAATAAAAACTTAAAGGAGAAAATTATTTTAATTTAATTTTTAACATATCCTTTAACAGAAAAATTAATACATTTTTTTTTTTACATAATCTCTGCCCTATCAGCGATTTACAAAAAAAAAAATTATTTTTGTAAATCGCTGCTCCAGGACGCGCTTTATAGAAAAAAAAAATTTTTTTTCTTATAATCGCTGCCAGTTGCACCGTATACCATTATGTTTTTTTAAAAAAAAAGAAAATTAAAAAATAATATCAAATCGATAATCGTCTGCCCTGGCAGCGATTTGTAAGAGAAAAATTTTGAAATCGTTCTCAAGCGGCGCTTCATTTTTTATTAAAAATTTTTTTTTTGGCAAACTCGCTGCCTCAGCAGCGATGTTTACTTTTTCGAGTTGAAGTAAATCGTGCCCCCCGTCCAAAAATCGGCAGCGATTGTTATAATCGTTATAGTTAATATAAATTTTTATATACCGTTTTGAATTTGTTAATATTTTCTACCCTTTGAATTTCTGGCTCATATTTGTAGCATCTTCTTAAGTCACGTCTTCCTTTCTTATAGTTTTTTACTTTTTATTTACTTATTCACGTCAAGAAATTTATGTCTTTATTTAGTATAAAGTTTTCTTTTATCTTCTTATTTTCCTTCTTTAGTTATTTTTAAAACCATAACTTATATCTATTAAACTTCTATTTTAACAATAAAATTAATTTCATGACTTTTAAATTTACATATTCACAACTTCTAACTATGAAATTATAAAATTTAAGATACTTTATGATGTTTCTCCATTTTTGTCAATATAAATGCATAATTTTTTGTTTTATGAAATTTCTACTCAAAATTATTTTTTTTATATTTTATTGTTCTTTGTAGTATTATTCTATCATCAAATCCATGTGTTAACTTAACACGACTAAGAAGATATCTTGAATGTTAATTAATTTGACAAAAAAAAGTGGGCAGTTATTTTGTTTTCTTATTTTTCTCTATTTTCTTATGATAAAGATTATAAGGAAGATGTGTGTGTTTGTGTTTTTTTTATGCTAACTTCTTTTAGTTTGAATTTGTATTTTATTATTGCAAGTTTATATTTTTGTTTAGATGCAAATTAGTTATTGTAACTTTGTGTGTAATAATATTAACTACTAACCAATGTTCAACAATATTATTGTACAAAAAATTATTTAATTTTTTTTAAAAAAAAAATTCATCTATGTTGTTCATATAAAATCATAATTTTTTATTTCATGAAAGTCCTACTCAAGATTAATCTTTTTATTTTCATATTTGAAGTCGTGTTTTCCATGTTTTGCTACTGTAGTAAAGGTAGACTCAATAAAGAGGACTCTTAGATATTGATCAGTTAGTCAGAGGAAGTGTTGATAAGTGTTCAAAAATTTATAAGTCATACATGAATGCACACTTATCGTTTTGATCGTGGAATTAGAACGACCTCTCCTTCCTTGTATCAAAAGGAGGGCAAGATCAACTTAAACTTAGCATTCAGGCTTTGGCTTTCTGCGCTCTAGGCTAAAAAATTCATCTTTGACTTAGCTAGCGTTTGGTCATAGATTTTTAAATATTTTTGACAAATATTATTTGAGTGAAAATTTGATGAAATTTCAACATGTGTTTGATCATAGGATTTGGAAAATATATTTCACCTTTTTAGAAAAATTGATTTCTCCCATAAGTTTTAAAAACTGACCTATCAAAAGCAACTGTAGATTTGTATTACAAGTCAATTGGGATTTCGGTACAATAATAAACAAATCGTTTCCTGACACTAGATAATTGGTATTTAGATTTGGAATGAGTGCAACAAAACTCATTCCATACATCGGTGACAGTAATACAAAGCACGTGACTTTGTTACCCCTTGACCAATTTTTTCATCAACATCAAGTCATTATTTAAATACAGTAAAAATCCTTCTTCACTATTTGGTGTCCACGTAACAAATTAGGTAATACACGCAAGCAACTATCAATAGAGGGTGTTTTTTTTTTTAAAATATTTACATTGAGGTAAAATTATATTTTCAAGATCCCAATAATGAGATTTTGGACCAAATATTTAAAAAAACTAGTATTTATGGAATTTGAGATATTCCAAAATACTTTTAAGCAAATAATAATAGAATTGTCTGATAAACAACATATTTGTAAAAAAAAATTCAAATATTAATTGAGAAATCTTATGGCCAAACAGGCCCTTAGTGAAATGTTGTCTGAGTGAGAGTGATTGAACCAACACAAGTCGTAATTAATTACTAAAATAATGTGATTAGTTATTCCATGAAAGATGGAATAGCTAATTTTATGATATATTTTTGTCTGTCCAATTTTAACCAGAAAAGACACTGAAATTGCAGTGATTTAATTTTATGTTTAGGTAACAGTTGACTTTGATAGTAATTGGTGTCCATTCTTGTCATAGAAACAGACAAATCAATCTAATGAGTTAATCTTTTTGAAAAGTATTTTGAGAAAGATAAATGCACAAGTATCCTCTCATTTTATAATTCGAATTTTAGAGACACACTTATCTTTATTAAAGGTTCTATTATCCCTAATTTCTCTATAGTGAATTTTTTTATTTTTTTTCGGTCCTACCTTGTATAGTAGATTGAAAAAACACCAGTGTTAGATCAAAGATGGTTATCACGAACAAAGGATGAAACTATTAATAAATAAATTTGAATGTAGTAATTTTAGAGTATATATAAATATGTCTCTGGAATTTCGAACATAGATTGAAAGGATACTTGTTCATTATGAAATAATGAATCATCAAACGTCCAAATTTTTAAATAAATATCCATCACTATTAATAATGTAAAAGGAAAAAATAACACACATATTCAATATAAAATTCCCAACAAATAATACCTGGCAGCAGGGAATTAAGTTACAAGGTCAAACACCTAGAGTATCTATCAAGTTGACGTTATAATGGACCATACAAAATTGAATAGCGGTGCAGTTGGGTTAAGCTTCCACAAAAATAATAATAAGAATATAATGACTGAATTACATTTTGATGACCTTTGGTCAATTTAGTATGGGGTGTATAATTAATTTATTAATTTACTATTTAATTGATCTATTCTAAAATATTTTAGGAGATGAAACCTTGTTGAATATAATTGGATACGATTGCTGATTTTATTTTAAAATTTATAATTTAATAATTTATTATTGGTTGATTTGTTTTTTTTTTTATACACCTAGTCATTGGAGATATTTTTTTTTTGTCTGAATATTATTTGTGGAATTTCTAAGTATGACACTATATTACCGTACGTATATGATTGATATTTCTACGTAAATAAACCAAAACAATTTTATCTCGTTATCGTTACTTAATTTGTATTTTCTGTTCCTTTCTTCTTCTTTTTTTGTCCCCCCCACTGAATAGACCCACAATAATACACCCAACAGAAATAATTAGGAACTATTTTATGCTCTTCCTAGAAAAATATCTCGAGGTTTAATTTTTTTTAAATATTTTGAAAGTTATTTAAATACTTTTTTGATTGCATTTCTTTATATGTTTATTGAAATATTTTAATTATTAATATTGTAATTTATATTCTTTTAATACGTAATTTTAATTATTTATAAGTTTTATTTTATAAACTTTTTTTATTAAATTCACGAGTCAATTTAGAAAATATTTATCTCAAAAAAAAAATTTGATTTTTCAGCATAAATTAGAACATGTGCTGCTCCGTATAACTGTGAATTTGTCCGAAGACTTACGTATTCCAGTTTATTAGGGGTGAATATGATAAAGACATGATTATGTGATAATATTATATTTTATGAAATGTAAGAAATAAGAGGTAGAATCAACTTAATGACAATGACATAAGTTTGGTTTTCTAACCAGAACTTATCTCAATCAGATGTATCTAGCGTTTTTAATTATTATATATGAAATTTTTCAACGTAAATTTAAATTTAAATCAAAAGCTTTATAAAATCAAATGAAACAATATCAGGAAATGTCTCTCTAGTCCTTTAGTGTTTGTCATGATTTTATTTTAGAGCCACTATAACATCTGTGACAACATTTAAAGAATGTTTTTGTATCATATTAAATGCAGTAAATAAATTTATAGTACTTTTTTCATATAGTTTTTTAAACTATCTAATTTTTTTTTGTTATCGAATTAATGTAATATAATTTACCTTTAAAAATTAGTCAAATTAACTTTCGATAAGCGCAACATGACAAACAAATCCTAATAGAAAAAATATATAATTGAGACTTAATTTTTTTTTAGTAAAATTTAAAATTTAGTCGTACTTCTATGTGAAAATCGAACTTATAATAAGAAAAGAAAACTAGGTATATGGTTGGCTTCATTAAATACGAAAAACGGCGAGCTTCCTGAATACCAAAAGGAAGCATTGAAAGCTAACTATAGCAGTACTGAAGTAATTAAGATGATGCATTAACTAATTTTCGGAGCTGCACTCCCAAATTATTATTGTTGTCTTGAAGAAATTTTAGACTAAAGTGGCCATCACTGATATCATTTATGTATGAAATTTCGTCAAAAAATTACACAATATATATGTTAAATGACAACTTATTAACATAATTACAAAGATATACATGAAGATTTCTAGCATAATGAAAAAGGCCTATATAGGGTACGGTTCTTAATTTGACGTCAGTTTATAACTATGATCTTTAATTTTGGGTATGCACAAGTAGACACTTAAATTGTATAAAATTGAATAAGTATACACATTCATACTACATGACACTCTACTAGACAATTTTGTATTCTGCGTGACGTCCTATGTATATTATGTCATGTAAGACACGTGTGTCTATTTATTTAATTTTATATAAATTTAAATACCTATTTGTGCACACTCAAAATTGAAGGACATAGTTATTCGCTGAAACCAATACTATAAAACTATATAAAACTTATATGGCACTCAGGTTTAATTATTATTTTAATTTGATAAATAATCAGTCTCCTAGATGGGAAGCGTGTAGGATCCCTCTTTTTGCCCAAGTTTCCATCATTCTTGTACCTTTGCGGTTAGGTCTTTCACCTATTTAAATAGGCAAGACAAAGGTCATTTTACCAAACCTAACATCAAGGCATTTTACGTTGATGATGACAATTTTTTATTTTAAAA
Organism: Solanum habrochaites; assembly: GCA_027704765.1. Taxonomy (NCBI): domain Eukaryota; kingdom Viridiplantae; phylum Streptophyta; class Magnoliopsida; order Solanales; family Solanaceae; genus Solanum; species Solanum habrochaites. The sequence goes on along the minus strand of JAKWJA010002489.1, from coordinate 95,587,202 downwards.
AAAATATACCGCAATGATATATGTCTCATAAGAGCGATCATCGATCTACTTATTTTTAGTTAAATTTCATCTAATATTTAATATTTATATTAAAATTTAATTACATTTATATATAAAATATCTCAATTATGCACTATTATCTAACACGACATTGTTGTCATCTCCAAATATTTATAAGATTGATCTCCTTGTAATAATTAGAGTAAATTGGCCAAATTATAACTTGTTATGTTGATGATAAATAGGTTAAAAATACTATTAAAACACAATATTAATTAGAATTATCCACAAATTATCAAGCAGTCCCATTAAGACAAAGTGGGACCCACGCGCAAGGACAGCTTGTTTCCTATTTATTTTTTCTCCTGCATTAACCCCAAAGAGACTTCTCCCTTTTATAGAAAGCCTAACAACTCCCATATTTATCATCCCTTTACCTTTTGCACCCCTAATATATCCACTATTTTGCATGTTCTAAAACCACTTTTTAAATAAAACTTTTTTTTTCATTTCACCTCAAATAAAATCATTTTAAATTATATTACGAAAATCTAAGTTTGACTATGTTAATATTCGATGATAAAAATAATATACTTGTTGACCTTTCACTTTCCTTAATAACTTATTTATTATTCTACTAAATTATTTTTATTCATCATATTTTGAAAATCTAATTTAATCATTGATACTTGGTATACATACTCAATAATAAATATAATTTTTTTTAACTAAAATAAAATTGCCTTTAGGACAAAATAGAATGGAGGTGTTGACAAATTTGTAAATTTAGCAGCACGGGGTTAAAGTGGAAAAAAGTTAAATTTATAGGCATCGAAAATGCAAAAAATATATATATATATGTTGTCCCCACTCCTACTCACTTGACTTTTTTATCCACTCTATAAAGAAAGCAAACAAAAATTCCAAATTCCCAACTTTTTTCCTCCCCTTTCTTCCCACAGTCTCCGCCGTTCAATCTGCACAACTTTTTCATTGTCACACTCTGCGATTCTTCTTTATACCCAACTGGAAGAAAACCCTAAATACACTTCTCTTTAAGGAAAAAAAGTTAAAGTTTTTGAGTCATTCTGTAGAATTTTCTTGAACAAAATGAAGTTGAAGAAACCCCATCTGGGTTTTGTGTGTTTCTTGATATTATTGTCGTTTGTTGTCTCTGTATACTCTCAGGGCAGTGCAGCAACAGATGCTGCAGTGATGCAAGAGTTGAAGAAGGGAATCAGCCCACCGAGTTCACTAAAATGGGACGATCCAAACCCCTGTAAATGGGGTAAAGTTCAGTGTACTAAAGATGGTCGTGTAACTAGGATTCAAGTAGGGAATCAAGGGCTAAAAGGTTCTCTACCACCGAGCATGAATAACTTGACGGAATTGCAGGTGTTTGAAGTTCAAAATAATGCACTTACTGGGCCGATTCCGAGTTTTGCTGGGATGAATTCGTTGCAGACCATTCTTCTTGACAACAATGGGTTCACTTCAATTCCTATCGACTTTTTTGAGGGTATGACTAATTTACAAACTGTTAACTTGGATGCCAATTCCTTTTCGCCATGGTCTGTACCAGAGAGTTTGAAAGATGCTACTTCTCTTCAAAGTTTCTCTGCTAATTCTGCTAATATTACTGGTAAAGTCCCTGATTTCTTTGGTGGAGATACCTTTGTTAGTTTAACAGATTTGCATATGGCCTTCAATAATTTTGAGGGACCCCTGCCCTCGAATTTTTCGGGTTCTTCTATCCAAACGTTGTGGTTAAATGGTATCCATGGTAAGTTGAATGGTTCAATAGATGTGGTACAGAACATGACCGCATTAACCCAACTCTGGTTTTCAGGCAATCAGTTTACAGGCCCTTTGCCTGATTTTTCGGGCTTGACTCAGTTGAGAGAGTGCAATTTGAGAGACAATAGCTTCACTGGTCCAGTGCCAGACTCATTGGTTAATCTTCCTTCATTAAAGATGGTTAATTTGACAAACAACTTTTTTCAAGGGCCTACGCCAAAATTTCTATCTTCAGTGCTAGTGGATATGTTGGATAATACCAATAGTTTTTGTTTGTCACAGCCGGGTCCTTGTAACTCACAAGTTAATACGCTGTTGGCTGTGGCTAAGGATGTGGGGTATCCCACGGGGTTTGCGGAGAATTGGAAGGGGAATGATCCTTGTTTGCCTTGGATTGGCATAACTTGTGATGGTGGGAATATTACAGTGCTGAATTTTCAGAAAATGGGACTTACAGGGACAATCTCTCCCAACTACTCGTCCATTACGTCGTTACAGAAGTTGATCCTAGCAAATAATTTTCTTACAGGAACTATTCCGAATGAGCTCGTTTCGCTGCCAAACCTAAAGGATTTTGATATTTCTAACAATCTTATTTATGGAAAAATCCCACCATTTAGGAGCAATGTACTGGTTAAATATGATGGCAATGTCAATATTGGGAAAGATAATCCACCTCCTTTTGCACCTTCCGGGAGCACTCCTAGTTCACCCGATGGAGGTGGACAAACTCATGGGAATGGTAATAAAAAATCTTCAACTGGAGTTGTTGTGGGCTCAGTGATAGGTGGTGTTTGTGGTGCCGTTGCGGTTGCTGGATTATTTGTGTTTTGTCTTTACAGGACTAAGCGTATGCGGTCCGGTAGAGTTCAGAGTCCACACACAGTTGTTATTCATCCTCATCATTCAGGATCTGACCAAGATGCTGTTAAGATCACAGTTGCTGGTTCAAGTGTCAATGGAGGGACAACTGAAACGTACAGTTGTGGAAGCAGTGCACCTGGGGACTTGCACATTGTTGAGGCTGGTAACATGGTGATTTCCATCCAAGTTTTGAGGAATGTCACGGACAACTTCAGCGAGGAGAATATATTGGGGAGAGGTGGATTTGGAACTGTTTACAAGGGGGAGTTGCATGATGGAACTAAAATTGCTGTTAAGAGAATGGAATCTGGTGTTATGAGCGAGAAGGGGTTGGATGAGTTCACGTCTGAGATTGCGGTGCTTACTAAGGTCCGCCACAGGCATTTGGTGGCACTGCTAGGATATTGCTTGGATGGAAATGAGAGGTTACTTGTATATGAATATATGCCACAAGGGACAGTCAGCAGGTATCTTTTCAACTGGAAGGAAGAAGGGATAAAGCCCCTTGAATGGACAAGGAGGCTAATCATTGCACTGGATGTTGCAAGGGGTGTTGAATATCTTCATGGTTTAGCTCAACAGAGCTTCATTCATAGAGATCTGAAGCCATCTAACATTCTTTTGGGAGATGATATGAGGGCTAAAGTTGCAGATTTTGGACTTGTTCGCCTTGCTCCCGAGGGAAAAACTTCATTGGTTACTAGGTTGGCTGGAACTTTTGGCTATCTTGCACCAGAGTATGCAGGTAAACTTCATCATATGACCTGTTAATTTTACTTATATTTTTGCATATATTTGATTGCATAAATGGACGTAGTTAGTGTATTTAAGGCCAATAATATTAGATTAATAGGCTTAACAGGACACGGTGGAAGTAGGAACTGCTTCCTCTCTTGTTTTGGTCTGCATCTACAGACCATCAGGGAAGCCTATTTTAGCCGGATTTTTGATGTTTTGAATGGGTCTCAACTTGAAATCACTCTCTAAAATCCAATACCTAGTTATTTGTTTAGCTGGATTTTGTCCTTTAAATAGTGTTGACACCTTTTTTGGATTTTGTAAGCTCTTTGATTTTAGCTAGGTTCTTGTACTGGAGCTAACTCTCTTGTACACTTTTGCTAATATCATCTCCCTGATACAGTGGAAGTAAAACCAATAGAGAGTTGGGAACATTACCTTTATCAAAAATACGAATCAATTCCTATAGAGTTAGAGAAGTTTCTATGGTGAGAACCTGAAAATAAGCAATATGCCTCTAATCAAGGCAAATTCAAATACTTCTTAGAAATGCTTGACTTTTTGCTTGACAGTCAAAACCTAAATCTACTTCTTCAATAAGATGTAGGAATTCCTGGTAACCTTTATCTTATATCCACAAGTTAGTTATGTTACCGCCATTTAGGTGTTGTGCTCTTGTGTTGAATGATGATTTTTTCATATTACGGAAGAACACTTGCCTTTCTGATTGTATATTTTCTTCCTTGATGATAAAGCTGTGTTGCTGTTGTTCATTTCCTTAAGGCTCAGATCAAGTGTAGTTTATCTCCTTTAGGCATTGATCGGGTTCTTTCATTTGGTTTCTTGTTTACATTTTATTCTCCCTATCCAACTTTAATTCAATTTAATAGCTCTCATCTTGAATTGCATCATTAGTATGAAAGAAACTGTTAATACTTGACTATTTTGTTTCATTGGGCAGTTACGGGCCGAGTAACCACAAAGATTGATGTGTTTAGCTTTGGTGTAATCTTGATGGAGCTAATTACTGGAAGAAGAGCTCTGGATGAATCTCAGCCCGAGGAAAGCATGCATCTGGTCCCATGGTTCCGCAGAATGCATATAAATAAGGAGACATTCCGTAAGGCCATTGACCACACAATCGATCTTGATGAAGATACTCTGGCCAGTGTCAGCAAAGTTGCTGAGTTGGCTGGTCACTGCTGTGCTAGGGAACCCCATCAGAGACCAGACATGGGTCATGCTGTCAACGTGCTTTCCTCCCTGGCTGAGCTCTGGAAGCCAGCAGAAGTGGACGAGGATGAAATATATGGAATCGATTATGACATGACGCTACCTCAAGCAGTTAAGAAGTGGCAGGCTCTCGAGGGAATGAGTGGCATTGACGGGTCTTCTTCATATATTGGAAGCAGTGATAATACACAAACAAGTATACCCACTCGGCCATCTGGATTCGCCGATTCATTTACGTCAGTGGATGGACGATAATTTGATTGTCCAACTATACTGGTGTGGCTTTTGACCCAATGTATTGCCCTTTAAAGGGTTGGTTTGTTCATTCCTTGTGCTCATCCATCTTTGCCTTCTTTTTCTCCTCGTCTCGGTTCTTACAGGTTTTGTTAAGATCCTAGTGACAATATGAAGTTGCTTTCATCTGATTCTTCTTGAACTTTTACTACCCTGCCTGTGCCTTCTTTCTAGGAGTTATCCAATGTGCAAAAATCTCTGATTTCATATTAATTAGTTTGGATATTCATTCATATTTTATGATCTCCATTGAAAGTCTTTTCTCTGGTGTCTAGATTTTAAGTCATCAAGAGATTCTAATATGGGAATATCAACACTTGGCCTTGCAAATATAGATTCTCTTGTAACCTTTATGTAATGAAATATGTTATCTTATTAATGGCTGATGACGTTTGGCTACAAAACAATAATAAAGGTGGGGCTGCAATGCAGATTTTTTTGTCATGATTTGCAGAGATTTAAGTCAACCACATCCATTAAAAATGCCGTGAAAAGAGACATGGAGGAATTATTACTTGTTAATTAGTGTCATGTGATATAAATATTAAACTAATGCAAAGTTCCATTTTGCCTGTTTCTTTTAAGATTGGGATAATTAATGGATATGATTACCCTTTTTCCATTTGTAATGAAACACTGAATCTCCTGTCAGATCAGCCTTGTCGAGGTAAAAATTCCACGTGTTGTACCAAAATTGCCAAGTGCAAGACCATAGATGTAGTTGAGCAGAATAGAGAATTCAAAATTCAAGACTTTTTTTTAATAATAATTCAGTCAAAGTGTCACAGCAGAATTTGCCCCAATGGACTGGTAGATATTTAAACAGGTTTTTCTTTTGTATCGATATGGACTGGACTGCCCAAATTTTAGATGGGTTGACTAAATCAAATGAGTACAAGTAATAGTCAGTGTGGGGTAGCAGAAACGGAACTCTTGTAAAAATTAAGTGCCTCAAATAATAGCCAAATATAATTTAGGTTGCTTCCGTGTGTAAGCAGAAACCAACTATAAAGCTGCCATGTAATGTTTCATATTATGTGCTCATGGAGAAAAGCAAGTTTTTAAAGTTCTTATACTTCTGTTGCCTTATGCTAATTCAACATCTAAGAAGCACTTTGTACTAGTGCATACGGAGCCTGGACCTGGTACAAGATTGTGGCTCAGGGCATAATGTCACAGCTCTGGACATGGGTGCTTCGGGATCAAACCCAAACAGGCTCTCGAAATCCCACATTTTTCTGATTACTTGAGTCCACTAATGGGCTTCACTCCCTGCTGATAAAAAAGTAGTTCTTGTTGTCCATAGCTTTGGTGGACTCGCCATTTCTAGAGCCATGGAAACCTTCCCGGAAAAGATTTCAGCTGCTGTATTTCTCAGTGGTCTAATGCCTGGTCCAAATATCAATGCAACCACCGTCTACAATAAGGTACCAATGAGATGATTTGTTATGTTTCCTTAAATGTTTGAAACTAAATATATTTGGTTTTAGGCGATCAATGCAGTAATAACTCAACCTGGTACTCCTGTTACATACCATAATGGACCTACAAATCCTCCAACCACTGTCATCCTGGGTCCGCACTACTTGGCAACTAATATTTATCAACTGAGCCCAATTGAGGTAAGAAAATACTAATACAAATATTTACTGTAACTGAAATAGATTGCTAAATAAATTATGTTATTCTGGTCATTAAAATCGCCCTAAAGTAACTACTTTCGCCAAAAACTATTAATCGGCTATCACCTACTGGAAAATTTTAATAATTTGTCCAAATTACAGATGTATTTGCAACATCAACTTGGAAGTGATTTAAAATCTTTTGTTTCCCTACTTCGTGTTAGGATTTGACGCTGGCCACTACACTAGTTAGGCCATTTTATTTATATCGCGTGGAAGATGTTTCTAAGGAGATAGTTCTTTCAAACAGAAGATATGGATCAGTTAGACGAGTGTTCATTGTTGCTGCTGACAGTAAAGCTTCTAATAAGGAATTTTCACAGCTGATGATTGAAAAGAATCCACCGGATGAAGTGAAAGAGATCCGGGGTTCTGACCACGTGACCATGATGTCTAAGCCCCAACAACTTTACACTACTCTTTTGAGCATTGCCAACACGAATTGATTTTTAGCTTTTAGTTAAGAAGAATAAGTAAGACAAGTTTAAGACTAAGAATAAAACATCAGATAATTCACATATCTGATGGCTGATGTATTTTATTTGACATTTCAATCATTTTCAGTGTTTGGAATTGACATCAATAAACGACTTCTATTTCCTATGATTATTGAATTTTAGTTCAATTTGGTTAAATCTCATCAATGGGGTCAAGAGAGTGGCTAAGAAAAAGAAGTTTGTGGTCCTGGTGGATTCTCGAGCAACACACAGTTTAATAAATACAAATAGAGCAGGAGAGATCATAAAGCATGTGCCCAAAAGCGAACTAATCTGTTTAAAATTTTGATTTCAGTTCATTATTTCTCTAATAACTTAAACTTTTACATTGGATGATTACAGAGTTAAAAGTAATTACTGAAGACGATAATAACATTTAGTGGAGTGCCTTTAGTAGGATGTGCTTTGGAAATCCAAGAAGTCACAAGCCTAGAGGAACCTTGCTTGCCCACTTCTTCAAATAATAGCCAAACTCCATTAAAAATCAAATGCCTCAAATAATAGTGGCTGTTAATTAAGAAGAATAAGGCGGACATGTGTAAGGCTGAGAACAAAACTTGAGTCAATTCACACATTAATATGGAGATCATGGAAGTCCACATTATCATGCTAATCAATTTGACATTTCAATAATTTCTTTTTCCTTTCATTCTAATTTCAGTGTGGATTTGACATCAATAAAACAACCTCTATTTCATGTAATTACTTAATTTATGCTATAGACCAAACAGCTAAATCTCATCAGTATGATAACTGTATTTGTGCATGAACAAGACATTGCAAAGAAACTAGCTTTGTCATAACAGAATTATGAATGTCTTTTAGAGGTAGCTGGGTAATATATACGAGTATCCACTCATATTTACTCATTTTAAATGGGTTGGGTAGCCAACTCATCTGAAAATGGGTAAAAACGAATAATACTCATATTTATCCATTTAAAAGTAGGTATTTGACTGGAGATTCTTACATTTTTTTGGCATTGGCTGGGTGGGTGGTGCGTTCATATAAATTGAACGGAGACTCGGGATTAGAATAACTGCAGGACAAGCTAAGACAAGTTCTTTTTATTTATCACTCTTACCATTTATAATAGGATGTAATTTGGCAAACCAAGAAGGGGACCTTGCTGGGCCAAGCTGGGACTACTAACAGTGAGGCTACAATCCCCAGGCTTCTAATACATTGCTCGCCCACTTCCTCAAATACTATTCAACTTAAGTTTGCTTCGGTATGGAAGAAAGAGTTAGCAGAATCCAAACTCCTCCAACTATAAAGCTTCCACGTGAAGTTTCATATTATGTGCTCATTTTTCAATAGATATGGAGAAAAGCAAGTATCTGACGAGTCTAGCAATTCTAATACTTGTGGTTCCATATGCAAATTCAACCTTGCCAGGGCCTAGAGCTAAGAAACACTTTGTGTTAGTTCATAGGGGAAGCCATGGAGCCTGGTGCTGGTATAAGATTGTGGCATTGATGAGATCTTCAGGGCATAATGTCACAGCTATTGACTTGGCAGCTTCAGGTATTAACCCCAAGCAGGCCCTTGAAGTCCCACATCTGTCCGATTACTTTAGTCCCCTAATAAAGTTCATGGTTTCAATTCCTGCACATGAAAAAGTGGTTCTTGTAGGCCATGAGTTTGGTGGCTTTGCCATTTCTAAAGCCATGGAAAGTTTTCCCGAAAGGATTTCAGTTGCTGTATTTGTCACTGCTCTAATACCTGGTCAAACTCTCAATGCGACCACCATCTACACCGAGGTACGATTTTCCATATTCCGAACTTTGGCCATGAGATGATCTGTTATGTTTGCTTACACTTTCACGTATTTGAAACTAAATATACTTTGTTACAGCTCTTGGCATTCACTGGTGTATTATCTGCATTGGATAATCGTGTTACTTATGATAATGAACCTACCAATCCTCCAACAACCTTGAGTTATGGTCCCAAGTACTTGGCAACTAAGTTTTACAATAAGAGTCCAATTCAGGTAAGCAAAGCATAATACAAATATATAATTGAAGTAGCCACAAGTTCTGTTATTCTGGTCAAGTGAATCGCCCTAAAGTGACTAATGAATTGTTTTGCAAAACATTATTAGTAAGCAAACTTTAAACTAGTTTATCCAAATTCTAGATCTATTTGAGTACTTACCGCAACATTGACATGAAACTGACTTAAGTTAGTTATTTTCCCTTCTTGGTGTTAGGATTTCGTGCTGGCCACTACAGTCTTAAGGCTGATATATGTATACAGTGTGGAAGATGTTTCTAAGGAGATAGTCGTTTCAAATAGAAGGTATGGATCAGTTAAGCGAGTATTCATTGTTGCTGCCGATGATAACCTTCTGAACTAGGAATTTCAAAAGTGGATGATTGAAAAGAATCCACCTGATGAAGTGGAAGAGATCGACACGGCTCTGACCACATGCCCATGATGTCTAAGCCCCAAGAACTTTTTACCACTCTTCTGGGCATTGACAACAAGTATACCTAATTAGAGCTGTTGATGATGAAGAATAAGGGGTCATTTGTAAGGCTGAGAACAGAACATCAGTCAATTAACATATATGTGATGCCACTTTATATGGCCATCTTAGTTTTTTCATGGGAATTCTAAAACCTTGCTAGTTAATTTGATATTTCAATCATTTTCTTTTGATTGTTAATTTCTTTCATTGTAATTTCAATGTTTGGCTCCATCAATAAAATAAAAGCGTCCTCTATTTCCTGAACACATTTACTGAAATTTTATTCATTTGAATAATCTCGATGGGAATAAGGAATATCACATATATTATACTGAAGAATCAGAACAATATGAATGAAAAATATGATGTAGATGGACAAGAATTTATTGATCTCACTGAGGCCATTTGCTAAGAAAAAGAAGTTTTTAGTACTAGTGGACTTTGGAGCAACCCACAACATTATAAATGAAAGAGAAAAAAATTAGAGCAAAAGTATTATTTAGTACTGCACAAACTATCCTTGTGCTTGAGGTTTGACATCTCTATTCAATGGCAAGTATATCATGTACTAATTTTACGATACTATTTCGTTGGGGGGGGTGAACCAGTCGTAGATATTAATACTTTTTATTTATTGTCATTGACCTTCATTATGATCTAGAGAACAGAGGGCAACATGCTTCAGAGTATTGCATGATCTTCAGAAGTCAATTTTAAAGCTTGGCATTGCTAAGAGCAAATTTAATCTTTGAGAACGCTTTTAGGTCTTCCCACTCATCCTATCTTGGAGAAGTAACGATCAACTCATCATCTCTAATTAAGTTCCAGTTTGAGGGCTCCCCACTTAAAATATGAGACAAGATGAGCACAAATGAAAGAAGCTCTTGATCGATAAACGCAGGGAATTAATCCATGATCAAATGACAGAACGCAAACTTAGATTTCTATCCCTGTCGAGCAATATGCTCTGTGACCTGTCAGTAAAAGTGTCAGTCAGTCGTGGTAATGCATAAAGGGGTGGCTGAAGATGGCATATTCTACCTCAAAGATCTTGCTAATCGCCCCTGAACACATTACGAGCCATCCGATACTCAGGACAGGCAACTACCAAACACTTTGGAAGCCTGCCCTTCTCTATCTGGAACCGAAAAAGGCAACCAATGACAATCTGGCAGATACACTGAACTCTCCAAAATGTTTGTAGCCAAATCAAGGCATTAGGACCGTGCAGAAAGAGATTCAAGATGTGGTTGTGAGCAAGACTTCATCATATTTTTTATTTGAAGAACTTGTGTCACCGATCATACTAGTATAGTATCGAAATTTTAAAAATTCAATACAGTAATCATTAATCCAGAGTAATTTACAATTATCCTTTCTGATGAACGTTACAAACAAAAATGAGGCCCTAAGGGTCACCATTTTAGATAGTTAGCCAAGTCAGCTGGGTCAAGAAAGAGAGAACTTTCGTTCATATTTCAAGGTTTTTATTCATAGAGTTCTCAGGACATAGCGACAAACCTACGAGAGTATCTAAAAGGTTGAGCCAGGAAAAGAGTGGACATATATTGTGGCTTACCAATGCCGTTATTATGGTACCATCTCATAAGATTGCAAAATCTGTATGAATATATGATAATATGAATTAGAAATATGATTTTGGTATTCATCTACCAACTCTTTCCATTAGGCACAAAAATTCAACAGCAGCGCACATAAATACTTACAGTTCCTAGGATTATGCTGAAATATACCTACCTCCTTATGGAATTAATGTGCATAACAAGAACACCTTCAAACCATACACACCACGGTTGATTATACAATTCGTTAACCTCCCCTCTGATCCAACCAGCTTAAGTATCTTTCCTTATTATTAATACTAGAAATATGAACGTTTGCCGTATTTCTCCTACATGACCAATCTGATCACCTTGAAGCAAAGAATGGTACGAATTGGGTAACAACGTAATGTATCACAAGTATTTGATTGCCTTACTGATCTCACGGAAATTTTAAGGCTTTGTGGGGGGCTTCTTCAGCGTTAATAGTTAAGAGTATCCATTCATCCTTCAATGTCCAAGCCTTCCCTTTTCCTATAAAAAAATTGCATGGCAATAGTTCTTACACGTACGTTTAGTAAACACTAAATTTATCCTAACTTTACATAAGTATTTCCACAGGAAAAAAAGGATACAATCAAACGACCATCCCTCTCCAACTTACAAGAGTAGATATGATTTCTTCACTTGGGGGGGAGGGGGGCCCTTCGAGAGAAAACAGTGATTAAGATCTTCATCTAATGGCAACAATTGGCAGAAAGTAAAACTGGTGCACAGTTGAGAAAGAGGTAATGAAAATCCAAAGACTAAAGATTTGTTCTAATTGAACAATATTTTTCCTAGAGACATGGGAACTTTGGGATGCTATCCCTCATCTTAAGCTTCTAATGGTGATATAAAGTAGAGAAAGTAGTCCTAAAACAACAGGAAGATAAAATAATATGAGAGCAAAATAAAAATAAAGGGCATAGACGAAGACTTTTGTGATATGCCATCAATATAATGTTCTTTAATAAGTTCAAACAATCATCTCTAGGCACTGGGACTGTGTTTAGAAGGTAAGCTTCCATTAGCAAGAGAAAACACATCACAATAGAGATATTAAATGAACTCACTTGTGATAAGGACTTTCTTCTTTCAAGTTTGGTGTGTGGGAGAAGCAACTTATGATAGCAGATATAGCATCTGGATCACTCGAATTGACTTTAACTAGTGCTTGTTCTAAAAGTGGCAATTTCTGTGAACAGAAGGAAGAGATAAACGATTGAAATTAGATCAGATAAATAAATATTACGCAATCTGATGTATATCGAGAGCAATGAACCACACTTTAGATATGCCAATACAATTCACAAAGGCCTTCTACACCCCCAAATGCAAATTATAGCTCAAATATCTACTAGTGGCTAAAAGAAGATTCCAAAAATCCATCTAAGAACACCATTCCAAGCATGGCTGACAAAATCCGAATTCCAACAAGCATGCTTAGCTTGGAACTGCAGGGAATATTTTTCCAAGTACTTTGACTTCATATTTATTGGTACAAAGGGCATATCAGTGTTGCCTTTGTGATAACATACTGACCAGTTTACACATAATAGTAACAGAAACCTAATTGATTTCCTACAGAAGCAATTGTAAATGGGAAGAACAAGCTGAAAATTGAGGATGGAGAGTATACATCCGATGAAACAAAGTGGGTTGCAAGACCACAAGCAAGCATTTCAGCTCCATCCAACCTAGAACCAGTAAGGCCAGCATATTCCCCTGCCAAAGAGTATCAAAATTAGCTAATGGAAAACAAGATATAATATTTGTACGTACAAATTCCTTGGGCATCATGCAGCATAGAAAAAAGAAATGCTCGTCCCAAATAATACACATAATCAGATAACGGATTCAGGGAAAGAATCATATTTCTAAATAAAATCGGGTATAATTCATTAAAACACGTCAGTGATTTAATTAAAAACCCCAATTTTCAAATATCCTGGTAGAGAAGATTCTATACATGTCTTCAAGGATATTTTACATTGGTAATGATTAAAAGAAATTCAGGGATCACCATGAGAGGTTGAAAACTAAGGCTGATTTCTATAATAACTAAAACTTCAAAATTCAGCATAACTGTGAAAACTAAGGTTCAGTACCTGTAGGGAGAAAGTTCTATAGACACTTCTATGTGAAAAGGATTGACCTTAGTTTGTGTGATTAGGCGACCAAGATCACGTGAATGGCAATGGGGTGAGAAGTAGATAATATGTCCGAAGACTCAGACTGTAAGACCCATCTCTCAACATATTGCGCTAAACGCTTTTAAATGGGCACGTACACGCTTTTGACCACTTCTCTACAGGAGGCAAAACCTTCTTCTGCTTTTTAGCTCTTTAGATTATTTTTATGTAAAGAATTCGTGGATGAAAGCACACAATACAAGGCCCAGAAGTATCTGAGCTAACATTTGTCTTGAGATATCCTCAACTAGTGGAGCTCAAGGAACCAGGTAGTGACTTGAATTTCAAACAATGAAAAGTAGCAGAGAACTCCACAATGAAACCTGAGTGTATTACAGTAATAGCAGTAATTTTCTTTAAAATTATGAACAATATAATGTGGTAGTGAAATTACCAAAGAATCCTGGAAGTCTTGATAAAAAGTAAGAGGCGCCTACATCAGGGAAGTGTTCCCGAAACTGTTTCGCATAGAAATACCTATAGAACACATACACAAATAATTACATTGGACATGAAGTTTCGGCATCCAATTAACACAGCAGCACCAGTATAATAATCTACATATTACAGATTTGTTAAACGTTTGTTCCTCTAACTTTGCTCTAAGTGTATATATCCTCTTTTGTATGAGAAAAATAAAATAATTATGAACACCAGACAAATGATCATCCAAATATACTGTGGGAAGATTGGAGTAGTGTCAGGATGTGTGGCTAACCTGGGGTAGAGTTGTGAAGGCTCTGAGACATAGTACTAAACGTTCTGCTGGATATAGCTCCTCTCAACTCCACTGCAGAGATTTCCGAGCTATTTTGCTACAGCGATTCCAAATGAACAACTTCGTATATGGCTTAATCCCTAAAAGAGAAGATATAAAAAGACAAATTGAAGTCAAAAACCACAAAGAATGTGGCAAAGCTCCACTACAAAAGGACAACAACGACCAACTCGACTAATCTACTACTGCAAGATTAGAGGCAATACCCGACTTTTCCTGTTGCAACTCGAAATCTACCCCAATGTATAGAAGCACCAGCTCCGCTCCCAGACAATTCCATAAGGGAGAACTTCATATGGGGAGTCCAACAAGAATTAAGGAACATCGCAACGAAGTTATATCACAGAACCAAAATTGGACATCAATTTCTTTCACCTGGTTTTGCTATACGTTGCCATCACATAGTTCAAGGGTACTGTCTTTAGGAAAAAATCACGCACAGTGGCTTTCCAGTTACTGTAAGCTGCGAAATAAATATGTTTGAGAAGTCATCAAGAGTTAGTGAGACAAGGTTCAAAACTCTGTGGATAATGGGTCTGCAGCAAGGTTTGAATCTGTGACATGTGCCTAACCCACACGACATGTTTCGTGCGCTTAGCACTAGACTAAAGTCTAAGGGGTCATTTGTAGTGATATTTTGAAGTTTTCTTGATTTTGGGATACTTGGAAAGGAATGGCCTACTAATTTTTGCCTCCCCTTTGAACTTGAACTGCAGACCTCATTATTCTCCTCTCATTTCATTGACCACTAGATCACATCCATGAGTGGACATTAACTGTTACTATATATTGATTGCTAAAAAACTAATCTCTCAGGAAACTGAGAAACAAGAAGGGAGTTGCCAGGTTAAGAGCAAAACTAGTACAAAGATATGGACTCAGACAAACTATGAGCTTATGAGATTGAAAGAAATTACATGAGGAGTTAAACTTCAGATCACATGGGATCCCCAATTTTATTTGCCACCTACGAAGCGTATTTGACACGATACACCATTTAGCAAATACTTACGAAGATGCTGTAGAATAGTGAAGATCACCAACCAACGATAAAAGCCCTTCTTTCCTGGAAAATCTTGATATCGACTAGTAGTACAACTAAAAGGCACTAATAAGGGGAATTTCAGAACTTTGAAGGACACAACCAGGGCTTGTGACTAAAACCATAAAACATAAAACATAAAACTGCATACACTACAAAAAATTCACTATTCTCCCATTGAAGTTCCCCAAATAAAAATGCTCAGTGGTTATTACCACAAGATATTTGATTGAATCGATAGAAAAGAAAAAACAGTAGATTTTTCATATGGAAAAATTAGGAAGCTTTCCAATATATCAGGCAAGAATCTATTTCTCACCTGCATTTTTCCCCAATGAGCTGGTTCGATGAGAAATCACTGCCATCTATCAAACAAAATTTCCATTGATTCGCAATTGGAAATCTCTAGTTCTGTTGTGAAAAATAGATACATAATCATAAAGGCAATAATAGCTATTTACTACAATTCTAACCGACTCTTGATTAATTCAACAAAATCATTTTGGGTGAACGTTTTTTTTAATACTGTGGACCTGTTCCGAGTGTCAAGAAACATAAGTCCTATATTGCCGCGTGTCTCACGTTTAAACCGCCAACACTGATTGGTCAGAACACAGTGAGATATCACGCAAATCAATGGCACGCTGCCCTGCTGTAGTCTCTAAATATTTTTGTGGGCAAAATCCATCATCAGGTCACCAAGTTACCCTCATGTTAAGCTATGACAGGAAACTTGATTATCACAGAAGATCCTGAAAATACCTTTAATATTATCATCTTCACATTGGGATCTTCTTCACTGGCATAGAAAAGTTCTGTAAGCCGATGTATCTGGATAAACAAACAACTATGACTTATATCATGTCATCATATGTCAAATCAATTTCAATTTTCAATTTCATTAGAAAATTATTCAAATATCCTGTGAAAAGGGGATTGTATGAGTACAAAGTATGCATGTTCATCAAGTAAATATAATAAGAATAACCTGTTCATTATAATTGAATGAGAATACTAAACAAGAATCGAATATCAAATTAGTGTTCTAGCTATCATTATCATGAGCAAACAACAGATTCATGCTTGCTTTCCAAGTCCAGTGATTCAATTTCATTAGGTACCTTTTTTTTTTAATGCTAAAATATGGTTTATAAGTCGAACTGAAAAGCAACACATTAGCCGTTTTAAGGAATTATATACAAAGTTGCATGTTAGTACATCCTTTAACTAGTACAGTGAATAAAAAACATCTTAAAGTATTTAAAATATTTTTATATCTTGTGATCTGTTTGATTAGATTTGTCAAATTAGGAAAGAGTATTGTTTTTCTAAAATTAAAAAAATATATATTTTATTACCTATGAAAAAAATCAATTATTTTCGTATGAAAATATTTTCAAAGAAAACATCTTCCTTAGCATCTGCTTTGACGAGAAAGCAGATAAACAAGAAACCACTCAAACCAAGACTTATTGGGTAATTTTTCGAAAAAAAATAGTAAACTGGCAAATTCTCCAAATTTCAGAATTTCAAAAACAATGGAGAGAGTTACGACGAGGAATAGGCAATAGGCAATAGCAGAAGGGAATTAGGATTGCTTACATAGAAATCCGCCGTCGTGATGCCATTGATCGGAACCCTAGCTCCGGATTACGATCCGGATGATCAAGACAACAACATTGAATCCTAAATCCGAACCCATATTCAGATTCGGATTCGGATTCGGATGCTGGTGAAAAGGGTTAGCGATGGCATTGGGCAGAGTGATTGCGGGGCGGGGCAGGTTAAAATCGGATACGGAGTAGTTTGGTTAACGGTATTATTCCTTTTCTTTTTTCTCTTTTTTCTCAGTTTCCAAAGCAACTTAATTTTTTCTTGAATCAGTAAATTATGAAATCCCGTTTTGATAATTCTCGAATTGAATTCTCTTTTTTCATTCGATATTTTAATGCTAATTTTCAATTGCAAAATTAGAATTTAATTTAACACATAAACAAGATATTCACGACTTTAAGGAAAAGAAATGAGGCCTTAGGCCATTAACTAGGAAATAATTTTTTCTATTTATCATGTTTATGATAATAAAGGCATTATTTTATTTGTTACATTATATTTATTTTTAACACAATAAGTTAGCTAATTTTTATAATAAAAAAATATCATTTGGAAGTAGCAATTTGTCATACCATTTGGAATGAAAGTGCATTCAACATCTCTGGCCTATTTAATATGAATGTTCTAACGCTTCCAGTCTCCTCCACCAAAATCTGAAAACAAAAAATAATAGTTGCTATTATTTTTGTGATTTGGTAAATGCATGGGGGTAAAAAAATTCTAAAATAAAAGGGAAAAAAATGCATTATAGATAGATATCCACGAAGAAACAGAGATAATCAATAAGCTTGTAATTAATTACAAAAAAAATGAGACTGCACCTCACTGTTAGAAGAGGTTTTAGGCTTAGCCATGATGGGTTTTCAACTTCTTTGGGATTGACTGAGAAGACAAGTTTGTTGTCATACATGTAGTTATAAGCTATATATAATAATTAAATTGAATTTTAATTACTCTAAAATATAATACTATGTCTATCCACTTTTATTTTTTAAATATTGATCTGATTAATTTTTAAAGTTAAATTATGTATACAGAGTGACAAATCAAAATTTTTAAGATTTTCAGCAGTAAAATTCTAAGTTTTTTTTTCATAGAGAAGAGTGAAAGAGGAGGACACCAGGCGCGCAATTCATAAATAACCAAATTGGCGCTTAATAGCAATTGTAACGTCGTGCTAGGAGTACTGAAATTCCAGCAAAAACCACCCAAATTCCTAACATATTCTTTGATGGCCACGTAGTCTCTACCACACATTGGAAGAGTAAAACAACAACTCACAACACTTCTCTAAATGTAGGGGCCATTATTGACCTCAAAGTATCCCAGAGTTTTCTTACCTTTTTTTTAATTACTTAATAAACCATAAAAATTAAAATACTTTTTTTTCTTTTTCTTAAATGTGTGTAACATTCAATCTACCTCAATTGTTGATTTTTGTTTATTCCTTCTTAATTCACAAAAATTTGATATTCAATCATGCAGTTATGAAAAACAACTATTTCATATAAAAGGTTATTATATATATCGCAAATCTAGACCACTCCACTAATATTCTTGCATTCAGGCCACTAAATTGTTAATTATTACGATTCCCAATATTATTTATGTCATAATATGATACAAATGAAAATTTGGAGGTTGATCATTTTTATTGTTTCAATATAAAGTTGTTATTATTGTAATTATATCTGTATTTTGAATTTTAAATTGTTATTATTATAACTTACATTATTATTTACTTCAATTGTCAAATAATGTATGTTAACTTCCATTGATTCATCTTTTATGTGACAACTGATTTGAAAGTTTTACTTACAATCCAAATATACTCATAAATTTCATTAGTTATTGTTGTTCAGTGTAATTTTTATTTCGTAGACAATTATTGAACTAATTAAAGACAATCACAATATGGGTTAAAAGAAAGATTAATGTACAGTGCCTTAGTTTTAAAAATCAATATTCATTCGCATACCTATTTTATTTACACTAGAATAAGATAAGAAACTTTTTCAAAGTAGAATCGCACAACTAAAAGGTTCACACCTTCCTTTTCACAGTAAACGTCCAAATAATTTTTGATTTTTTTTGCATTTCTCGCGAAATGTTAAATAAATAATTCAAATAATACTTTCACTGAAAGGTCAAATCAATTATTTTATATCTTATAAAAGTTCTTAAAAGTGTTAATTATTGTGATTTATAGTATTTTATATCATTCAAATATATCTGTATTTTTGCATGTCTTCGTTACGTGTCATTAAGAAAATTTTTGAGAATCAACGCTAATTTTTTATATGTCATTCAACTATTATCAATTTCTTTTCTACTTATTATAATTATGATATTTGCATAATTTTTATCAAATATATAAAGTTTTTTTAAAAAATAAGAAAAGTTAATTAAGACGAGAAAATATTATTTGGATATGAATTTACGGAAATAAAATATTAACGCTATATTCATCTACTGAGAAAAATAGTGTGTTTATATTATTACTAAGATCATGTTTTTCTGTTATTATTTAGTATGTTATATCCCACTATGAGCTTCATGTAAGTAATAGAGATGCACTCTTAATTCTAATTTTTACTTGTGAAAAATAAATTAAAGATAAGATATGTAAGAAAATTACATATAACATTTAATTAAAATAAATTATTTTAAAATCTTTAAATTTTATATCAGTATGCTCGTAAAAAGAAAACTTAATTTTAAATCATGAGTTTACCAAGCCCTGAAATTTGTTTTGAATGACATCTCCTACATTATATACATGACTTTATTTACGCAAAAAGTTTGGATTGGGGAAAAGATTGTTATCACAATTTTGATTTAATATTTTTGTAAACAATCTTATTATTTTAAAAATAATAACAAAAAAGTAAACATTAAATTTTTCTCTATGAAAAATTGATATTAAATTTGTTAGTAATTATATTGAGCCCGTATACGGGCTTCGATTATCTAGTATATAGAGAGAAAGTAAAAACTAGTTTCCCTTCTAAGCCACATTAACTGTAGCATATACCTACGGAACAAGTCATCTCATTCTTGACATTAAAACTTTTTAATAAAAAAATTATAGCATATATCTCATCTAGTAAAGTTGATATTTTTTTGTTTAATTGATATTAAATTAGTAATATATATTGTGTTAATATCGTAAGTATTGATACTTGTTAGGATTTTTTTATCTGACTTTCTTGTTATATTTGAATTTTTAATTTTCCCTCAAAGAAAAATTAAAGCATTTTGATTTTATTTTTCCCGAAAAGAAAAAATAATTATTTTTCATATTATGTTTATTCTTTCTTCATATAAAAAGTTTGGAGATCTATAAATTGAAGATTCACATTTTAAATAAAAATACAATAGAATTCACAATGTGATCGTTTAGATAGTTTTTGTTTATGGAGAGATTTGCTCTTTATTTTTTATTCATTTATAATATGTAGGCCAATTGTCATATCATATAATATTATGTGTTTTAATATAGTTTTGTGTGTGGTCTAATCTATCGCGTGACACTTTGATCATTTTCAAATCAACAATAATTTTTCTTAAATAATAATAAATATGTATATAATTAATGCTTCTTGTTCAAAAAATTAACTATTAGTCAACCATGCTATAAAAATTTATGTATATTATTGTGATATCATTAATGTTTCTTGAAATTACTAATCACAATAATAAATTAGAGCAATATGAATGAGAAGATATTTATCACTTAAACAACCCCTCTCTTTTGAATTATTCATTTTATTTGTATGCTCCAAATAAATTACGATGAATTCCAACTGGGCACATCCTATTATTAGTTGTTCACTTCATTTACATTTATGGCCAAATCAAGAGTTGAGTATGTTGTCGGCATGATTAATAGAAAATCTAAAATGCTTATAAATATGTTTATCGCACATTACTTAAGAAAAAAAAGTTATATTATATTATAATAGCGACTAACGGTATCAGTTTCTTTACTCGTCCACCATTTTGAAAAAGATAGTACTCTTCACGCTTAAGAACAGAGAAGATCGCAGAACCAAAAGAAGAAAGACAACACCGTTTATTTTTGTTAAGATTGTATTAGCAATCGAAGAAGATAGTTTATGGTTTACACTTTATTTGCTTGAGATTTAAAAATTGAATTTAAAGAAATTATTTAATTCGTGAATTTTATTCCGCTAAAACAATTAAAGAAGGATAAATCTTACACTGAATGTTGTTTCAATCTTTCAAATTTTGTTCTATAATGTGGTTTTGTCCGGTATTCGGTTATCCCCTTAATTAGTACTTACTGCAAACATATTGTTATAGTTTATATGTAGGTGTGGCAAATGGGGGAATGAGTTTGAGTATGTAATAGTCAAAATATTTGACTCAATCTATATTTGATATGAATAATTAATCAATTTAAAATGAGTTGAGTCAAAAAATAAGTCGAAAATGGACAAATATTCAATTTAACCTATATTTGATATGAATAACTAATTCATTAAAAAATGAGTTGAATCGAGCAAATAAACATAATTTTAAGTATAACTTACATAAATCACATAGTGTAAGATTCTAAATTATATTATATTCTTACTCTT
The DNA here is from genome assembly GCA_027704765.1 of Solanum habrochaites. Lineage (NCBI taxonomy): Eukaryota > Viridiplantae > Streptophyta > Magnoliopsida > Solanales > Solanaceae > Solanum > Solanum habrochaites. The sequence continues at coordinate 95,565,787 of JAKWJA010002489.1, read as the reverse complement.
TTCTATTTTACGAAAATCTCTTAAAATATTAGTCATATGGATACATAAGTTTCATCCAAATACATTAATTGTGATACATAATAAAACTTGTCTGTTGCACTTAATAAGGAATATTAGCTTAAATTAATCATTTCCCACAAATCACTCCACAAATCACCCAGATCTGATTTTCTTTCCCACAAAATACGCAGATCTGACCCTATTTTTCGCTCCCATAATAGGACCCTATTTTTGATATTTAGAAATGGAGTTTAATGTAATAAGGAATTACAACTCTCTCTATCCATTTTTAATTGTTATGATTTCTTTTTTATCTACAAAAAGTAAGAATCTTGACTAATATTTTACAGTATATTTTTTAATCATTATTCATACTACATCCGTTTCATTTTTTGTAACACTTTTCGCATTTCGAGATTCAAACAAGTCTATCTTTGACCGTAAGTTTTTCATAGACCATTTTAACATTTTGAATTATCAATTATTGTGACTTATAGTACTCTTTACGTAATTTACAAATATATAAATTTCATTTCAAAAAATTTGAAGATTTTATACACAAATGTTTGGTCAAAGTTAAACTCTTTGACTCTCGGAAAAAGAAAAGTGTCACATAAAATGAGACTGAGGGAGTATTTAATATGTAAAAAAATTGAACCTTATGATACTTTCCGTATAATTTTTAAATATCTAAATTTTTTATTTAAAATATTGAATTAATGTAATTTTAATTTCAAAATTATAATATTTTTCGTATAGTTTTTGAATATTTGACTTTTTTTGTTTAAAATATCAAACTAATGTCATTTCACTTTTAAAAAGTTAGTCAAATTTACTTTTAGGGAAAATACATCAAATTCCTTCTAAAACTTGGCAGCAAAACACACGTTAGTATTTTAACTATACGAGCGTTTAAATACCCCCCTTAACAATTTTTGAACTAATTAAATATCATCTAAGAGCTGACGTGACAAAGTGAGTATAGTCACTCTCCTCAAAGCGTGTGAAATAATAAAAAAGTTAAAAATTAAAAGGTAAAATCATACACATGATATTTTTTATTAGCCAATATCTAATTAATATTTTTAATTTTTTTTTTTACAAGTTAAAGTTAAAAGAATGTGAAATTTCTTTTTTAGAAGTAAATGGAATTTGTAGGTTCAATTATTTTTAAAAAATATTTAATTTTTTTGTTCTCTATTTATTTTGTTGTCTTCCGCAAATGTCGTCTTCCCCATTGAAGCACTCATTCACCTCACATGTTCTTCATTAATCACAAAAAATTAACACTCAATTCATATTTATTAAATGCAAACTTTCTTGAATTTTAAGTAACCCATTTTGAGTTCTATTAATTGTGATGCAAAAAAAAAACGTGAATCTATCAACTTTTTCACACAATATTCATTTTTCATTTAAGTTGTTAAGGAAAAAATAATTTTCAAAAAATATTATTATTCTCCCACCTACACACAGAATTAAAAAAGTCATATGTAATAATTAAAAATTACAAATTGAGATTTATTTAATATATTAAGAAAAATCGTTAAATAACATGACAAAATTCTAATGAGAATTCATCACATATATTGTGCACTAAATCCCAATTAAAAACACCAATTCCAAAAGAAGTAATGTTTATTCAAACTTTGTGGTAGTTGTTCAAAAATGGAGAAAAGCACGTCGCCATTTATTAAGAAGCACTTTGTACTAGTACATACTGCAGGCCACGGAGCCTGGACCTGGTACAAGATTGTGGCACTGATAAGATCTTCAGGGCATAATGTCACAGCTTTGGACTTGGGCGCTTCAGGGATCAACCCCAAACAGGCTCTTGAAATCCCACATTTTTCTGATTATTTGAGTCCGCTAATGGAATTCATGGCTTCACTTCCTGCTGATAAAAACGTAGTTCTTGTAGGCCATAGCTTTGGTGGACTCGGCATTTCTAAAGCCATGGAAACCTTCCCAGAAAAGATTTCAGCTGCTGTATTTCTCAGTGGTCTAATGCCTGGTCCAAATATTAGTGCAACCACCGTCTACACTAAGGTACCAATGAGATGATTTGTTATGTTTCCTTAAATGTTTGAAACTAAATATATTTGGTTTTAGGCGATCAATGCAGTAATAACTCAACTTGGTACTCCTGTTACATACCATAATAGACCTACTACAAATCCTCCAACCACTGTCATCCTGGGTCCGCACTACTTGGCAACTAATATTTATCAACTGAGCCCAATTGAGGTAAGAAAATACTAATACAAATATATACTATAATTGAAATAGATAGCTAAATGAATTATGTTATTCTGGTCATGAAAATCTCCCTAAAGTAACTACTTTTGCCAAATACTATTAATCGGCTATCACCTACTGGAAAATTTTAATAATTTGTCCAAATTACAGATGTATTTGCAACATCAACTTGGAACTGATTTAAAATCTTTTGTTTCCCTACTTCGAGCTAGGATTTGACGCTGGCCACTACACTAGTTAGGCCATTTTATTTATATCGCGTGGAAGATGTTTCTAAGGAGATAGTTCTTTCAAGCAAAAGATATGGATCAGTTAGACGAGTATTCATTGTTGCTGCTGACAGTAAAGCTTCTAATAAGGAATTTTCACAGCTGATGATTGAAAAAAATCCACCTGATGAAGTGAAAGAGATCGAGGGCTCTGACCACATGACCATGATGTCTAAGCCCCAACAACTTTTTACTACTCTTCTGAGCATCGCTAACAAGTATAGATAAAGAGTTGTTAACTAAATAGAATAAAACTTCTGACAATGCTCATATTTGATTGTTATTTCTTGTAATTTGATATTTCAAAACTTTTTCTATTTATTAGTTGTTATTTCCTTCATTGTTATTTCAGTGTTTGGAATTGACATCAATAAACGACCTCTATTTCCTTAATTACTGATTATTTCTTCTGTGTTTGAAATTCTTATGGAAAATATCAGTGCACAAATTGTAGAGAACTATTTATTGCTTAAGGATATTTCATCCAAGTGTATCCCACAGAATGGTTAAGGTCTGATTATATGTAAGTTAAACAGACCAGACCATTTTTTTTAATGAAAGAGTTGTACACATCTAGCCAGCTATCGAAATAAGACAAATTTTTTTAATGAAAGAGTTGTTCACATCTAGCCAGCTATCGAAATAAGACAATTTTTTTTTAATGATTATATGTAAGTTACAATTGACCACATTTGCTTGTAAATCAAATAGTTCAGAGTAATACTAGTACAATTAAATGGCAAAAGTATTATTCAGTGTTGCACAATCTACCCTTGTGCTTGAGGTTTGACATCTGAATTCAATGATAAGTATTTCATGCAGTAATTTATCTTAATTTTGGCATTTATACAAAGGAGTGATGTGCATTTGTTTGGTATACCACTTTGCAAAAATATTAATTGAAACCTTCATAATGATGTGGTGAACAGAAGACAACATAATGTAGAATATTGCATGATCTTAAGAGGTCAATTTTAAAGCTTGGCAATTGCATATTGGAGACATTTGATCTTGGAGGCAGCTTTATGTCTTCCCAATCTTCATCATCTATCTTGGAGAAGTAACGATCGACATCATCATCTCTAATTATTTCCAGTCTGGAGGGCTCCCACTGAATATCTATGAAAACATAAGCACAAGAATGAATGAATATGGCTCTGCATCCCTGCAGTAGAAGTGTCAGTCTTGTAATGCAGTAAAATGGATGACTGAAAGATGGCATATTCTACCTCAAAAAAATCCTTGCAAAATTCTCCCCTCAACACATGACAAGCCATCCGATACTCAGGGACAAGGCAACTACCAACACCTTGAAGCCTCCCTTCTCTTATCCGGAACAGAAAAAAGAAACTATTGTGATCAATATGCAGATACTCAACAACTCTCCAAGGAAAATGTTAGGCCAAATCAACGCATTAGGACCGTGTAAAAGAGATTCAAGATGTGGTTGTGAGCAAGCCCTCATCCAGCAATACTAATTTAGTATCAAACTTTAAAAATCTAAAATAAATAATCTTAATCCAAGAGTAAAATACAAATGCTTTTTCTGAGGTAGCTGTTACAAAAAAAAAATAAAAAAATTGAGGCCCAAGGGTCACCATTTTTCATAACAAGGTATTGATTGACTTACTGACCTCAAGGAAATTTTAAGACTTGTAGGGGGTGCTTTTTTCAGCGATTGAATGGTTGAAGAGATCCAGTCATCCTTCTTGTCCAAAGCCTCACTTTCCTATTAAAAAATCATGCAAAGTTCTTACACAGTATTTTAGTAACTTACATTATCAGAATTTTACAGAGTAATTTCACCACAGAAAAAGGGAGGACATATCAAACGACCATCCATCTCCCAAACTTACAAGAGTAGATATGATTTCTTCAATTGACCTTCGAGAGAAACATCGATTAATAATCTTCATTGACGACTTCTGTGATATGCCATCATTATTGGTCAGCTTTCCAATAAAGTCACTAAGACACAAAACTCACAAAGAGATACTAATGAACTTTACTTGTGATAATGACTTTCTATTTCTTCTTTTCAACTTTGGTATTGGAGTAAAAGCGAACTTAATGATGCATATTAGCATCTGTCTGGAGATACCCACTATTGAGCTTTATTATGGCTTGTCGAACAAACTTGGCATTTCTTGAACAGATGGAAGAGAAAAAGGATTCAAATTATATCAGAGACGGGAGGAATTAACAAATAAATAAATATTATGCAATTTGATGTAATCTCCCAGATCAATGAAACCAGAAACATTTCTAGATTATGCTATATCAACTCGAAAGGCCTTCTACACCCCCAAAGGTCCAAATATCAACGGATCCACTGTCTACACTGAGGTACTCATTTTTCATAATCCCAACTTTAAATCTGTTCATTTTTATTTAAAATCTTCCATAAGTTGAACTATATGCTTTAATAGGCACTCCATGCAAATAATCCCATCAACTTGTAATCGCAAAGGTCACAGTATTGACACAATGGACCTACGAATCCTCCAACCACTCTCATTCTAGGTCCCAAGTTCTTGGCTGCTAGTGTTTACCATCTGAGCTCAATTAAGGTAAGCAAATTATAATACTGTCATTGAAATTAACTTCTGTCATTATCAGAATGGCCCTAATTAATGTGACTTCTTTCGTCTAGAATAGTTTATCCAAATTACCCATCTATTCGATTAATATTAGGCTTAAGTCATCGATAACCTCTTAAAGTTGTCCACATAATTCACTTGGACACCTTAACTAGGAGTTGTACCTATTTGAACACCTAAATTGTTCAAAACATGTATCTATTAAATACAAAACGCTGATATGAAAAAAATTATTATGTTTTTCACTTACCTGAAGCACAAAACGTAAAGATCCAAAACAATTTTTTTTCTTTCATTTTTTCTTTTTTATTGACACTTGCACTATAATTAACTTAAAAATATTTTTTCTTCATTCATTTACACTTTTTTTAAAAAAGAAAAAAGCTCCACACCCCGTACCACTCATCTTCTTCGTAATTTAGTTTGCAAAACTTTGTTCATTTAGCTCTAACATTGTTTTTCTTTATTTTTTTATATTAAAAAAATATTATTTCTTCCTAAAGATAAATGAAAATCAACTATGAAGAAATTATACAATTCAGAAATCATATAATTCAGTTTTGAAAGAAAAACTTTCTTTTCTATGATTTATTTCAAATCTCATAAAAATAATGGAACAAATATGAAGAAAAATAAAAAAGATGAATGATTTTTACGTATAAAAAAGTTAGCCGATATTTATTTATCACAATTTTTGAACAAATATTTTTACTCAAATACAAATATAAACCCATTAAATTTATCAAAAATAATATTTGAAAATTTGAATGAATTAATTTTTAAGCTATTAATTTTTTTTTGTCATCGATGTAGATTTTTTTTCTTCTTCACTCTTAATATGAAAATATATATCTTTTTAGAAAATTTAATCTTCAGTTATTTGAAAATAAATTACAGCGTTTTTGTGATTATGAGAAAAGAATTTTGTTTTTGGGGAAGAAAGATGAAGTGAAGATGGTCCTTGAGGAAGGGGTAGGTAAACGTCAGAATGGTTGACATTTTTTCATTTTTTTTTTTAAAAAAATAGATATAAATGCCGTTGAAATTAATCTTAAACATGTTTTAAAAGAAGTGCTACTAGCAGGATTTGAACCCTCACTAGTGGCGTCATGGTGCCTCTATTGCAAAGTTTTAAACCACTCATCCAAACTCTTTTATTCTATGGGTTCTCATAATTACAATTATAATAACATATGTATCATATTTCCTTTATATATATACAAAAAATTTTCGAAAATCAACTGGGTGCTCATAGCCCCCGTGGTCTGGTTTACTGGGTCCGCCCCTTTTGCCTATCAGCCAAGTGGTCTCACACACACTTGTTGAAACAAAAAAATCCTACAAAGGAATAATTTTGATAGGTAAAGTGTTTCAATTATACTAATCCTCAAGTTACAGTGGTCTTTTCCAGACAAACTATTCAGAGACCATTAACTGTATTAGTCATTAATATTACTTAAATCACAAGATCAACTTGCAATTATTGGAACTGATCTAAATTGGGGTTTTCCCTTAAATCTTGGTGTTAGGATTTGGCGTTGGCCACTACACTAGTAAGGTCATTTTATTTATATCGTCTGGAAGATATTGTTAAGGAAATAGTTCTTTCAAGGGAAAGGTATGGATCAGTTAGACGAGTGTTCATTGTAATTGCTGAAAAAATAAAAGTCTGAAAAAAGACTTCTAACAGTTGTTGATTGAAAAGAATCCACCAAATGAAATGGAAGAGATCGATGGCTCTGACCACATGCCCATGATGTCTAAGCCCCAAGAACTTTTTACCACTCTTCTGGGCATTGCCAACAAGTATACCTAATTAGAGCTGTTGATGATGAAGAATAAGGGGTCTTTGATAAGGCCTGAGAAAACAAGCTTCCGTCAATTTAACATATATTGTGATCATTTTTATACAAGGCCATCTTAGTTTTTTCATGGGAATTCTAAAACCTTGCTAGTTAATTTGATATTTCAATTCTTTTGATTGTTAATTTCTTTCATTGTAATTTCAGCTGTTTGCTCCATCACTAACAAGCCTATTTTCCTGCATTAACGACTCTTTACAGTTTCAATTTGAATAAATCTCATAAATGGGAAGAGGATATACAGATATTTGCAATACTGAAGAAATCAACAAATAAGAAATGAAAAAGTTCAAATTTAATGGAAAGAATTTATTGTCATCATTGAGGCCATTTGCTAATAAAAAGAAGGTGTATACTAAGTGGACTTTTGGAACACTTCACACATTATAAAAATGAAAGAGAAAACAATTAGAGCAAAAGTATTATTTAGTACTGCACAATCAATCCTTGTGCTTGAGGTTTGACATCTCTATTCAATGGCAAGTATCATGTACTAATTTTACGATACTAATTTATTTGGTAAACCACATCGTAATGATATTAATACTGTTTTAATAGTCATTGACACTTTCATTATGATCTAGAGAACAGAGGGCAACATGCTTCAGAGTATTGCATGATCTTCAGAAGTCAATTTTAAAGCTTGGCAATTGCAAATCGAGGCAAATTTGATCTTGGAGGCAGCTTTAGGTCTTCCCAATCATCCATCTTGAGAAGTAACGATCAACATCATCATCTCTAATTAATTCCAGTTTGGAGGGCTCCCACTGAAAATATGAGAAAAGATGAGCACAAGAATGAAAGAAGCTCTTGATATGTAAATTCAGGATTATCCATGATCAAATGAACAGAACGCACCTTAGGATTTCTATCCCTGTCGATCAATATGGCTCTGTGACCCTGCAGTAAAAGTGTCAGTCTTGTAATGCAGTATAATGGGTGGCTGAAAATGGCATATTCTACCTCAAAAAGATCCTTGCTAAATTCTCCCCTGAGCACATGACAAGCCATCCGATACTCACGGATAAGGCAACTACCAACACTTTGAAGCCTCCCTTCTCTTATCTGGAACAGAAAAAGGAAACAAATGACCAATCTGCAGATACACTAGAACTCTCCAAAAATGTTGTGGCCAAATCAAGGCATTAGGACCGTGCAGAAAGAGATTCAAGATGTGGTTGTGAGCAAGACTTCTTCATATTTTTTATTTGAAGAACTTGTGTCACCAGCAATACTAGCATAGTATCAAATTTTAAAAATTCAAAATACATAATCTTAATCCGAGAGTGAAATCCAAATTATCTTTCTGAGGTAACGGTCAAAAAAAAAAATGAGCCCCAAGGGTCACCATTTTAGATAAGTTAGCCAAGTCAGCTTGGTCTAAGAAAGGAACTTTTCGGTCATAATTTAAAGGTTTTTTATTCTATAGAGTTCCTCAGGGACAGCGACAAAGCCAACAGAGGTGACTATGAAAAGGTTGAGCCAGGAAAAGAGTGGACATATATTGTGGCTTACCAATGCCGTTATTATGGTACCATCTCATAAGATTGCAAAATCTTTATGGATATATGATAATATGAAAAAGAAATATGATTTTGGTATTCATCTACCAACTCTTTCCATTAGGCACAAAAATTCAACAGCAGTGCACATAAATACTTACAGTTCCTAGGATTATGCTGAAAATAATACCTACTATCCTTAATGGATTAATGATAGCATAAAAGAACCACATTAAAACCGTACACATCACGGTTAATTATATGCATTAACCTCCCCTATATCAAACCAAGCTAAGTATCTTTCCTTTATTAATAACTAGAGATATGACGTTTTGCCGTATTTCATCCTACATGACCAAATTCTGATCAACCTGAAGAAAGAATGGTACAGAAGTTTAGGTAACAAAGTAACAAAAAAAAAGAAAGAGAGATGGTATAAGCAGAACTCACAGAACCTAGCACCTACTGTCAGACTGGGGAGTCATGGTACAGAAAATCCGGTACGCTGACAGAGGGGTTGATGTGGTGGGCACAGTGGGGCTTGGCTGGTCTTTATTGATGTTTATTATCACAGGTATTGATTTACTTACTGATCTCAAGGAAATTTTAAGGCTTCACATAGGGGAATGCTTTTCTTCAGCGATTGTAATATTGAAGAGATCCCCACCCCATTCCTCCTCTTTGTCCAATCCTCACTTTCCTAAAAAAATTCATGCATAGTTCTTACACAGTATTTTAGTAACTAATATTATCAGAACTTTACAAAGTAATTTCACCACAGGAAAAAAGAGGATACATCAAACGACCATCCATCTCCCAAACTTACAAGAGTAGATATGATTTCTTCAATTGTCCTTCGAGAGAAACAGTGATTAATAATCTTCATCCTACATGCATAAAATTGCAGAAAGTAAAACTGGTGCACAGTTGAGAAAGAGGTAATGAAAATCCAAAGACTAAAGATTTGTTCTAATTGAACAATATTTTTCCTAGAGACATGGAAACTTTGGAATGCTATCCCTCATCTTAAGCTTCTAATGGTGATATAAAGTAGAGGAAAGTAGTCCTAAAACAACAGGAAGATAAAATAATATGTGAGCAAAATAAAAATAAAGGGCATAGACGATGACTTTTGTGATATGCCATCAATATAATGTTCTTTAATAAGTTCAAACAATCACCTCTAGGCACTGGGACTGTGTTTAGAAGGTAAGCTTCCATTAGCAAGAGAAAACACATCACAATAGAGATACTACTTAACTCACATTGTGATAAGGACTTCTTCTTCAACGTTTGGTGTGTGGGAGAAGCAACACATAAATGATAGCAGATAATGCATCTATGATCACTCGAATTGACTGTTCGACTAGTTCTTTCTAAAAGGTGGCAATTTCTGTGACAGAAGGAAGAGGATAAAGGATTGAAATTAGATCAGATAAATAAATATTACGCAATCTGATGTATATCGAGAGCAATGAACCACATTTTAGATATGCCAATACAATTCACAAAGGCCTTCTACACCCCCAAATGCAAATTATAGCTCAAATATCTACTAGTGGCTAAAAGAAGAATCAAAAAATCCATCTAAGAACACCATTCCAAGCATGGCTGACAAAATCCGAATTCCAACAAGCATGCTTAGCTTGGAACTGCAGGGAATATTTTTCCAAGTACTTTGACTTCATATTTATTGGTACAAAGGGCATATCAGTGTTGCCTTTGTGACAACATACTGACCAGTTTACACATAATAGTAACAGAAACCTAATTGATTTCCTATAAAGCAATTGTAAATGGAAGAACAAGACTAAGGAAATTGAGGATGGAGAGTAATAAATCCGATGAATACAAAGTGGATTGCAAACCACAGCTAAGCAGTTCAGCTCCATCCAACCTAAACCAGTCCATACCAGCATATTCACCCTGCCAAAGAGTTCAAATTAGCTATGGCAACAAGATATAATCTTATTACATGTCAAATTCTTGGGCAATTGACAATCATAGAAATGACTTCCAAAATAAACAGCAACATATCAGAATAAACGGATCAGGGAAGACTCATATTTAAAAAAATAAATCATGTATAAGTCATTAAAAACACGTCGTGATTTTATTAAAAACCCCAATTTTCAAATATCCTTGTAGAGAAAAGCTTCTAATACAATGTCTTCAAGTATAGTTTACATGTGTAATGATTTAAAGAAATTCAGGGATCACCATGAGAAGTTGAAAACTAAGGCTGATTTCTATAATAACTAAAACTTCAAAATTCAGCATAACTGTGAAATCTAAGGTTCAGTATCTGTAGGGAGAAAGTTTTATAGACACTTCTATGTGAAAAGGATTGACCTTAGTTTGTGTGATGAGGAAACAAGATTGATGAATGGCAAATGGTGAAAAGTAGATAATAATGTCCAGAAACTCAGAATATAAGACCTATCTCTCGAACATAATTGCTGCTGCTTTTAAATGGGGCACGTACAGCAAGCTTTTGAACAACTTCTACAGGAGCAAAAGACCTATCTTCTTGTTTTTTTTAGGCTCTTGATTTAATTTTTATTGTAAAAGATATCAGGATAACAGCCATAAATGAAAGTATCGGAGTTACATTGTCTTGAGATATCCTCAACTAGTGGAGCTCGAGGAACCACGTAGTGACTTGAATTTCAAACAATGAAAAGTAGCAGAGAACTCCACAATGAAACTTGAGTGAATTACAGTAATAGGAGTAATTTTCTTTATAATTATGAACAATATAATGTGGTAGTGAAATTACCAAAGAATCCTGGAAGTCTTGATAAAAAGTAAGAGGCGCCTACATCAGGGAAGTGTCCCAAAACTGTTTCAGGCATAGCAAATACCTACAGAGAAACATACACGAATATTACGTTGGACATGAAGTTTCTGGCATCCAATTACACAAAGCAACCAGTATGAATAAGCTACATATTACTTCCTAACAAAAAATAAACCCTCAAGGCAAATCCAAGGTACAAACTAGAACTCATGAAGATTTACAGTTTGTACGGTTTTCCTCTAACTTTGCTCTAGTTATGCTAGAGCCTCTTTGTATGAAGAAAAATAAAAAATTAATAAATTATTGAAGGCTCTGAGACATAGTACGAAAAGTTCTGCTGGATATATCCTTCAATTCCAAACTGCAAGAATTTCAAGAGCTATTTTGCTACAGCTATTCCACATGAACATTCGTATATTGGCTTAATCCCTAAAAGAGAAGATATAAAAAGACAAATTTGAAGCAAACCACAAAGAATGTGGCAAAGATCAAATACAAAAGGGTAAACAAGATAACGAGATTAATCTACTACTCAAGTAGAGGCAATACCGACTTTTCTGTTGCAACTCGAAATCTACCATGTATAGAAGCACCAGCTCCGCCTCCCATGACAATTCCATTAAGGATGGAAACCTTCAATGGGTAAACCAAACAAGATTAAGGAAAATCTCAACGAAAGTTATATCACAGAACCAAAATTAGACATCAATTTAATTTAACCTGGGTTTTGCTATATGTTGCCATCACATAGTTCAAGGCGTACTGCTTTAGTAAAAAAATAGCACCGGTTTTCCAGTTTCCTGATAAGCATGAGTAAATAAATATGTTTGAGAAGTCATCAAGAGTTAGTGAGACATGGTTCAAAATCTGTGGATAATGGGTCTACCTCTCTGGCCTTCCCTCACTTGAATACCAGGCTATTGCAGCAAAGGTTTGAATCTGTGACATGTGCCTAACCCACACGACATGTTTCGTGCGCTTGCACTAACTAAGTCGAAGGGTCATTTGTGTGCTATTTTTGAAGTTTTTCCCCTTGATTTTGGGATCCTTGGAGGAATGGACCATACGAATCTTTTGCCGCCCCTTTGAACTTGAACCCCAGCCCTCATTATTCTCCTCTCAATTCATTGACCACTAGATCACATCCATGAGTGGACATTAACTGTTACTATATATTGATTGCTAAAAAACTAATCTCTCAGGAAACTGAGAAACAAGATGGGAGTTGCCAGGTTAAGAGCAAAACTAGTACAAAGATATGGACTCAGACAAACTATGAGCTTATGAGATTGAAAGAAATTACATGAGGAGTTAAACTTCAGATCACATGGATCCAATTTTAATGCCACCTATCAATTGTATTTGACAAGATACTACCAATTTAGCAAATACTTACGAAGATACTGTAGAATAACTGAAAGATCACCACCAACACAAAAAGCCCTTCCTTGTCCCTGGAAAATATTGATACAAGAAAAGTAGTAACAAGAAAAGCACTATATACAGGTGAATTGATAGAACTTTGAAGCACACAACCAGGGCTTGTGACTAAAACCATAAAACATAAAACTGCATACACTACTAAAAAATCACTATTCTCCCATTGAAGTTCCCCAAATAAAAATGCTCGGTGGTTATTACCACAAGATATATGATTGAATCGGTGGAAAAGAAAAAACAGTAGATTTTTCATATGGAAAAATTAGGAAGCTTTCCAATATTTCAGCAAGAATCTATTTCCACCATGCATTTTCCCAGTGAGCTGGTTCGATGAGAAAATCATGCTCTATAACAAAAAATTTCCATTGATTCGCAATGGAAAAAAACTCTAGTTATAGCGGTGAAAAAATAAGATACATAATCTTAAGGCAATAATAACTATTTAATACGATTCCTAACAGATTCTTGATTTAATTTCAACAAAATCATTTTGGTAAAGAGTTTTTTTTTTTATATTGTGGACTGTTCCGAGTGTCAAGAAACATAAGCCTAATATATGCCGAGTTTAAAGCCAAACACTAGATTGGTCAGAACCAGTGAGATATCAACTCAAAATCAATGCAACTCTGCCTGCATGTAGTCTCTAAATATTTTTGTGGGCAAAATCCATCATCAGGTCACCAAGTTACCCTCATGTTAAGCTACGACAGGAAACTTGATTATCACAGAAGATGCTGAATCCCTTGAACTATTATCATCTTCAACAGTGGGATCTTCTTTTGCACATGGCATAGAAAATTCTGTCCTGTAACTGCCGATGTATCTGGACAAACAACAACTTGACTTATAATCATGTCATCATATGTCAAAATCATTTCAATTTCAATTTCACTTTCATTAGAAAATTATTCAAATTATCCTTGTGAAAAGGGGATTGTTAGTACAAAAGCTTGCATTTTCATCCATAAATATAATAAGATAACCGTTCATTATAATTGAATGAGATACCTAAACAAAATCGAATATCCAATTCTTGTTTCTGCTATGTATATGAGCAAACAACAGATATCTGCTGCTTTTCAGTTCCATGACATTCAATTTCATTAGCTACCTTTTTTTTTTAATTATAAAAATATGGTTTATAGGCGAACCCGAAAAGCAGAACATCATTAGACCAGTTTAATGAAGATTATATAACAAAGTTGCATGTTAGTACATCCTTTAACTAGTACAGTGAATAAAAAAAACATCTTAAAGTATTTAAAATATTTTTATATCTTGTAATCTGTTTAATTAGATTTGTCAAATTAGGAAAGAGTATTGTTTTTCTAAAATAAAAAATATATATATTTTATTACATATGAAAAAAAATCGATATAGGCCATTAACCAATATAGGAAATAATTTGTTCTATTTATCATATTAACTAGTTTCTGAGAACGTGCTTCGCAGTGTATTCTATGCTGAATTTTTCTAGCATTCTGTTAATAATGAATAAAATTTTATTGGAACGATATATGTAACTTCATGAATAAATTATATGTCACCATTATCCCAATAAGAATAAAGCTTACGCAATAACACATTCATAACAAAATTAAACTCGAAGTCTGATGGTGATAAAAAAAGACCAAAAGCAACCAATTTAAGAGATCCAATGTAAATATTGTGTCTAATAAACTGATGTATGTATAAGATGAAAAACTAATTACAAAAATTATTACATAACTTCTGAGTTCTTTCATTGTCGACTATTCTTTCATATCCTAATCAAAATTCAAGATGTTTCTTCATCTACTTTAACTATAGATGAAAATGATAGCCTAAATACAATCTTGTAGGGGTTTCATGAGATTAAAAAAGTTGGAATTAGATAGATCGAATAGAAGCATATCAAAAGAATCTTAAGTTTAGTTTCCTATGTGGAGGTTATGAATATCGCAAATCTGCGAGTTCTGCCTCTTCCGCGTCTACCGTTGCCTACGTACTCCCACCTCCTCATCACTCACTGACACTATGACCACCCGACGTTAAAATGAGCAAACCATGTAGCCAGAATCCTAAAAGGGTCCTATCCTAATTACCCCAGCGTTAATGACTTTCAACATTTGTGCAGATACGTCCTTCTTATAATACTCGAGAGGAACATCATCAACAGTGTGTCTCCAGGTGCAGATTTGCACCTTTATATTATTAAATGACGTTATTTTCATACAGGATAATACTTTCATCACATAAATTAATATTATTCATGAGAGGGTAAGGAAAAGTACACTGAACAGAGGACCCATCTACCAATTTGGTTCGTCCCGACTTTTTACAACCAACATACTTCTCAGTTATTCTCTACATCCGCGACTTCTAGATGCTACATATTCCATTACTTTGATCTTTCTTCGCCCTATTTTTTAGAAGTCTAACAAAGTCCTATCCTTTTCCTTCCATCCTATACACTCAAATATTTTTAATATTTTATCACACTTAATTTATAGAGGGGTAAAACTGTAATTCACTTTCAAAACTTCATTTGTTCATCGCTGTAGTAATATATATGTTTAATAAAGGCATTATTTTAACATTGTTACCTTATATTATTTGTATTTGACGGCGCTAAACACAATTTTTATAATTAAAAAATAAATCATTTAGGAAGAACGAGCAATTTGTCCATACCACATTTTGTAAGACAGTGCATTCAACATCTTTGGCCTATTATATATGAATGTTCTCTAACAGCTTCGCAGTCCGCCTCCCCCAAATCTGAAAATAAAAAATAACATTTGGCTATTATTTTCTGTGAATTTGGATAATGTGGGGATTGTAACAATTTTCTAATAAAACGGGGGAAAAAATGCATTATATATTAGATCAATTCCCTTGTAATTCCAAGAGATACAAAAAGTTAAATGAGATTACACCTCATTGGTTCCTCCATTGTTGGAAGAGGCCATGATGGGTTTTGAGCTTCTTTGGAAATGAGAGAGAAGATGAGTTTGTTGTCCTAATGTTTATAAGCTATATATAGATATCTCTCTCTCTCTATATATATATATATATCTATATATCTATATATATATATATATTACATAATTAAATTAAATTTTAATTACTCTAAAATATAATACTCTGTTTATCCACTCTTGTTTCTCAAAATGTTAATTTGTCTAATTTTTAAAGTGAAATTATATTACGTTATTAAAGTAAAAATAATAAAAATAAGTCATAAGTTAGAAATCTGGCTTTTGGCTTTTAATCCAAACAGCCCCTAACATAAGACTTTTGGCTGATTTTTGTTATTTTGGCTTTAAATTTATCCAAACATTTCAAAACTGTTTTAAAGTTATTTTGACTTAAAAATATTTAAAATAAGTCAATCCAAACAGGCACTTAAAAACTATTTTTTTAAGTCAATCCAAACAGACCCTAAAACTTTTTACTGTAAAAAAAATTAAAGCATATATCTCATTTCATAAGGTTGATAATTTTTGTTTAACAGATAAAAAAAACGGAAGCAGGGGGGCTGGGTAATGCGGAGCACTGAGAGACGAGTCCTTACTTATTTCCTCTTCTTTTCCTCCTATCATAATCATTGATACTTATTAGGATTTTGTCCTGATTTTCTTACTATATTTGAGCTTTTAATTTTCCCTCAAAGAAAAATTTAAGCATTACCATAATTGATTTTCCTTTTTTCGAAAAGAAAATATAATTATTTTTCATATTTTATTCATTCTTTCTTTATATGAAAGTTTGGAGGTCTATGAATTGAAGATCCATATTCTAATAGCAAAATATAATATAATCCATAATATGATCGTTCAGAGAGTTTTGTTTATAGAGAGATTTTTTCTCTGACTTTTTATTTATTTATATTATGTAGGCCAGTTGTCATACCATATAATAATATTATGTGTTTTAATACAGTTTGTGTATCGTCTAATTTATCAATTATATTATTTGCAATCGTAAAGCTAATCGCTGCGCTCTAATAATTTTTTCAACCCACATATTTTGCTTAATTAATAATACAATCATTATATATGAATTTTCTTGTTCAGAATTTACTTGTCTTCAATATCATATAAAAATATTATGTATAATTATTGTGATATCAATTAACTGTTTCTGACATTCTAAAATTCACAATACAATAAATAGAGCAATATGAATGAGAAGATGTTTATCACTTGGACAACCCCTCTCTTCTGAATTATTCATTATATTTGTATGCTCCAAATAAATTACGATGAATTTCAACTGGGCACATCCTATTATTAGTTGTCCACGTTCATTTACATCTATGGTCAAATCAAGAGTTAATTATTTTGTCGACATGATTAAATAAGAAAATCTAAAAGCATTATAATAGTTCATCACACATTTAACTTAAGAGAAAAAAAGTTATGATTATTAATATATCAGACGAAAGGTAATCAGTTTCTTTAGATCGATCCATTAAACAATTTTGAAAAAGAAAATAATACTTCACGCTTAAAGAAAAGAGAAGATATCAGAAACAAAAGAAAAAATAACACCATTTATTTTTTTAAGATTGGTATTAAACAAGTTTACACTTTCCTTGAGATTCAAAAATTGAATTTAGAGCAAATTATTTAATTCGTGAATTTTGTTCCGCTACACAAATCACTCTACAAAATCTGACCCTATTTTTTGCTCCCATAAATAGGACCCTATTTTGATATTATAAGGGAGTTTAAATGTTAATAAGAGAATTACACACAACTCTCCTCTATTCCAGTTTATTAATTGTTATGAGTTTTATTTTTATCTACAAAAAGTAAGAATCTTTGACGTAATCTTTACAGTATAATTTTTTAAATCCTTATTCATATTCCATCCGTTCACTTTTATATGACACTCACATTCGAATTCAACAAAGTCTATCTTTGACCATAAGTAGTTTTTACTAGACCATTTTAAGAAGAACGGAAGAAAAGGAAAAAATTACAAAAAAACAACCAATTTGAATTATCCAATATGTATTGTCACTTGATAAGTCCTCCTTTACGTTTTTAACAAACTATATAAATTTCTCATGTCAAAAAATTTTGAAGAATCCATACACAAATGTTCAATCAAATTTAACGGTTGACTCTCAAAAAAAAGAAAAGTGTCACTAAAGATGGGATTGAGGGAGTAATTTGATAATGTAAAAATTGAACCTATAATACTTTTCGTATATACATTCAAATATCTAATTAATTTTTTTAAAAATATTGAATTAATGTAATTTTAATTTAAAAACTAATAATATTATTTATTCCCGTATATTTTGGATATATTAATTTGTTTTTAACATTGTCAATTTCACTTATAAAAATTGTACAAATTAACTTTTAGGAAATAATACTCAAATTCCTCTTTGAAGCTTGGCAGCACAACAACACTATTATTTTACCAAAAACACCAAAGTGAGTGTAGTCACTCTCCTCAAAGCGCGTGAAATAATAAAAAAAATTAAAAATTAAAAATTAAAAGGTGAAATCGTATGCACATACATTTTTTTATTAGCCAAATGTCTTCTCTCCCCATTGAACACTCCTTATACCTTTCTTCTTTAATATTAAAATTTTTTTTCTTCATCTTCATCATTCACATCTCACGTTCTTCATTAATCACAAAAATTCAGAGTTAATAACTCAGATGGTCACTCAACTATGCACTCTTCTCTCAGAAAGTCACTCAACTTTCAATTTTAACTCAAAAGTCACTCAAATATATGGCACTTCTATCTTCTTATCTCAAAGTAACTCCCCTTATGAATTTATAACTCAAAAGCACTAACTATCCACATCTTTCCTCATGAAAGTCACTCATCAACTCAATCTATTAAATATTTTTTTAATAAAAAATTTGTTGATATTAATTATATTATAATTAACCGACCAAAAATTTTAAAAAATAAATTAAACCCATATTAGTGATCCACCCACCTAAACACCCGACCCATTTAAAAAAAATATGATATGAACCCATTTTTTTGTTTACATCCTAATTCCGGTTGGAAGAGGGAATAATTTAGGATTAAAGAACAAAATAAAATGAGGTCATATCATATTTATTTAATGGGTCGGGTTAGGTGGGTGTATCACTAATGGTTTAATTTTTTTTAAAAATTTTTGGTTGTTATTAGAAATAATTCAATCTCACAAATTTACATAAAACATTAATTTAATAGATTGAGTGACTGTTCTGAGGAAAGAGTGGATAGTTAGTTGACTTTTGAGTTTAAAATTCCAAGTTGAGTGATTTTCGGAGAAACAATTGCATAGTTTGAGTGACTTTTGAGTTAAAAACATGAAAGTTGATGCGACTTCTGAGAGAAGAAGTGGCATAGTCTGACCATCCTTGAGTTATCCACTCCAAAAATGCCAAACACCCCAATCACATTTATTGAATGCAAACTTCTTGAATTTTAAGTAATCCATTTTGAATTCTACTAGTTGTGATGCAAAAAAAAACGTGTGTTTATCAACATTTTTCACGACAATATTCATTTTTCATATAATTGTTAAGAAAAAAAATATGTTCCCAAAAAATATGATTCTCACAATGAAAAAATTTGTGGAAGATGAACGGTTTTCGAAGGAAAAAAAAAAGTATTGGGATGAATGTGAAGCCAGAACACATCAATTGAAAGATGAAATTCGAAAAAAAAGAAGAAAGCTAGTGAACAGGCGACTAAAATGGTGAAAAAATCAATAAAGAATAAAGAGGGAGGTTTAAAGAGAGGAGTTGAAGAAGACGGACACTTTTTATAGGAATGTAAATTTTTTTAATTTAATTGTATTAGTGTATGAGTTTTAAAGAAAAAATAATTAAAATCAATGATATGGTACTTACATGACTGTGAAGTGATGCTTACATGGTTACGATTAATGGGTGAAAATAGTATTCTACTCTTTTAATACAATTTAAAAATTTTAAGAGAGTATTTAAACGCTCGTATAATTAAAATGCTAAATTAAATTTTACTATCAAGTTGAGAGAGAATTTGGTGTATTTTCCCCAATTTTTAAAAACACGTGACAATTAAAATGGACGGCTAGAGAGTACATCCTATGACAATGTTGTAAACACCCCTATACCCCACCACTCTCTCTGTCCTTTCACGTCAATCAAACAAACACGTGATTTACAGCAAGTTAATATCCTCTCCATTATTGATTCAATTCATTTACATGAGATCTTGAGATACGTGCACATCAAATATATGGCAAAAAAGAGCATCCGATACCGGCTAGGTGCCTGGTCGGCATTAGTATCCTCTCCCTTAATTGATTCCTATTCATTTTCCCACCTACAACACTAGAATTAAACTATCCTATGTCCCTATTAAAAATTACACACATTGAGATTTATTTAAAATATATTAAAGAAAAATCATTAAATAACTGACAAACTTCTAATAGAATTCATCCCATATATTGGTGTACTACATCCCAATTAAAAGACACCAATTCCCAAAAGCAAGTAATGTTTTAATCAAACTTTGTGGTAGTTGTTCAAAAATGGGAAAGCACGTCGCCGTTCTTAAGAAGCACTTATGTACTAGTACATACTACAAGGCCAACGGACCTGGACCCTGTCAAGATTGTGGCATTAGATGGCTGTGCTTCAGGACAAATGTCACAACAAACAAGTTGGGCCTGTTCGCTTCAACTCATTTCTCACCTCCCAAAAATCCACCACAACCATTTTCCTGATTATTTTAAGTCCGCGAATGGAATTCATGGCCTTCACTTCCGGCTGAGGATGATTTGTTATTGACTTATGTTAGGATCGAAAAGAAGCGAGGTGTAAATGCGAGAAGCTAGCAAAGCAAACACCTCGAAAGCCACGACAAGAAGACGCGAAAGAATATTAACCCACAAGACAACGAAAGATTCTAACGTGGTTCGGAGTCAATCGACCATACGTCCACAAAGGAGATGAGCAATGATCCACTAAAAATATGAGAGTACCAAAAATACAGAGAGAAACAACCTCAAACCATTCACCTCAGAATACATAGGGATTTTCACACAAGTGATAACCTATCAAGCTTGTGACCAACCCATAATTCTCTCCCTACCAAAAACTCTCAAGCCCTTAAGAACTACTGTGTGAATGTGATTAAATTAGAAGGAACAAGCCTCTATTTAATAGAGTCCTAAACCTTTTCCTACAAGAAAAGGATTATCCAATTATCAACCTTTTTCCTCCAGGAAACCCTATTTAATGGTAAGAACTTTAGGGCAAATAAAACAACCCACAAATCTCCCCCTTGGCCTGAATTTTCTGACAAAATAAAATCTTGTCCACCCTTTCTCACTTAATCTTCAACAACTTGCTTCTCCCTCGCCATAATCTTCCTTTGAAAATTTAGGTCTCAACACACCTAGAACCGTCTCTGAACATTTCTTCCTCCAACAAAAACACTTCGTTACTTTACTACTTCAAAAACGGTTGCGGGCTAGAACTCAAAAACACCCGCAATGATATGAACCCTCTTTCTAACCCTGGTGCATCATGATTAATCGACCCACTAATCCTACTCCATCATGATCTGGCACTCTGATGACATGTGTTAAGGTGTCTTGGGCCTTCTCAACCCACAAAGCTAGCTCCAAGGTTAAAGGCTTTTTACCCTCACCCTTATAATTGACCACCAGCCCCTTCTCCACTTTCGATGTGGGATTTCCGATTTGAGACATAACCCACAATCTCCCCCTTCCCAACTCGGGGCCTTAGGCTGGAGAGACGAACAACCCAGTGCCTCGATGTGGGCCTTGGGCCTGATAAATACCCAACTATTGTTGGGAAGACAAGGCAACTAACAAGACATGCCTGACATGATAACAGGCGGAAGAATACCCAAGTCTATACTTTCCCTTTTCGATTTGAACCAAGAAAGACAAACAACCCACGCAACATGATAGTAAGAGCACAAGTAATTCATCAAATTCAACCAAACAAATATACAAGACATAATAAAATCAATCAATCACACAAGAACCAACCAATCGTTAAGTGGAAAACCCTTCGATGAAGCGTAAAAACCCACGGGACCAAAAGCTCCACATAATCACCACGAGTACAATATTGTTCTCCACAATTGGCCACAAAAAACAAGTGCCAAACACGAGCAACAACCAAATAAGATTGCAAACACAATTCTAGAAATTAAAAGGCTAGCAAATCCAACCAATTTACGCAAGCTACGGTTCACGACCGCACAACTGAAGCTGCAGACCCACCAAAATCAACTCTGTCAGTTCCTAATCAAAGAGATTTGAGATGAAGACAATATCTGTCCAAAAATCAGCTCATCGGAATAAGAAACGAAGCGGAATCGCAAGTTGAAGTTGGCTGTTAGGGCTGAATCTTTGACTGCGAATTTCTCTCCTTTTTTCCTCTACCTCTTTGGCTGCCTGAAAACCTCTCTCTATACTGAAATCAGACCCAAAATAGGCGTCGATATTTGCCTTACACAAGAATGGGGCCTATGGACAAAAATGGGTTGTGTCAAATTGGGCTTTATGTTATCCACATAATGAAGGGAAAAGACCCATACCCAACAATTCTACAATTCTTCCCCCTCACGACTACATGTGGAGGGAGACCGCCATCCCGGCGACCATCCAACAATCCTTCAAACTTCCCTCTTGGGCAAATGCTTTAGTCCATCATATCAGGACCATTGTCTATTGTATGAAATCTTTTCAAGCTCAAAGCAACTAGAATCCCAACAACAATCCTCGACATTCCATGGTCTCTAATCTCACATCAATGTTGTTTAGACCGACCATGGATACGTAGAATTCTTGCCAAGATGGTATAGCACTTTGACTGTCACATAAAGTAACTCCTCTCTTGAGCACACCACCACAGTTTCCCCAAGATCTCTTCATCCAAAGCAATTCTGTACAAGCTTCAACGACCAAGCAAGAACTCAAAGCTTTCTGTAGTCGATAGAGCACCACATTTTTTTGGCCAATCTAGTTGCCAAGACACAACAGCTCCCCCCCGCACAAATTAACCAAGTACCCTGAAGCAATTGCTAAGTACAACATCACCACCATGTCTGAATCAGTATAACCCAATAATAGGCACTTCCCCCTGTACCCAAAACACAAAACTCAGACTAGCAAGTGCCACAAAAGATATCTCATAACCCACTTCAGACTAACCCACTTCAACAGACCACTTCCAATGTTCTCCACTTCCCGGTATTAGAAAGAAACGGCTAACAACTCCAACAGCGTGAGGCAATATCTGGGTCTGTACCAAACCATGCATACATCAACCTTACCAACAAGTGAAGCATAAGGAACTTCTTTCTTCATATCTTCCTTCTCCATCATCCTAGAAGGACACTGTTTTCAATGCTCAATTTGAAGTGCATAGCTAAGGGTGTACTTGACAAACCTTAGCTTTTTTCACATGCTGAAATCTGCGAAAGTACTTTTCCCTGAATGTACTTCTTAGATGATATTCAATTCTTGGCCTTTCTATCAGACAACTGCATGCCAAGAATCTGCCTTGCGTGGTCCTAGTCCCATTTTCATAGCACAAAGACTTACTCAAAACTCTTGCTTCAACTTCTGAATCCGGCAGTATTATACCAACAACAAGCATGTTCAACATAAGCAACACAATAATAAGTCACCATCAGAGAACATTTTTGTCAACACAAAACACACTGGTCCTGAGAGAAGTCTTCTTGAAGCCCTGCTGCTCAGCAAGACCAAACACCTTCTTCCTGTACCCTGCTGGGAGCTTGTTTCAAAACCATACATCTTTCTTCAATTGTGGCAACATAATTCTCTTTACACCCTGAACTTCAAAACCCTCACGGTTGTCCATATAAATTTTCTTCATCACTTAAGTCCCATGGGAAAGCAGTTTTTTAACATCCATTTGCTCAACTCTAAACATCTAGTAGACCTTGCAGCCAACCTAGAACCACACGAATGTATGTAACATCTTTCACAACACATGGAATATATCTCAATCAAATCAACTCCCTTTTTCCTGAATTAAATCCGTGATGACACTAATCTAGCTTTGTAACCGTGGACCTGGATTACCTCTTCAGTTTTCACCCCCCGAAAAACCCACGCTGTTTTTCAAAAGCTTTTCTGTCTTTAGGTAACTTAAACCAAATCAAACAAAGGTATGATATATCAATGCAAGGATTTTATCTCATCTTTCCATAGATCAAACCACCGGTCTTTTCTTCACTTTACCATGCCTCAATCAGACTCTCAGGACATCTCACCACTCCCCCCCTCAGTCAAAGTACATACTTCATTGGATAATAACAACTGAGAAATTCGCTCTCTACTAGATCGTCTGAAGAGACGTCTGGAGCATCTATAATTGTTTTGGACCAAAGCCACACTCAGTCTTTGCAATCTTGCCTTGAGCATCACAACACATCAGCCCGGTCATTGTCTGAACATGATCACCATCTTCAATTATAACTTGATTTTCATCATTGAAATTTTCTTCCAGTTTTGGTGCAAATAGTCAAAAGGAACTGGATCAACATCAACTAAGCCCCACTCAACTACTCATGAAAATCACACCCTTGGTCATTTGTCCAAAATCTTCAATTTTTGGTCTAAAGAAACAAACACATCACGCTTTACACAAGTCTTTCTTTTCTTCTCAACGGAGCTAGAACGATAGCCAAATTCATCTTGACCATAACCAATGAAGATACACTGCCTATTGTAACATCCAACTGTGACCTTTCATCCGACTAGGAACATAGTACAAAAGCTTTACATTACAAACAAACAAACACACCCAAAGACTTCTAAGATGATCATAGAACATTCTTACGCAGTCCAAACTCTGTCATGGACATCAAATCACCCCGTCTAAAGCAAACAGCAGGAGATAAATTGAATAACATAAAGCACAGTATTGAAGTGCCTCTTTCTGCCCAAAGGAATCTACACTTAGCAATCTGAAGCATACATCTAACCCCTCATCCCAACAGAGTTCTGTTCATCCCCCTCCTGCTAAACCATTTACTGAGGGTCTTTTGGAGGAGTTTTCTTTTCTGCTGCCCTAATACCATCCCTGCCTACTCCGGGCAATACAGTGCTAAGCAAAAGGACCAATATACTAAACATACTCAGACCACCATTATTTGCAGCGGAATGCATTTCACAATGCTTCCGAATGTTGTCTTTCATCCCAAGGCCCCCGCAAACTCTGAACACATCAATACTTGATCCTTGGACTTTAAAGGAAATCACCCAGAGTTTTGCGAGAAATGATCATCAATAAAAGTCACAAAGTAAAGTGCACCACCATGAGATCTTACGCGTACAATTAAACCTTAAAAGGACCACACAAACAAATGTACCAACTCCAGAAAATCAAGCTTTCTTGAAGCGGATGAACTCTGAAAAGAAACTCTTTTCCTGTTTACCCACACCAAAAAAACCCGCTTAGCTACCCGGCTAAGGCAATGAACAACATTTCTTCACTTTGCTTGTTTCACTCTCACTCCAGAAAGCAAATTTTTTCTTAGTCAAACTATCATCTCCCCTTGCATGCGCCATATGACTCAGCCCTTTCGAAGACCATAACTCTGATGAATATCATTCGCCACCATTTTACTGAGTCTCTGGAATGGAGCCCTAGGAAAACTACATACAAGTTAACAACAACTTTTCAACCACACGGGCCCCAAACCATAAAAACACTCTAGTAAGCTTCCACTGGCCAACACCAAGTGTTAGTAACATAACCCTCTATCATCATGAATATCCCACAAGAAAATCAACATTCAAGCGAACATACTGGAGCATGCTTGACATTATTGAGACTAATTTGGAACCATTGTTACTTTCCAAACAACACTGTCCCCAATGGCCAATACTTCAACTTCATGATTATTGGCCCATTTTCAAACGTTCCAAATTACCTGGATATAAGAAGAAAATTAATTCCTTCTTTGGCCGCGTGACATGAGAAGTAGCCCCAGAATCCACAAACCAACAAGCTCGACCATCACAACAAGATTAATGTCATTTTTCATCACAAGAAACAAGAGAGATCATCATTAGACAACAACGCAAACACGATTTTCATTATCCGCCTTATCTCTTTTCTTGTCTCATATCTCTCTTGTGCTTGTAGCAATATTTCAGGATATGCCCATTCTTGTGGCAATAGTCACTGTAATAATTCTTGTGATTATTTAGACGTTTTACTGCTTCTTTCTTCTACTTTTACCTCTATCATTTTGGACCGCTTGGACTTGTTTTCTCTCTCCCCCAATCTTCATTACAAAACTCGTAGTGGAAGCTGAAGAAAGATGAGGCTTGGATCTTCTTCTCATTTCTTTCTTCATTCAAGACACCACTCCTTAGTATATTCATGGTTACAACACACTGTGGAGCAGAATTTAGTCAAAGAACTCGAAGAGTTCCCAAGATCTGGAGAGTATAAGAAGCCAACAGTCCCCGTATCTCATCATCAAACCTCTACAACCCATTCCGGACAGATGGTCAAGAATCCCCCTGAAAATCATAATATGATCAGAAAATAGGAGTGCCCTCTTTATACACCTGTATTTATTATTGTTTCAGATCGGAACACCCTGTTTATTGCCAGTTCTTCGAAGCATAAAGTGTCTCGAGCTTGTTCCCACAAACTTTTGCATGTGGGTCTACATTCACATATATTTCTAAACTGTATCTTACAACCCCGTGTTTCTATAATATAGCACAAAACCTCAGATGCATCAAATTTCCCAATTCTTCATCATTCAAAGACTGAGTCCTTTTTTAGAAAGCAAACCCAGGTAATGCAATCTTCTTGACCAAAAGAAGATCTTTCATCTTGCCTTTCCAATATGATAATTTACTACCATTTAACACAAACACCATTTTGCTCATATTTGCCTCCATCCATTTCAAAACGACCATCACCAATACCCAATGCCTGATCCCGACTTTGTTATGATCAAAATAAGCCGGTGTAATGCGGAATCCTAGCAAAGCAAACCTCGAAATAACCACGAGCAAGAAGACAACGCGAATATACCAAAAGAAACACAAAGATTAACGGGTTCGGTCAATCGACCTACGTCCACAAAGGAATGAGCAATCCCTATCAATTGGAGATTACAAAATACAGAGAAGAAAACAACCTCAAAACCATTCACTCAGAATACATGGGAGGTTCACAACATGATAACCTACAAGCTTGTGACGCCATAATTCCCCCTAATAACAAAACTCCTCAAAGACCCTTAAACTACATTGTGAATGCTGATTAAATTTAGAATGAAAAGCCTCATATTTATAGGTCCCTAAACCTTTTCCTACAAGAAAAGGATCAGTCATTCAGTGTGATTTGAAACCTTTTCCCTACAGCACAAGGAAAACCTATTATGTAAGAAATTTTAGGGCAAATAAAACCCAACAACTCGGACTCAAGGCTCAAGGAAATCCCCAAGGTATTGATTGAACTTCTGATCTCAGGAAAGTTTAAGACTTGATAGGGGTGCTTTTTTCAATCTATTGAATGGTTGAAGAATCCATCATCCTTCTGTCCAAATCCTTCACTTTCCTATTAAAGATCATGCAAAGTATCTTAACAGTATTTTAGTAACTTAACAACATTACAAGAATTTTTACAAGAGTAAATTCACACGAAACGGGAGGACATATCAACGACCGAACCTCATCCCAAACTTACAAGAGTAAATATGATTTCTTAAATTGACATTCGAGAAACATTGATTAATAATCTTCATCCTACATGCATAAATACCATTGGAAAGAGGTCATGAAATTCCAAAGAATACAGGTTTGTTTTAATTGAACATTTTTTCTAAGAGACAATGGACACTTTGAAATGCTATCCATCATCTTAGGCTTCTAATAACGAAATCAAGTAGAGGAAAAATAGTCTTACAACAACAGGAAGAAAAATAACATGAGAGCAAAATAAAATAAACGGCATAGATGATGACTTCTGTGATAAGCCATCAATATTAGAGGTCAGCTTCCAATAAATCAGCAAGAAAACAAACATCACAATAGAGATGCTAAATGAGCTTTATTTGTGATAGTGACTTTCTTCTTTCAACTCTTGGATTAGGTGGGAAAACAAAAAAATCGACTACTAATGATAGCAGAATAGGCATTGATCACTCGTGATTGGCTTAATTAGTGCTTGTGCTTTGATAATTCTGCTCCAGTGGTGTGTAAACAGGGAATATTACTAAGAGTGGTGTCTTGCTTGAAGAAGAAAAGAGAAATGAGATAAGATTCAAGCCTATCTTCTTTCAACTTCACACTCGATTGTTTTTGGTTACGTTGAAGATAGGGGGAGAGAAAAAAGTCCACGAGGTCAGAATGATAGAGGTAAAAGTAAGAAAGCAAAGTCAAAAGTCTAAATGACAAGAAATTACATGTGACTTTTGCCACAGATAGTGGGAATATCATGATGGAATATTGTTACAGCACAAGATGCGAAAGAGAAGATATGAGACAACAAAAGAAAGAATATGAAGACAACAAAAAGAGAAGAAGGCGATAATGAAATCGTGTTTGCTGTTGTTGATAATGATGATCCTTCTTGTTTCTTGTGATTGCAAATTGCCATTATATCTTGTTCGTGATGAGTCTAGTGGTTTGTGGAGTCTTGGTGCTACTCTCATGTCACGCCCCCCAAAGAAGGAAATTAATTTTCTTCTTATACTCCAGTAGTTTTGGAACGTTGAAAGATGGGCAATAATCAGGAAGTTGAAGTTATTGGCATTGGGCAGTTTTTTTGGAACAGTAACAGGTTCCAAAAAATCTAAGTTCTTAATATGTCAAGAAGCATTGCTCCAGATGGTTTTGCTTGAATTTGATTTCTGTGGGATATCTTGATGATGAGGGGTTATGTTAATACACTTGGGGTTGTTGGCCAGTGGAAGTTTACTAGAGGGTTTTAGATGGTTGTGGCCCGGGTGACAAGGTTATCTAACCTTGTATGTATGTAAGGGCTCCATTTCCCGAGATTAGGTAAATTGGTGGAAGAATGATAATTCATCAGAGTTTATGGCATTTATTTAAGAAGGATGAGTCATATGAGCGAGAAGGGAATTGATAGTTTGGCTAAGAAAAATTTGCTTTTCTGGAGTGAAAATAAGCCAAAGTTGAGCAATGAGAAAGAAAAATGTGTTTTTCATGGCTTAGCCGGGTAAACGTTACAAAGGTAAATAGAAAAGGAGTTTTTTTAAGAGTCATGCGCCTTCAAGGAAAGCTGATTTGCGGAGTTGGTACATTCTGATTTGCGTTGGGGGTCTTTTAAGGTAAGATCTAATGGGGGTGTGCTGTTGAACGTTTACTTTTGACTTTTATTGATGATCATTCTCGCAAACCTCTGGGTATTTCCTTGAAGTCCAAGGATCAAGTACTTGATGGGTTCAAGGAGTTTTCGGGCCTTTGGTGTGGGAAAGACAAACATGGAAAAGACATTGAATGCATCCGCTCAAAATTAATGGTTGTGAGGGGGTTATATTGGTCCTTTTGAGTATTGCATGAGAAGAGGTAATAGGCATCAGAAAAACTCCTCCAAAGACTCCTCGTTAAATGGTTTAGCAGAGAGGATGAACAGAAACTCTCTTGAGAGGGTTAGATGTATGCTTTGCAGAGATGCTAAGCTGTCAGATTCATTTTGGGGCAGGAAGAAGCACTTAATACTGCTGATTATGTATAATGTCTTCACGCTGCTTGCTTTCGATGGTGATGTCCTGACAGAGTTTGGACTTGGAGAAGTTTCTTATGATTCATCTTAGAGTCGTTGGGTTGTGTAAAGCCTTTGTATACGTTTCCTCAGGATGAAAAAAGTCAAAGTTGGATGTGAAAACTAGGCAGGTTATATTATTGGTTATAGGTCAAATAGATGAATTTGGCTATCGTTTATGATCCGTTGAGAAGATAGAAAGAAACTTGGTAGAAGCCGTGATGCTTGTGTTCTTTGAAGACCAAAACAATTGGAGATTTGACCAAAGCTGACAGGCTGTGTTTTATCGAAAAAAATTGGGTGATTTTCCGAAAGGGTTCGTTTTATTTTCGAACTTTAGGAGTAGCGCCACTTAATTTTTAAGAAGAAAAATCAAGAAAAATTGTTTCTTAACAACCAATTTAACAGAAAAATCAATTTGAAAACATTTTTTAAGGGTCGGGATTCTATTAGTGTCTAGGAAACGGTTAAGGCAAACCTACGGGACACTCCGTTAAATTACGGTTTCCAGCGACTAAACTATTTTGACTATTTTTCAATTTTTGTGAATCTTTGGTCCATTGTCAACTTTATTAAAAAGGACTTAGGCGAATTACAAGTTTTAATTTTATTTAAAAACATTCTTTATTTATTTTTGTAATTTTGCGAATCCTTTTCGAAGGCGGATTTCCTTTAAAGTTTTATCTAAACACCCTTTCCGAATTGAAATATTAGCGTTTTATTTTCAGAATTTAAATTTTTTTTTTTTTTTTTTTTTTTTTTAAGTTCGATTTTTAATAAAATAAAAAGGCATTCGATGGGGGTTGGATTCATTCTAATCATAGTAAACGACATTTAAAAACAAGACGGAAACCAAAAAGAGTGTGCCCTTCCCTACAAGAGGGGGGAGATGTAGAGATACTGACTCTGTAGGATCGCGTTGAACGCTCTTCGATGTGGACTTTGAGACGGGGATCGAGGATTTGGCGAGCGGAGACGTGGAGGTATTGTGTGATTTTTATGGACTTGGGATGCAATGTGTAGAGCGGGGACCTGAGTCATTCTATGGGGAACCCTCTTTGTAGGAGTAATCTTTGCGTGATTGGTATTGAGGGCAGGATCTGGTATGGCGGGGAGAGTTGCCAGCGAGGTAGTGAGAGTTGGGAAACGTACGAGATTGAGCTGGGCGGGCGCGATTGCACTTGTCCATCGAGACTGAGAGTTGAGGGGGACGATGAGGGGGGAGTGGGAGGCAGGCGAGCGAGAGGGAGGAGGGGAGAGAGGGAGGGAGAGAGAGATAGAGATTTGGGGGTCCAAGTGTTAGGGTTCTTGTGCGCCTGACCGGAAAAACTTGGACCCACTTGTCTTGGGGTTTTTTACCCGTTCACCTGTCCTAATCTAAATTATACAAAATGAATACGGAGAAAGTAACAAGCGACAACGGGCTTATGCCGCATTACAACATAAAAATACAAAAAATCTAAAGAATAAAGTAAAAAAATGTCTTCTAATCCTCGTCTTCGGATTTCCTTAATCTTCAAGGAATTGGGATTGACATATCTGTCTTGATAGTTTGACTCGAGATAGAAGAATTTTGAGCCTTTACGGCTCTTCCAAGAGACGAGGGAGGGAATGGAGTCCCGCAATGGACTCGAGAGGAGTTTTCACATGCAACAAAGTAGAAATGAATTAGTATGTATTAGCGAATTTAAGTTTCAATGAACTCGAGAAGAGAACGCATTTAAAGAATTATAATACCAGACAAGCAATCAATTAAACCGAGAGAAGAAATAAAAATCATAATATTAAGGTCTTGGCTGATTTCATGCAAACATGAAACAAATAAATAAGCCAATATGTAATCCAACTAATAGATATGCAAAGTGAAGAAGTAACCTGCTAAATTGGCATGTGACCCAAAGGAATGCAGTTTAACAAATAATCTTATTTGGGGGATACTTGCAGGTTCACGTAAATGGCTAAAATTGTGGATGGAACACAAACATAGCACAACGAAACACTTAAATGATCATACAAGTTAAGAACATCCACGCGAGGTAGTCGAGATGGAGCAAAAAAGACAAGAGCACTTATCTCAACAAACTTAAACAACTACGAAAACATGGAAAGCCAAAAATCCCCGTATCATACCGAACAATGAACGAATTGAAAGATATCGCCCTCTTAGCAACAACAATTTTATTATGCTTCCAAAAATCTAAGGGGCAACACTAGTTGCGACCAAACAAGGGTGTTAAATTAAAGAGAATTGCAACGGGCCCGTATAGGGCAATCTGTAACCTACCCACCAAAGGCAGAAAACATTAAGACAGTATCCTTGAGGGCTAACACTGCCTTGCAGTAACACCAAACCATGACGAAAATCAAACCGAACGAATATCGTATTATCTTTATAGCATTTCGATGTCAATAAATAACAAGTGACACATGAGTTCCTGTTTTATAACATTTCCAAAGGCGAAAGAGTTGACCCATAGGCATCAAATTTGAGGACAGTAACAGGGAATCAGAATGCTATGCAATCCGGAAAAGAAAGAAAAAAAAAAAAAAAAGTTGGTGTTGGTATTTTGTTATTTTTATAGGACTTCCAACACAACACAACATCAAAACGGGACGCAATAATACATCATCTCTCAAGCCATGGACAGATACAAATGGTGAATACTGTAATATGGACCCTTTGGTTTACTCATTCAACTTGCGGTGAAAGAGTAAAGCACATGATGTCAATATTAACAACAACACAAGTTCAACGATGTTTAAGGAATAGGTCCAAGAGAAGAAACACAAAAATATAACACTTAAACGGGCTTCCGTAACTAGGGTCTATATCAGGAAAGGGAAAACAGGAAGTGGAACAGATTCGGACTCGACGAACCAAAACTTCAAACGCGCCATTCATCTCCTTAAAACATTATCAAAACAGGAAATTTGCAACGATTACAAGCAACGACAGCGACAAACCACAAACTTTAAACGATTTCTGCAATACAACAAATTCACAGCAGCTAGGACCAACCTAAACACTAACTTCACAAAACAAAGCGATCACCTAAGATCGAGGGTCAATGGGTGTTACCTCTTTAAGTGCAGGCGAAACAGGGACAACACAACGATCAAGGCTGATAGCTAACACTTCACAACTGAACCACACCTCTGCTTCGCGCTTGAACAAGAATGTCGCACCAACACTAGACGGAATAGTTGCTTCTTGTCCGAATCTCTCTAAGACACTCTCTGTTAATCCTCTAAAATCGCTAACCAATTTTCGCTCAGTCGTTCAACAAGTTCTGCTTTTCTGAATTTTCGATGAAAATCTCTAACCAAAACCGTCCAACCCCTTTTCTGAAGAAGAAAAGGGGTTTTTATAGAAGAAAAGAATCAGCGTCCCCCTTTTGAATTCAAATTTTTTTTTTTTAAATCTCCTTTGGGTCAAACCTCACTGCAATCGCGTGTTGGCGAGGGTGACATTGACGTTTCGCAGACCTACTTGACAGGGTATGGGTCTGTCATTGCGTCTCGCTCACGCGAAAAGGAGGAAGGGAGAAGAACGTGGGGTTGTTGGCGAGTCGCGTCTGAGTTTTCTGGGTTTGCAGCGTTACTGTCTTCTTGGGAAAAAGTCGTGTGAGTTGGTAAAGAAGGGAGGAGAGATGGGGAGAGAGTGCGAGAGCGTGGGGAGATGAGGGAGACGAGGATGAAAGAGGGGGGTCGCATGAGGGTGGATGGAGCGTGGGTTCTGGGGATTTTCGCTGGGTTCTGGGAATTTTCGCTGGGTTCTGGGAAGAAGAAAGGAATTGGTATGGGGCCGGCCAATAAAAAAGGGTGGGTCGATTAGGTGGGCCGGACGGAGGGGGTATTGTTGGGCTGCATAAAGGGGGGTGTTGGGCTGGAATAGATGTGGATTTGATATTTTGGGTTTGAATTAGAAGTGTTGGGCTGTGAAGACGTTTGGGCTTGGGAATTAAATTCACAAAGGTTTGGAGGTTTGGGCTGAACTTGGGGTGGTGGGCTGTTGAGGAAATGGCTTGGGCCGGTGTCAAGATGAACGCAGTGGGCCTTGGTGATGTTTGGGATTAACGAATGGGTTGGGATAAGATGGGCTGATGGGTGGATGTGGGCCTTGAATTATGAAATACTGAATATCACACATATACATATACATAATGTATCTACATATATGTATATATAAGACATATATTTTTTTTCGCAAGATTTATAAAACTAAATCACTTAAATAATGGCAAAACTCACGAAGCTCGATAATTAACTTATTCCCGACGCGGGTCAAATTGGGTGTCAACAGTCTGTTTTCCATAGTATGAGAGCTTTACTGATGTGTGATCTAGTTCCTTTGCTATTGCAACCGGAAGAAATCTTCATAATGATGAAAATCAAGTTGATAATGACATGTGATCCATGTTCATAATGACCGGCATATGTGTTGATGAATCCAGTGCAAGATATGTGGTTGTCCAATCAACCAATTATAGATGCTCCACAGAGTTCTTTCAGACGATCTAGTAGAGAGAGAATTTCCTTCATCTCGTTCTCTCCCAATGAGTAGTACTCTTGACTGACGGGGGAGAAACCTGAGAGTCTTTATGATGCCATGGAAAGTGAGTAAAAAGAAAGGTGGTTTGATGCTATGGAAGAATTAATTAATCCTGCAATGAAAATCCATACCTTTGCTTTGGTTAGTTACCTAAAGACAAAACGCTTTGAAAAACAGTGGGTTTTTTCGGTGAAACTGAAGATGGTAATAGTCCAGTTTTCCACGGTACAAACAGTAGATTAGTTGTCAAGGTTTTAATCAGAAAAGTGAGTTGATTTTTTATGAGATATTCTCCTCCAGTTGTGAAATTTATCCAGTCGGTGGTTCTAAGGCTTGGCTGCAAGTCTAAATTTAGAGTTTGAGAGCAAATGGATTAAAACTCCTGCTTTCCTTCAGGGTGG
Source organism: Solanum habrochaites (assembly GCA_027704765.1). Classification (NCBI taxonomy): domain Eukaryota; kingdom Viridiplantae; phylum Streptophyta; class Magnoliopsida; order Solanales; family Solanaceae; genus Solanum; species Solanum habrochaites. The sequence continues at coordinate 95,531,332 of JAKWJA010002489.1, read as the reverse complement.
GGGACTTAGATGAGAAATTTATATGGAGTACCCGGAAGGTTTTGAAGTCAAGGGTAAAGAATTATGTTTGCCAATTTAAGAAAGGCTTGTACGTTTGAAACACTCCCAGTCAATGGTACAGGAATTTTGGTTCTTTATGATCACAGGGCTTCAAGAAGACTCTTCACCATTGTGTTTTTGTGCCAAGTGCCTCTAATGGTGACTGATTATTGTGTTGCTTTATGTTGATGACATGCCTTGTTGTTGGTCCAAATACTTGCAGGATTCAGAAGTGGAAGCAGAGTTGAGTAAGTCTTTGCTATGAAAAGACTTAGGAAACCAGCAAGGCAGATTCTTGGCATGCAGAATTGTCCGTATAGAATGGCCAAGAAATGGGTAGTTATCATCCAGAGAAGTATTCCGAAAGTACGTGCAGATTCATCATGGACAAAAGCAAGTGTTGTCAGTACACCTTTAGCTATGCACTTCATGGAGCACAAACAGTGTCCTTCTAGTGATGATGCGAATAAGATATAAGAAAAGTTCCTTCAGTTCAGCTGTTGGGAGTTTGATGTATGGATGGGTTTGTACAAGACCGATATTGCGCACCGCTGTTGGGTTGTTTTAGCCGTTTTCTTTCTAATCCGGGAAGAGAACATTGAATGCTGTGAAGTGGGTTATGAGATTCTCTGTGGCACTCTAGTCTGATTTTGGTTTTGGTATAGGGAAGCCTATTCTTCTGTGGTTATTACTGATTCAGACATGGCTGGTGCTGTTGATACTCGCAAGTCTACTCATGTACTTGGTTTACTTTTGCAAGAGGGCGTTGGTGTCCTTGGCAATCTAGGTTGCAAAAAAATTGTTGCTGCTCTATCTACTACAAGCTGAGCTATTGCTGTTGTTGAGCTTGTAAAGAATTGCTTTGGATGAAGAGATTCGTGGGGAACTTGGTTTGTGCTCAGAGAGGTATGTGCTTTATTGTGACGTCAAAGTGCTATACTCTTGGCAAGAATTCTACGTTCCATGGCGGGTCTAATACAATGAGTGAGATTCATTGGATTCGAGATGTGTGGGCTTCTAAGTTGCCTTGAGCTTGAAAGATTCATACAACTGACAATGGTTCCGATATATGAACTAAAGCATTGCCAAGAGGGAAGTTTGAATATTTTGTGCATGCCGCCAAGGGATGGCGGTCTCCTCCACATAAGTCGTGAGGGGGAGACTTGTTTGGTTATGGGTCTTTTTCCCTTCCTATGTGGATGAATAAAACACAGTTGGACCAAACCCACTTTTGCCCATAGGCCCATTCTTATGAGCCAATATAGCCTATTAGGTATTATTTCAACATACAGAGGTTCTTTTTCATCAGCCAAAAAAGAAAGAAGAGATTTTCGCAGTCAATATTCAGACCCTAACAATCAACTTTCAATTGCGATTCCGCTTCGTTTCTTGTCCGATTGAGCTGAAGTTTTGGACAACATATTATATCTTCATCTCAATCTTTGATTTAGGAACGGACAGAGTTGGATTTGGTGGCCTGCACCTTCATTTTGCCTGTCGTGAATAGGTAGCTACGAAATGGTGATTTTTGCTCCTTTAATTCTCTAGATTTGGTGGCAATCTTTTTTTGTTGTTGCTCGTTGTTTGGCACTTGTTTTGTGGCCAATTTTTGGAAGAACAATATTGTAAACTCTTGGTGATTATAGTGGCTTTTGTTCCCGTGTTTTTTTACTCTTCAAATCGAGGGTTTTCCACTAAATCTTGGTGTCCTTGGTGTGATTGGTTGCTTATTGCTTGGTTATATGTTGTTGGTTGAATTATTGCTGCTGCCTTACTACATATTGCTTGTGGTTGTTTGTCTTCTCTTGGTTCAATCGAAAAGGAAATAGTATAGACTTGGTTATTCGTCCGCTGTATCCTGTCAGCCGCTTCTTTGTTATTTTGCCTTGTCTTTTTTCCAACAAGAAGCAACTTTGATATGCAATATAGCGCTGATCACTCAAAATCAAATTGGCTTTAATTAGTGCTTGTTCTAAAAGTGGCAATTTCTGTGAACAGAAGGAAGAGATAAAGGATTGAAATTAGATCAGAGACAGGAGCAATTAACGAATAAATAAATATTATGCAATTTGATGTATCTCAAGATCAATGAACCACATTTTAGATATGCTAATACAACTCAGAAAAGGCCTTCTACACCCCCAAAGCAAATTATAGCTCAGAAATCTACTAGTGGCTGAATGAAGATTCCAGAAATCCATCTCAAGCACGGCAGAATAAATCCAAATTCAATACAAGGTTTGAATTTTTAATTTTCACTCAAAGAAAAATTAAAGCATTTTAATTTTACTTTTCCCGAAAAGAAAATATAATTATTTTTCATATTTTATTTATTCCTTCTTCGTATAAAAAGTTTAAAGATTTATAAATTGAAGATCCACATTCTAATAGAAAAATATAATAGAATCCACAATGTGATCGTTTCGATAGTTTTATTTATGGAGAGATTTGCTTTTTATATTTTGTTCATTTATAATATGTAGGCCAATTGTCATATCATAAGATAATTTTCAAACCAACAATAATTTTGCTTTATTAATAATAAATCAGTATATAATTAAATTTTTTATTCAAAAATTACTTATTAGTCAATAATACTATAAAAATATATGTATATTATTGTGATATCATTAATGTTTCTTGAAATTACTAATCACAATAATAAATTAGACCAATATGAATGAGAAGATGTTTATCACTTGAACAACCCCTCTCGTCTGAGTTATTCATTTTATTTGTATGCTCCAAATAAATTACGATGAATTCCAACTGGGCACATCCTATTATTAGTTGTCCATGTTCATTTACATTTATGGTCAAATCAAGACTTGATTATTTTGTCGGCATGATTAAATAAGAAAATCTAAAAGCATTATAATAGTTCATCATACATTTAACTTAAAGAAAAAAAAAAGTTATGATTATTAATATATCAGACGAAAGGTAATCAGTTTCTTTAGATCGATCCATTAAATAATTTTGAAAAAGAAAATAGTACTTCACGCTTAAAGAAAAGAGAAGATATCATAAACAAAAGAAAAAACAACACTGTTAATTTTTTTAAAATTGATATTAAGCAATCTAAGAGATAGTTTGTGGTTTACACTTTAATTCGTTGAGATTTAAAAATTGAATTTAAAGCAAATTATTTAATTCGTGAATTTTATTCCGCTACAACAATTAAAGGAGGATAAATCTTACACCGAATGTTGTTTCAATCATTTAAATTTTGTTCTATAATGTGGTTTTGTCGGTATTCGGTTATCCCCTTAATTAGTACTTACTGCAAACATATTGTTATAGTTTATATGTAGGTGTGGCAAATGGGGGAATGAGTTTGAGTATGTACTAGTCAAAATATTTGACTCAATCTATATTTGATACGTAAAAAATTGAACTTTATAGTACTTTTCTTATAATTTTTAAATATTAAAATTTTTTATTTAAAATATTAAATTAATGTAATTTTAATTTAAAAATTATAATATTTTTTCTATAGATTTTTGAATATTTAACTTTTTTTTTTTAAAAAAAATATCAAACTACTGTATTACTTTTAAAAAGGTAATCAAATTAACTTTAGGAAATACTCAAATCCCCTCTTGAACTTGCAGCAAAATACACTTATATTTTACTACACAGCGCCTCCTTAAAACTTTTCGAACTAATTACATATCCACTCTAAGAAGAGCTAACGAACAAAGTGAGTGTATCACTCTCCTTAAAGCACGTGAAATAATAAAAAAATTAAAAATTTAAGGTAAAATCTACACATGAACATTTTTTTACTAGCCAACTACTTAATTATATTTTTTTTTAAATTTTTTTTACAAGCTAAAGTAAAGATTGTGAATTTCTTTTTTAGAAGTAAATGGAATTTGTAGGTTCAATTTTTTTAAAAATATTAATTTTTTTATCTCTATTTATTTGTTGTTTTCCCCATAGTTTCTTCTTTCCCATTGAATCACTCCTTATATCTTTCTTCTTTCATATGAATTTTTTTTCTTCCATCTTCATCATTTACCTCACACCGTTCTTCATAATCACAAAAATTCACACCCCCGATTCATATTTATGAATGCAAACTTTCTTGAATTTTAGTAACCCCCTTTGTCGATTAGTTGTGATTGCAAAAAAAAATGTGGGTCTTCAACTTTTTTGTTCACAGTAATAATTCTTTTTTCCTAAATTTGTGTAAGAAAAAAATATTTTCAAAAATATTATTCTCTAGGGGAAAATTTTTGTGGAAAGAGAGACGGTTTGAAGATATTTATAAATTTGAAAGAAGAAGAGAAAACAACCATTGGAAATTGAAATTCGAGAAAAAAAAAAAAAAAAAAAAAGAAGCTAGTGAAAGATGAAAATCAAGAAAGAAGAAAGGGGGACGGGGTAGAAGAGAAGGAGTTGAAGAAGACGTGACATTTTTTATTTTAGAATGTATTTTTAATTAATTGATTAGTGTAATGAGTTTAAGAAAATAAAAGGACAATTTTTTAAAATAAATTAATGATATGGTGCTTACATGGCTGTGAAGTGGTGCTTACATGGCTACGATGTTACGGATGAGAGTAATATTCTACTCTTTTAATACAGTTTTAAAATGTCAAGGAAATATTTAAACTCTCACATAGTTAAAATATTAAAGTGAATTTTACTACCAAGTTAAGAGAGAATTTGATGTATTTTTCCTAATTTTTAAAACACCTGACAATTAAAATGGACGGCTAGAGAGTACATCCTAAATGACTAAATTTTGTAAACACCCCAACACTCTCTCTTTCCTTGCACATCAATCAAACAAACACGTGATTTACACCAAGTTAGTATCCTCTCCATTATTGGTTCTATTAATTTACACGAGATCTTGAGATACTTATATGCACATCAAATATATGGAATTAGTATCCTCTCCATTTTTGATTTTATTCGTTTTCCCACCTACACACCGAATTAAAAATATCAATGTCATAATTAAAAATTACAAATTGAGATTTATTTAATATATTAAGAAAAATCATTAAATAACATGACAAAATTCTAATGAGAATTAATCACATATATTGTGCACTAAATCCCAATAAAAAACACCAATTCCAAAAGAAGTAAGGTTTATTCAAATTTTGTGGTAGTTGTTCAAAAATGGAGAAAAACACGTCGTCATTTATTAAGAAGCACTTTGTTCTAGTTCATACTGCATTCCACGGAGCGTGGTGCTGGTACAAGATTGTGGCATTGATGAGATCTTCAGGGCATAATGTCACAGCTCTTGACTTGGGCGCTTCAGGGATCAACCCCAAACAGGCCCTCCAAATCCCAAATTTTTCTGATTACTTGAGTCCGCTAATGGAGTTCATGACTTCACTTCCTGCAAATGAAAAAATAATTCTCGTAGGCCATGCCTCTGGTGGACTCGCCATTTCTAAAGCCATGGAAACATTCCCAGAAAAGATTTCAGTTGCTGTACTTCTCAGTGGTCCAAATATCGATGCAACCACCGTCTACACTAAGATACCAATTTTTTTCCATATACATTCACAACCATCGTTTCGTTTGGAACTAATTAAATAAATATACTTCATTTTAGGCAGCTACTTCAGTGATAGGTCAACTGGATAATTGTGTTACATACGAAAATGGACCAACGAATCCTCCAACCACTCTCATCGTAGGTCCCAAGTTCTTGGCAACTAATGTTTACCATCTGCCCAATTGAGGTAGCAAAAATCATACTACAAACATAATTGCAATTGAAATAGCTCATCAATGACTCAACTAATTTAAATCTTTTTTTTTTAATTCTTCTTGTGTTAGGATTTGGCGCTGGCCACTGCACTAGTGAGGCCAGTTTATTTATATCTCGCGGAAGATATTTCTAAGGAGATAGTTCTTTCAAGCAAAAGATATGGAGCCGCTCTTTTATTTTTTTTTTTTTTTTTTTTTTTTTATAATTTTTTTTTTTTTTTTGTTTTCTTTTTTTTTTCTTTTCTTTTTTGTTTTTATTTTTTTTTCCTTTTTTCTTCTTTTTTTTTTTTTTTTTATTTTTTTTTTTTTTTTTTTTTCTTTTTTTTTTTGTTTTTTTTTTTTTTTTTGGCGAGTGTTCTTGTGCTAATGAAGTGATGCCTTCAAGAAGGAATTTCTAAAATTGATAATTGAAAAGAATCCACCTGATGAAGTGAAAGAGATCGAGGGGTCTGACCACGTGACCATTGCTTGTCTAAAGCCCCAACAAACTTTTACTACTCTTTTTTTTTTTTTCTGCGCATCCTCACAAGTATAAATAAAGAGCTATTAACTAAATAGAATAAAAATTCAGTCAATGCTCATATTCATTGTTATTTCTAATAATTTGATATTTCGATCATTTTCTATTAGTTGTTATTTTCTTTATTATAATTTCAGTGTTTGAAATTGACATCAATAGACGACATCTATTTCCCTATATTACTAATTTTTTATTCAGTTTTTGAAATTCTTATGGAAAATACTCAGTCGCACAAGTTGTAGAGAACTATTTATAGCTTAAGGATAAATATCTCAAAAATTATTCAATTACTATGAATTGCGTCGCATTTAATAATAATTTGTATAAATAAAATCACCATCACTTACCCAAATTTGTTATAAAAAATATGCCATGGCAAAATCTCAATTATTTTGTAGGGATATTTTAAAGTCAATTTTGTGATATGCATGGGAAAAATCTCAAATACTTGATATATTCGATAATGATTGTGATTTGTGGCTGACTACTAATTAACCAGTAGGGATATTTTTAGATCAAAACAAAATTAAGTTATGCTGTTTGTGTTTCAAGATAGGAACCACATTTGCTTGTAAATCAAATAGTTCAGAGTGAGACTAGTACAATTTAATGGCGAAGTATTATTCAGCAAGAAAACAAACACAATAGAGATACTAAATGAGCTTTACTTGTGATAGTGACTTTCTTCTTTCAACTTTGGTATGTGGGAAAGCGCTAATGATTGCAGACATAGCATCTGGATCACTCGTATTGGCTTTAATTAGTGCTTGTTCTAAAACTGGCAATTTCTGTGAACAGATGGAAGAGAAAAAGGATTCAAATTAGATCAGAGACAGGAGGAATTAACAAATAAATAAATATTATGCAATTTTATGTATCTCAAGATCAATGAACCACATGTTAGATATGCAAATACAACTCAGGAAAGGCCTTCTACACCCCCAAAGCAAATTATAGCTCAAAAATCTACTAGTGGCTAAATGAAGATTCCAGAAATCCATCTCAAGCACGGCAGAATAAATCCAAATTCAATACAAGCATGTTTAGCTTGGAACTGCAGGGAAAGGTAATTTAGAAATCACAGAATTTTTCTCCAATTACTTCAAATTCATATTTGTTGGTACCCAATTACCGTAGAGGGGCATATCAGTGTTGCCGTTATGTTAACATACTGACCAGTTTACACATAATAGTAACAGAAAGCTAATTGATTTCCTATAGAAGCAATTGTAAATGGGAAGAACAAGCTGAAAATTGAGGTAGTATACATCCGAAGATATAATGTGGGTTGCAAGACCACAAGCAAGCATTTCAGCTCCACCCAACCTAGAACCACTAAGACCAGCATATTCCCCTGTCAAAGAGTATAAAGAAATTACTAAATGGAAAAGAACACCGTACAAATTCTCTGAGCATCACTGACAACGTACGAAATGGTCTTCCGCAATAGCAACAGAATCAGAATAAATAAATTCACCGAAGAAAAGGAAGGATCAAATTTTAAATAAAATCGGGTATAATTCATTCAAAACATTTCAGCGATTTATTAAAAGCCCCAACTTTAAAATATCCCGTAGAGAGATTATACATGTCTTCAAAGTATATTTTACATTTGTGATGATTAAAGAAATTCAGGAATCATTATGAGAAGTTGAAAACTAAGGCCGATTTCTATAATAACTTAAACTTAAAAATTCAGCATAACTATGAAAAAGTTTTATAGACAACACTTCTATGTGAGAAGGATTGACCTTAGTTTGTTTAACGAGTGCAATATTACTTTTAATGGGATAACATGATCAGTGGATGGAAAATAGTGAAAAATATAAAGCCTCAATGCAAATCCAAGGTACAAACTAATGCTAATGAAGATTTACAGTTTTGTATGGTTTTCCTCTAACTTTGCTCTGGTTATGCTAGAGGCTCTTTCTATGAAGAAAGGTAAAAATATATAAATTATGTATCAAGTACATTTACATTGAATATGATAAACAAAATCAAAGATTCAATGAGTTGATACCTAAATTTTGACCTTTCTCAATAATAATCAATTTTTTCGAATTTCTCAAATTTTCAGACGGTTTGAAATGATTAGTTCGATATAATTTAAATAGTTCAAGGGTTATTTTAAGTACTTCTCGTCATGTTCTTTATAATCTTTAAGTAATATTCTTACATGACTAGTATTTTTTTTTTAGTATTTCGAATGCCGTCTAAAAATATTTTAATTTTTAGTAAATATTTCAATTCGTTCCTGCAAAATTTTATAGTTTAAATTGCTGAAATTATTTAATTTATATTTGAATTAACTAATTTATTTCGTCAAGTTTCCTTAATTAATTTATAGAAATTCATCCTGTTTGCGTGTGACCAAATCCACCATCTAAATTCTTTGCAGAACCCCAACTGGTTATTATGGCAATTTCAGCCAATCTTTTCAAACATTTGCAAGACCCAAATTGGGACCAATTAAATTCAGCCCAAACCTTCTTCCAAATTTGATCCATCCTCAAATTTGCTGAGCCTAATCCATATTGACGGCTCTACTTGCAGGTGACACGTCGATAGTCGAGGACAAAAGATCAATCGGTATCGTTCCCGTCTTTTTCAAAATTTTGGGGTTTGCTGAAATTTGAAGATAAGAAAATTATGGAGGAACTTTTTCTTCTTGTCTATTCATCTGTGTAGTATTCTTCTTTATACAACTCTATGTATACAGAAATAAATAATAAAAGAAAAGTAATATTTACACTTGTCCATTTGTCATTTGTCTAAGGCTGACAAAATGTAGCTAATTATATTCTTTCTTCTGTCTTATCACGTGTTCTATTATAGCTGGAATTGGAATTATCTAAAGGGTGGATATCATGTCCAACACATAATTGATCAACGATCCTTAAAGCTCCACGTGTATGAGCTTTATGTGAATTAAGAACTGAATCATTTTGTTGTTGATTGTGTATTATGAGCATAGATAAAGGTAGGTATTAAATCTACATCTTGACTTGGAGCATGTCTAAGCCATTTCTGTTTGTCCTGCAATTGTTTGAAGTCGAACAGTTTGTTGGGTTATGGGTCTTTTTTCCTTTCTATATGGATAAATAAAAGTCTAATTTGTTTTTTCTTTTTTTTTCCTTTTTTCCCCTTCTTTTCTTTTTTTTTTTTTTTTTTTTTTTTTTTTTCTTTTATTGGTTTCTTCTTTTTTCTTTTTTTTCCCTTTTTTTTTTTCTACCAATCCATTTTTGTCCAAGGCCCATTCTTATGAGGCAAATATAAGCCTATTTAGGTCTTATTTCATTAAACACAAGAGTTGTTTCAGCAGTCAAAAAGAGAGAGAGAACAGTTTTCTCGCAGTCAAAATTCAGCCCTAACAGCCAACTTCAAATTGCGATTTCCGCTTCGGTTCTTGTCGAATTGAGCATATTTGGACAGCACTTATCTTCAGCTCATCTTTGATAGGGAAACTGACAGAGTTGGATTGGGTGGCCTGCAGCTTAAGTTTTGCGTGTCGTGAACAGTAGCTGCGAAATTGGTGATTTTGTCCTTAATTCTCTAGATTTGGTTTGCAAATCTTATTTTTGTTGCTCGTTGTTTGGCACTTGTTGTGGCCAATTTGGAGAATAAATTGTAACTTCTTGGGGATTATAGTGGAGCTTTGGTCCCGTGGGTTTTTTACTCTTCACATTGAAGGGTTTTCCACGTAAATCTTGGGTCTGTGTGATGGTTTATTATTGTCTTGTTATATTTGTTTGGTGAATAGTTTGCGCCTTATATTATGTGCTTGTGGTTGTTTTGTCTTCTCTTGGTTCAAAATCTGAGAAGGAAAGTATAGACTTGGGTATTCTTTCGTTGTTATCCTGTCAGGCATTCTTTGTTAATGTCTTGTCTTTCCCAACACAGTTTATGTTTAGATTTGCACGCAATATTATGTGTATCGGGGTTGCTTGACGTCACTTCTTGGTTTTGACTTCTGCTCGCGAGTAATACTCTGTTTTTTTGGTCCATTCCTGATGCTGTTACTATTTAAAAGAGGAGTTCTAAATCTATGAATTTTCTTACTGTTGGTTCCAAATTTGGCTTTGTTTAGCTTAAAGTTAATGTTGTTCTTGGTAGATGTATATGCTCTTATCATTCGGTATTTTCTCTGAGGTTTCGCGGGCTGTTCAAAGTTTTCTCCTTCGTCTTTTTTTTATATTTATTTTTTCTGTTTTGAGTTCCAGTTCCTTATTATGTTCAATTTCTTCTCATCTGATTTGCGCTGTTCTACAATTTTTTGTGTAAGTATGAAGGAGTTTGCTTAAGCTAAACATGATTTCGTGATCCTATTAGATTCTTATTATCTTTAGTTCCTATTTTTCGCAATCGCCGTTGCATTTCCGTTCCCCCTAGCACTTTTGCTCCAAAGAGTATGGTTTTTCTTTGAAAGTTGCCCCCCATCTGTTATATTTTGGTTTGAGCATGGAATTCTTGTCTTCCTGTTTCCTTAAAGCTAGCAGTGAATGGGATGACCTCGTTGTTGATTTGTTTAAAATTTGTTTCCTATTCTAGTGAAATAAAATGTCCATCATGGTAAATAACTCACAAACATGAGGGATGAGAACTTCCGTTTGTAAACCTAATCGGGTAAGACCAATATTAAACGATGGATCAGAATTCATATGTAACTTTCTATCGTCGTGTGACAAAATAACCGATTCATCTTTTCTCTTCCGTTCTTTTTACTTCGTTTTGTTCGAAATTCTTTCTGAAGAATGCCCGTTCATATCTTATTCACATGTATAAGAAATTTATAGATAAAAAAGTAAAAAGAATTTGAAAATTGATAATTGATGAATTAGAAAGAAAAAAGTGGATGAAGAAGAAGATACTCGAAAAAAGAAAAAGGAAAAGATATGAAATATGAATAAGAAGATTGATGAGCTGGAAAAGAAAAAGAAAAGATTTGAAATTCAAAAATTGAGTGATGGAGATAATTTGTGATACTATGAGTAATTTTAAGCGTGAAAAAAGGAAAAAAAATCGTGAGAGTGATTGTTTAGAGTGATGTATTTGAAAAAGTGAAACAAATTGAAGAAAGGAGGGATTTTTTGTAATTTTTCAAAATGATAAGGAATAATAGAAAAGAAAATAAGGTTATAAAAGGTGTTTAGTCAGGTAATTTATCCTAATTTGTATATTAATCCATTTTTCGCTCCCATAAATAAGACCCTATTTTTTTATATTTAGAAATTGAGTTTAAATTTAATAAGGAATTACTACTCTATCCATTTTTGATTGTTATGATTTCTTTTTTATCTCCAAAAAATAAGAATCTTGACTAATATTTTACTATATATTTTTTCATTATAATTCATACTTCATCCGTTCTATTTTATGTGGCACTTTTCGCATTTCGAATTTCAAACAAGTTTATTTTTGACTGTAAGTTTTTCATAGACCCTTTTAATATTTTGAATTATCAATTATTGTGACTTGTAATACTTTATACATAGTTTACAAATATATAAATTTTATTTCAAAAAATGTGAAGATTCCATACGTAAATGTCCGGTCAAAGTTAAACTGTTTGACTCTCGAAAAACAAAAAGTCTCATATAAAATGGAACTGAGGGAGTATTTGACATGTAAAAAATCGAACCTTATAATACTTTCCGTATAATTTTTATATATCTAAATTTTTTATTTAAAATATCAAATTAATGTAATTATATTTTAAAAATTATAATATTTTCTGTATAGTTTTTAAATATAACTTTTTTTAAAAAAAATAAAATATCAAACTAATGTTATTTCACTTTTTAAAAAGATAGTCAAATTAACTTTTAAAAACGCATGACAATTAAAATGGACGGCTCGAGAGTACTATGGTAAATGACTAAATGTTGTTGTAAACACCCCTCTAGCCCACCACTCTCTCTTTCTTTGCATGTCAATCCAACAAACACGTGATTTACTCCAAGTTAGGGTTGATCTTGAGATACTTATATGCACATCAAATATGCTGATTAATATTATCTCCATTATTGATTCTAATCATTTTTCCACCATATACATGAATCAAAAGTGATGTCATGTATAGTGCACTAATGAGAATTAGTCACATATATAGTGCACTAAATCCCAATAAAAAACACCATTTCCAAAAGAAGTAAGGTTCATTCAAACTTTCTGGTAGTTGTTCAAAATGAAGAAAAGCACGTCGCCATTTGTTAAGAAGCACTTTGTGCTAGTTCATACTGGATTCCACGGAGCGTGGTGCTGGTACAAGATTGTGGCATTGATGAGATCTTCAGGGCATAATGTGACAGCTCTTGACTTGGGCGCTTCAGGGATCAACCCCAAACAGGCACTTGAAATCCCACATTTTTCTGATTACTTGAGTCCGCTAATGGAGTTCATGGCTTCACTCCCTGCAAATGAAAAAATAATTCTCGTAGGTCATGCCTTAGGTGGACTCGCCATTTCTAAAGCCATGGAGACCTTTCCAGAAAAGATTTCAGTTGCTGTATTTCTCAGTGGTCTAATGCCTGGTCCAAATATCGATGCAACCACCGTCTACACTAAGGTACCAATTTTCCATATATATTCACAACCACCGTTTCGTTTGAAACTAATTAAATAAATATCTTCATTTTAGGCTGCTAGTGCAGTGATAGGTCAACTGGATAATTATGTTACATACGAAAATGGACCAACGAATCCTCCAACCACTCTCATCGCAGGTCCCAAGTTCTTGGCAACTAATGTTTACCATCTGAGCCCAATTGAGGTAGCAAAAATCATAATACAAACATAATTGCAATTGAAATAGCTCATCACTGACTGAACTAATCTAATTTAAATCTTTTTTTAAAATTCTTCTTGGTGTTAGGATTTGGCGCTGGCCACTGCACTAGTGAGGCCAGTTTATTTATATCTCGCGGAAGATATTTCTAAGGAGATAGTTCTTTCAAGCAAAAGATATGGATCAGTTAAGCGAGTGTTATTGTGCACTAAAATGATGTGCCTTCAAAGATGGGGGTGTCTAAAAATTGAGGATTGAAGAATCCACCGGATGAAGTTGAAGAGATCGAGGGGGTCTGATCACGTTGACCCATGATGTCTAAGCCCCAAACCAAGTTTAACTACTCTTCTGAGCATCGCTAACAGTATATAAATAAGAGTATTAAACTAAATAGAATAAAACTTCAGTCAATGCTCATAGTTGATTGTTATTTCTAGTAATTTGATATTTCGATCATTTTCTATTAGTTGTTATTTTCTTTATTATAATTTCAGTGTTTGAAATTAACATCAATAAACGACCTCTATTTCCCTAATTACTGATTTTTTATTATAGAAAATATTCAGTCGCACAAGTTGTAAAGAACTATTTATAGCTTAAGGATATTTCATCCAAGTGTATCCCACAGAATGGTTAAGGTCTGATTATATGTAAGTTATAACCGACCAGACAAATTTTTTTTCCCAATGGAATAGTTGTACATACCTTCCTTTTTGCTTAAAAATGGACTACTTCAAATTTTTTGCACAAATAAATCACGAAACTAGCTGTATTTCATAGGTTAGTTTGGGGTAAATATCTCAAAAATTATTCAATTAGGACGAATTGCGTAGCATTTAATAAATAATTTGTATAAATAAAATGTCACGACCCAATTTCTCGAGCCATGAAGGCACCTACTAAAACCCATCAGTAGGTAAGCCAAACCACAACCCAGAAAACATATGGGTGTTGAGGGTAGAAGAAACTAAACAAGACTAAGAAAAATTACTAAACAACATAAGCAACCAAAAACATAAATACAATTAAGGATCATCTCCAGAGCCTGGATAGGCACTAATACAAAGCCTTACCAACAAAAAACGAGTAAAAGTCACCAACAGGGGACCACCAAAACTAGGACTGTCTCGAAAAGTAAAAGACAAGTCTTTATATAAACGATGGAGATGAAATAGTACAAAAAGCTGTGTGCTCACCCCTGTCTTCCAGACTAGAAATGCTCCAAACAAGTCAAGCTACTACTGGGTGCCGGACCTGCATACCCGAAATAGATTCAGCGCGTAGCATGGCTACCAAATAAAAGGTACCAGTAGGCATCATAGGGCCGAATGAACTCGAAAGTAAACGCACTATGAAAAGACGGAATCACAAAACTAGAGGTCAAGAACAAACAAGGCTAGTAACACAATAATGCACACGAGTGGATAAGAATCTAACTAAATTTATATCAAATAGCTAACTACCACCTAACTGGACCCACCATAAGCCCAGAAGGTACACTGGCACCAAGTTTAAAAAAACCCGAAAGGACCCCCATATAAGCCCGACGAGTACACAAATAACTATAAACTAAAGGAGAATAGAACTCGAGGCCAAAGAACACCGAACCACAAAGTAGAATTCTGACGGTACGGAGGTGGCGGGCATTGGATGAACCGGATACGCTCACCAGAATTACACAATAGCCAATTGCAAAATATAAAGTAACTGAGCCGGACCTCTAACCGGAAATGACTCTACAGACTTGAGGCCGACTTAACGGATGCAGCTACATAAGTATGTGGATGTTTCGAGGCCGGACCTTTTAAATCCGGCTTTAATCCCGACAAATATTGTCGAGTAGCTACTGAAAGAGTCTTTATTTATCCATAATCATATAAACCGGGAAACACCCCCAGCCAGACTTAGCTAATCAATGTAAGTCCTTAAAGATGAATCGAACTCACCTTTGATACGGAGATGAATTCATTGTCACTGACGTAACTAGAGAGCCGTAACATCGAAGAAATAAGAGTAACTATACGATAGAGCAAGCTCATCGTACTTCTAAATACCAAACTATCAGATCAAGTTTATACATCAGTCTACAAGAGTTAAGTCGCGAGCAGCGACGTAGGGGCTCTAAACTAAGTCCACCGAATTTGAATCATGCATTTCTAAGGAAAACCCTAGTCAAACCAAACTAAGCCAAACCTACCTTCTGATAACCCAGATTCAAAACATACAAGTAATTCATATAGCAAAGAAGGTCAATTCATAACAATAAACATGCTCACAGTTACCCGATAATGCTCAGAAAAAAGGTCGAAAATATATTTTTCACACCTATGCATGACATCCAACAATACCAACCCAAATCTCAACTAATCAACATGCATTACATGTTCGAGTCAATCTAAGAAGAGGAAACCGTAGCCTACCTGAACGCCAGATCACGCGCGCTCCAAAAATTCACTTCCCCGGATCTTTACTTTCGAAAAGGCCTCAAACGTTGTGATACACATCAAAAATAGAGTCACGACGTTATTACGGTCATTTTAAAACACTAAAATCGCAAGAAGAAACAGAGACGGATCAAAATTCGCGGTCAAAATGAAAAAGTGGGATCCGCATGAGAAATCAAGAATTAACCCCCAAATAAAAGTCTAAATAACTCTCGGACTGGTACACCATAATGGAACACAATTCAGGACTCAAGACAGTACCAACAGAACAGCCAACAAAAAAAAATCAAAATTCTAAGCTAAAAAATCAGCAACAATGGCAGCAGCTACTACAGATTACCAAAAATGAGGTCCAACAGCCCCAAAATCAATCATTTACCACGACGATCTCACGAAAAAACCTCACACAATATAGGCTCTTGGAATGCAACTAGATCGGACCCTAAAATGGCCACGAATCACCTTCTAAATTTCCAAAACGTGTGCTCGAAAATGAGCTATGACAGACAGGTAAACCAAAATGTACTCAAATCGGGTCTCCAATCAGATTCAAATTTTTTTTTTGCTCACCAAGAGTTGCCTCGAAAAAACTCACAACTTAGCCTTTTTTGAATCGCCCAATTTGGAGTTGTATAGCTCAAAATATCGAAACTTTCAACTGTAGAAGACACGACGGCTGATGAAAGTTGGGTTTTTTTATAGGACAAATCTGGTCGTTAAATCCCCCATTTTTGGTCGTTAAAACCCCATTCTGGTAGTTAAAAGGGTGCACCGAATTCAGCTTGTTGCCTACTTTCTTTAAAAGTCTTACGACGGGGTGCTCGAAAATCTGTTAAGACAGGAAACCACACACAATGATAAAAAATAAAAAACAGATATGCCATACCCTACCAAAGTCGACATTCCTGGATCAAAGCCGTCAAAATTTCATCAAAGGTCATCTCGATAAAATGTGGGTCCCAATTCATTGGCCATTTAAGTCAAAAACCACAAAAGGGCTCGAAAAATATCAAAACCTCCAAACCCGACAAAAAAGAAGGGCAAAACTAGACAAAAACTGACATTCCGGAGGCTAACCGCGCTGACGGAATATCATCCGAGCGCGTTACTACAGAATGTTGACTAAGTAAACTTAACTTTAACTTAAAGTTAAAACAGCATAATCACACCAAATCACACGAAAACTTTGGGAGTTCATGTCGACAATGCTACAGACTAAATGGACCCTTCCGGAATGATGAATCGTCAGAATTGAATCTGATGTTCATCTTCTTGAACTTGATCGAAAATGATTGTTCAGTGGGTTCATAAGCTCCAAAAAATACTTAAAGCTCACAATAACCAAACGAATGACCAGGTGACCGATCTGTCAGTCCCAGCAAGTCATAAATGATTTGGAATCGCTATAGAAACGCTCTAAACGATGTACGGAGAATAAAACACTAAAAATGACAAGAAGGGTCATTACATAAAATCACCATCACTTACCCAAATTTGTTATAAATAATATGCCATGGCAAAATCTCGAGTATTTGTAGGGATATTTTTAAGTCAATTTTGTGATATGCATGGAAAAAATCTCAAATACTTGATATATTCGATAATGATTGTGATTTGTGGCTAACTACTAATTAACAGTAGGGATATTTTAGATCAAAACAAAATTAAGTCATGCGGTTTGTGTTTCAAGATAGGAACCACATTTGCTTGTAAATCAAATAGTTCAGAGTATACTAGTACAATTTAATGGCAAAGTATTACTCAGTGTTGCACAATCTACCCTTGTGCTTGAGGTTTGACATCTCAATTCAATGGAAGCGGATCGTCATTGTAGTAATTTATGAAGATTGGAGGAGCTACTATTGACATTATACAAAGGAGGAGGAGGAACTAGGGATGTTGACATTCAATTTGGTATACCTCTTTGCAATAATATTAATTGAAACCTTCATAATGATCTAGTGAACAGAGGACAACATAGTATAGAATCTTAAGAGGTCAATTTTAAAGCTTGGCAATTGCATATGGAGACATATTTGATCTTGGAGGCAGCTTTAGGTCTTCCCAATCTTCATCATCTATCTTGGAGAAGTAACGATCGACATCATCATCTCTAATTAGTTCCAGTCTGGAGGGCTCCCACTGAATAAATATGAAAACATAAGCACAAGAATAAAAAGAATCTCAATGTCTAAATTCAGGATTATCCATGATCAAATGTATACAACGCACCTTAGGATTTCTATCCTTGTCGATCAATATTGGTCACAATAGTTCCGTTTTTCTGCACCTTAGGATTTCTATCCTTGTTAAAGTGTCAGTCTCATCTCACAATGCAGTAAAATGGGTGGCTGAAAGATGGCATATTCTACCTCAAAAAAATCCTTGCAAAATTCTCCCCTCAACACACGACAAGCCATCCGATACTCACGGACAAGGCAACCAACACCTTTAAGCCTCCCTTCTCTTATCTGGAACAGAAAAACGGGACTATTGTGACCAATATGCAGATACTCTCCAAGGAAAATGTTGGCCAAATCAATGCATTAGAAACATGTAGAAAGAGATTCAAGATGTGGTTCTGAGCAAGACCTCATCATATTTTTTATTTGAAGAAGTTGCAACACCAGCAAGACGGTTTCGAAGCTCGTAGTGTGAGGGGGAAATGGGCGGGAGGGGGAGGTAGTGGGGGATGGGGACCGACACCCCCCAGAACTTCAGAACCCTACGGGCCCGGATTGCAGGTTTCTGCGGGCAACACATCGCTAAACACCCGGCCGAAGCACAGCCGAGGCAGGCCCTTAAGCAGCTTGAACCAAACCAACTCCCAACCAACCCAAACCCCCCGCCCGCTTTCCGTTACCCCCACCACCATCTTTCTCCACACATCTTTCAAACACTACCCTACCCCACCGCAGCACTCCCCCAACATTCACACCACACCAACCAGCGCACCAAACTCGCTCATTTTCCCATAGTAACCCACCACCACTGTACTTCCCCCAATCCCCGACACACACATCCACACCCATCAGAACCTTTGCGTCCATACACTTCCTCCATGTTTGCCTTATGCCAAACAATATCACATCCAAATTCATTAAGTTCCCTACAAGATCCCTACCCCCTTCTCTCATCACCCCAAACCCTTCCACTCTTCGCAAACAAATACCCTACTACAACTCCAATACCCACCCAACCACCCAGATTCACCCCGTTATCACCGCCAACATCCACCCATATTTTCAAATCTCTTCGATGAGATTAATGCACCAGGAAGTAAAGGGAGGGGGAGGGGGTCGAGGCTTCTGCGTTTCTTTGTTTCGGGAGCTCTGATATGCTACTTATTTCTCTTGGTTGTTTTTTTTATTTTTATTTTTTTTTAATTCTTTTTTTTTTAAACTTTAAAAATCTAAAATTTAAATACTCTTAATCCAGAGTAAAATCCATCCAATGCTTCTTTCTTGATGGGAGCTGTTACAAATTTAAAAAAAATTGAGGCCCAAAGGGTCACCATTTTTCATAACAGGTATTGATCAATACACTATTTAAAGGAAATTTTAAGACTTGTAGGGGTGCTTTTTAGCGATCTTGAATGGTTGAAGAGATCCTGTTGAATGCCTTGGAATTGGGCCCTTAATATGTCAATTCTGTATGTTGGGCCCCCAGCCTGTGAGGGCGTATAGTTTTAGCAAGATATAGACGCCTATGGCAAACCTATTTGGTTAATTTTGATTTTTTGGACTCTCCATAATAAAATGTCCCTTCTCTTCCCGTGGACGTAGCCAGATTATATTGGGAACACGTAAATCTGTTGTCTTGTTTTTCGGTGTTTATAGATTTTTGCTCGTATTATCTCAAAATTCAGCCAACACACGACACGGAAACCAATTGGTGATCAGAGCCTCTCGGTTAAGTCGGGTTCTTGGGAGGAAGTTAGAGATGTCTGTTCTTGTAGACGGTGAAAATCGACAAATTCACAGGAGAGGAACAGTTTCAGTGTTTATAGGCAGATCCAGAGGCGGGCTTGTTGGAAACAACAAGCTTTCTGGGCGCCGTGTCGAAAGACAAAAAGAACCCGCACGTCGTTAACTCCTGAGATGGCGGATTTTGGGAGGACAAGGCGCACGCGACGATCATGTGTGTCTCGCGGACTGACCGTCATCACGGAGGTCTCGGCATGAAAGAGACTGCTGATGGTCTGTGGTTGAAGATGGAGACCGTTTGTACATGACCAAACATCTCAAAACAAAAGATGCTTTGAAACAAAGCGTCTATTCGCTTTACGAATGCTGAAGGTTACACAACTCAGGGAGACACTTAGAAGCATAATACTTTGTGATTAGAATTGCGTTATCGATGTGGAAGATTCGAGGATATGAAAAGAGGCTGCTGCCCTGTTCTCAGTTAGTATCTATCCAATGTCGTTTGAGATTTTGTTCAATCGTCAGTGTTGGGGAAGATACTGTGTCATGCGAAGACGTCAGATCGGCCCCTTCATAGCGGGGGAATTACGGCAAAGGCTAACGGCCACAAGTCCGGACATACAGCCTTCGGTGTATGTTCGACCAGTAGCGGAAAGGGAAAAAGAAGGAAAAAAAAACGGCGACAAGAAAAATAAAGCGATGTCGAAGCGTGCAAAGCAGGATAATGTTTTGTAATTATGCAAGGAGAAGGGAAATTGGAAATTGATTGGTCAGAAAAGAAGAAGAAGACAATCGGAAAAACAAATCAGTGTCTGCCGCTGTGTAAAGAAGACACCCAATTCTTGAAAAAGATATTGCCCTAGTTGCGGTGTAATGAGCACCTAATCATTCAGATGTGGGGGGTTCTCGATTCCTGGGGCATCCTATAACATCTGTCCTAGGAGAGAGTGAGAGTGGTTCACGACTTATGAGCAGGTTAGCGGAGGCGCATTCGATGGCCAACAGTGCTCGTCTGCAAGGTGCAATTGGGCACAGGCTCGCATCAAGATAAGGACACTGGACGGTATTAGCTTTTGACAGTGAACGAGGTTTCAGGCCGTTCATTGATGACGAAAAATTGAATTCTCAGCTTTGGACAGCAAGGGATTCAGCTGGTCGGGAAAAGATGGAGCTGGGGTCTGGAAGGGTTCAATATCTGATTCTGAAAGGTGTCATGGTGGGAATTTGTATTTGCGCACAAGGTTCCACGGTTTACAGGTTCAGCCCATGTTTGCATCGTCAGGAATTTCACCAGGAGGGATATGACTTCAGTATGGCCATGAGACTTGGGATCATATGGGTGAAAGAGGGATGGCAAAGGATTGAAAGAGGGGAGCAAATCTTTACTATGTAAAGGAGATTTCTTGCTGCGGTCATAGGTTAAGAGCCTAGAGTTTGTGAACATGGTGTTTTTTGGAAACTACATCGCCAAAAAAGTTTCCCAAAGGCCATCATAGAACCAAGGCACACTTGATTTATATCCATTATGAATTGCTGGGGTCCAGCCGTGTGGTCTGTGGGACGGCTGCAGATTTTTCGTGCCTTAATTGATGGACTACTAAAGGATGACTTGGTGTACATGATGTGAAGCGATAAAAAGTGAAATAAGCTTTCCAGAAGTTCAAGGACTGCGAAAATTTGATGGAAAATCAAACAGGGAGAAGATCAAGAGGTTGCGAACTGCTAAGGGAGCGGGTGGTGGAATTCTGTTGGTCTGAATTGGATTCATCTTAAGGTGAAGGGATTGCTCGACATCGTACAGTCAGAAATAACCACAGCAGCAGAACGGTTTGTTTTGTGGTTGTAGCTGAGCGGATTGAATCAAGCACCTTGGAGAGAGCAAGCGTGCCATGATCTTCTAATGCTTGGGCTAATAGAAGATTCGGGCAGACCAGAAGATAGAAGAAGCGGTTTAGTACAGCTTGCGACTTGATTAACCGCCGGACCACATTACAGGCATACAGTGACAAGACACCTTATGGAGATGTTGGGGTCAGGAAAAGCTGCTGTTATTCAAATCTGAAAGCTTTTGCGTGTGTACGGTTTTTCTTACAATCACGTCGGGTGAAGGTAAGTAGAACAAGAGCTAAAACGGGAGTATTTGTGGGCTACGGAGATGGAGTGAAAGGTTTCAGAATCTGGTCTCCGCAGGAGAAAGAGGTGTTATTATGAGCAGGAACGTTGTTTGATGACAAGTTCTCCTGCTTAGAACATTGTGAAGCCTTACCAAAACTACGTCAGAATGAAATGGGAGGTTGAAAACAGGTGGAGTTTCAGTCATTCAGAACGAGAGCGATTGAAAGAAGAACCGGAAGAGGAGGATCAAGAGCCACAGATAGAAACTGTATCCAGAATCTATGCCATCAGATATCCATCAGAGTTTAGATCAAGATACGGCCAAGGAGGGTTGGAGTTCGGCCACCTACGAGGTATGGTTTTGAGACATGGTGGGGTTATGCACTGCAGGTTGCTCTGAGAGGTAGATCGTGCGGTAGATACATCTGAGCCGTCTACTTACAAGACACAGAACCCTTTTAAGTTTGATTCTGAAAAATGGTTTGCCGCTTATGGGAGATGAGGATAGGCAGTACATTACACAAGAATCGACATGGGATCTGGTCACCAGCCGGGTGCCGAGGGGGGGAGAAAGATTATTACTTGCAAAGGCCAAGGCAGAGTTGGGGGAGGTCAAGAAGCGAAGAAGGAAGGATTCACCAGCAGAAGGAGTCAAGAATAACAGCCAGGTGTTGTTTCCAGAGGTTTATAACCGAAAAAGAAGGAGTGGACTACAATTGAGATCTCTCACCAGTTGGAAGACATTACTTCCATCCGAGTGTTATAGCGATAGTTACACATCGAAGGGAATCTGAGGCTGGTTGAACAACGTGATGTGAAGACAGCGTTTTCTACATGGAGAGTTGGAGGAAGGAATACAGACTAGCCGGCTGGTTTCCAAGTTCCAGGGAAGGAAAATCACGTCTGCACGTGAAGAAGAGTCCTGCTAGAATGGACTGAAGCAGTCTCGCTAATCGGCCCCAGTGGTTAAAAAGGTTTTTTTGTGACCGCTATATGGGGTGAAGTTGGCGATATCGGCTCATATGCATTGTTCGTGTCTAATACCAATAGGCTCAGGATGAGTATTTCATCTATATGGTGCTTATGTAGATGATATGTTGGTACGCTGCAAAGACAGGAAGGATGACATTCAGAAGCTGTGAAGGTTATTAGTGTTGAGTTTGGTGAGGACGTGAAAGAGAGTCGTGGGAGCCGCTCGGAAGAGATTTAGGGATGGAGTCAGTAGAGACAAGAGAGAGGAACTTTTCTTGTCACAGAGAACGATACATTCAGAAGGGTTTGGCTGAAGGGTTTGGCTGTCTTCATCTAAGCCATGATACCCCAGTGCTGCCAATATCCATTCACTGCCTGTTCGTCCACAGTCAGAAGAAAGGAGAAGAGAAGGAGTATATGCACGAAGTCCCTATATGCCAGTGCCGTAGGAAGGTGAGTATGCTCTGTATGTAAAGGCCCGGATTTAGCAATGCGCAAGTTGTGAGTGAGCCAGATTTATGGGAGACAAACAGGGAAGAGGAGACATTGGCAGGGCTGTGAAGAGAGATTTTCCGGGTACCTGTAGAGGTACATCTGACGTTGTCTGCATTTATTCCTAGGTGATATCAGTGCTTGGTTCTGGCTATTCTGATTTAGACTATGCTGGAGATATTCCACAAGAGATCGAGTGACCGGCTAGGTGTTACCTTGGAGGATCTGTTGTCAGTTGGAAGGCAACTTTGCAACCTAACAGCAGTGACTTTGTTACTACTACGGAAGAGCGGAGTAAATGGCCTTGACAGAGGCTTGCAAAAAGAGGGATTTGGCTGAGAAGGCCTGGTTTGGTTGGTTAGTGATATTGGTATGCTCATGATTCAGGCTTGAGGCTAGGTGTAATGTGACAGTGTTGAGCGCAATTGTGGTCTAGCCACGAGGATCAAGTCCATCATGGAGACAAGATATTGAAGTAAAGTATTACATTTTCTGAGAAGTGAGAAGAGAAGCAGGTGAAGAAAGTAGGAACTGTTATATCCTGATGATTATGTTAACAAAGCCGGTTCCACAGAGCAAGTTTAAAACAATGTTTGGACTTGTTCAACATCGAAGCTGTTAATGGCTTGCGGGCAATCCTGAGGAAGAGGGGGAGGAGAGGGGGGAGGCCTGGCACTATCATAGGGCGTCTGAAGAATCTGTTGGAGAAAGTCAAGTCAAGGTGGAGATTGTTGACATGCCTTGAAGCCTTTTGGTCTTGGGCCCCTTAATTATCTGGTCAATTTTTATGTTGGGCCAGCCGTGTTAGGGCGAGTTTTTTAGCACTATATATAGACGCTTATGCAAACCATATTTTGTAATTGTTTTTTTGCCTCTCATAATATAAAAACTGCTCCCTCTCTTCCAGTGGACGTAGCAATTTATTGGTGAACCACGTAAATAGTTGTCGTGTTTTCGCTTTATATGTTCTCGTATTATCTCAAATCCGCCACAAACAGATCCAATCATTCCTTCTTGTCCAAAGCCTCACTTTCCTATTAAAAAATCATGCATAAGTTCTTACACAGTATTTTAGTAACTTACATTATCAGAATCTTACAGAGTAATTTCACCCCAGAAAAAAGAGGATACATTAAACGACCATCCATATCCAGACTTACAAGAGTAGATATCCAGAGAAACATCGACTAATAATCTTCATCCTACATGCATAAATACCATTGGAAAGAGGTCATGAAATTCCAAAGACTACAGGTTTGTTTTAATCCCCATCCGCTCGTAAGATTCTATAAACGAAAATCATAGAGGAAAAGTAGTCTTACAAACAACAGAGAAGAACAGAAACATAACATGAGAGCAAATATAAAGTAATAAACGGCATGATGACGAGTCTGTGATATGCCATCAAATATTAGAAGGTCAGCTTCAATAATCAGCAAGAAAAACAAACATCCACAAATAGGAGATTTACTAAGTAGCTTTACTGTGATAAGGACGGTCTTCTTTAACTTTGGTACGTGGGAAAAGCGACTAATGATTGCAGACATAGCATCTGGATCACTCATATTGACTTTAATTAGTGCTTGTTCTAAAACAGGCAATTTCTGTGAACAGAAGGAAGAGACAAAGGATTCAAATTAGATCAGAGACAGGAGCAATTAACGAATAAATAAATATTATGCAATTTGATGTATATCATGATCTTAGTTATGCCAATCCAACTCAGGAAAGGCCTTCCACACACACACCCCCCCCCCCCCCCAAGCAAATTATAGCTCAAAAATCTACTAGTGGCTAAATGAAGATTCCAGAAATCCATCTCAAGCACGGCAGAATAAATCCAAATTCAATACAAGCATGTTTAGCTTGGAACTACAGGGAAAGGTAATTTAGAAATCAAAGAATTTTTCTCCAATTACTTCAAATTCATATTTGTTGGTACCCAATTACCGTAGAGGGGCATATCAGTGTTGCCGTTATGTTAACATACTGACCAGTTTACACATAATAGTAACAGAAAGCTAATTGATTTCCTATACAAGCAATTGTAAATGGGAAGAACAAGCTGAAAAATGAGCGGGGGATCTCGGGTCAGGTATTAATTGATGATACAAAGTGGGTGCAGACCACAAGCAAGCATTTTCAGCCATCCAACTAGCAACAGTAAGACCAGCATATTCCCCTGCCAAAGTGTATCAAAATTAGCTAATAGAAAACAAGATATAATATTTGTACGTACAAATTCCTTGGGCATCATTGACAGCGTAGAAATGATCTTCCAAAATAATAGCAACATAATCAGAATAAATGGATTCAGGGAAAGACTCATATATCTAAATAAAATCGGGTATAATTCATTAAAACACGTCAGTGATTTTATTAAAAACCCAATTTTCAAATATCCTTGTAGAGAAGATTCTATACATGTCTTCAAAAGATATTTTAATTTGTAATGATTTAAAGAAATTCAGGGATCACCATGAGAAGTTGAAAACTAAGGCTTGAGTTCGCTAGGATATAAGTAAGCAGTTAAAACTCAAATCAGCGTTATAACGTGAAAACTAAGGGTAAGAGTCTGTAGGGAGAAGTCTTAGTAAAAGACTCTAGTATGAAAAGAGTTGGTGACGGTTAGTTGTGGTGATGAGTGAAAACAAGATCAATGAATGGCAAATGGTGATTGTGGTGAAAAGTAGATAATATATGTCCCAAGAATCATATATAAGACCTATCTCTCGAACATAATTGCTGCTGCTTTTAAATGGGGCACGTACAGCAAGCTTTTGAACAACTTCTACAGGAGCAAAAGACCTATCTTCTGTTTTTAGCTCTTTAGATTAATTTTTATTGTAAAGATATCATGGATGAAGCAGCACAATAAATGCAAAGTATCTGAGCTAACATTTGTCTTGAGATATCCTCAACTAGTGGAGCTCGAGGAACCAGGTAGTTACTTGAATTTCAAACAATGAAAAGTAGCAGAGAATTCCACAATGAAACTTGAGTGTATTACAGTAATAGCAGTAATTTTCTTTATAATTATGAACAATATAATGTGGTAATGAAATTACCAAAGAATCCTAGAAGTCTTGATAAAAAGTAAGAGGCGCCTACATCAGGAAAGTGTCCCAAAACTGTTTCAGGCATAGCAAATACCTACAGAGAAACATACACGAATATTACATTGGACATGAAGTTTCTGGCATCCAATTACACAAAGCAACCAGTATGAATAAGCTACATATTACTTTCTACGAAAAAATAAACCCTCAAAGCAAATCCAAGGTACAAAGTAGAACTCATGAAGATTTACAGTTTGTACGGTTTTCCTCTAACTTTGCTCTAGTTATGCTAGAGCCTCTTTGTATGAAGAAAAATAAAAATTAATAAATTATTGAAGGCTCTGAGACATAGTACGAAAAGTTCTGCTGGATATATCCTTCAATTTCAAACTGCAAGAATTTCAAAAGCTATTTTGCTACAGCTATTCCACATGAACATTCGTATATTGGCTTAATCCCTAAAAGAGAAGATATAAATAGACAAATTTGAAGCAAACCACAAAGAATGTGGAAAAGATCAAATACAAAAGGGTAAACAAGAGAACGAGATTAATCTACTACTCAAGTAGAGGCAATACCGACTTTTCTGTTGCAACTCGAAATCTACCATGTATAGAAGCACCAGCTCCGCCTCCCATGACAATTCCATTAAGGATGGAAACCTTCAATGGATAGTCCAAACAAGATTAGGGAAAATTTTAATGGAAGTTATATCACAGAACTAATATTAGACATAATTTAATCTAACCTGGGTTTTGCTATACGTTGCCATCACATAGTTCAAGGTGTACTGCTTTTGGAGAAAAATAGCACCGATTTTCCAGTTACCTGATAAGCATGAGTAAATAAATATGTTTGAGAAGTCATCAAGAGTTAGTGAGACAAGGTTCAAAACTCTGTGGATAATGGGTCTACCTCTCTGGCCTTCCCCCACTTGAATTCCAGGCTTTTATTTGCAGCAAAGGTTTGAATCTGTGACATGTGCCTAACCCACACGACATGTTTAGTGCGCTTAGAACTAGACTAAAGTCTTGGAGGGGTCATTTGTAGTGATATTTTAAAGATTTCTTTGATTTTGGGGTACTTGGAAAGAGAGGGCCTACTATTTTTTGCCTCCCCTTTGAACTTGAACCCCAAACCTCATTATTCTCCTCTCATTTCATTGACCACTAGATCACACCCACTCATTAACTGTTACTATATATTGATTGCTAAAAAACTAATCTCTCAGGAAACTGAGAAACAAGATGGGAGTTGCCAGGTTAAGAGCAAAACTAGTACAAAGATATCGACTGGGACAACTATGAGCTTATGAGATTGAAAGAAATTACTGAGGAGTTAAACTTCAGATCACATGGATCCAATTTTAAATGCCATCTACCAATCGTGTTTGACAAGAGACAACCAATTTAGCAAATACTTAAAAGAAAAGAAATTGAAAGATCACCACCAGCACAAAAAGCCCTTCCTTTCCCTGGAAAATATTGATACAAGAAAAGTAGTAACAAGAAAAGCACTATATACGGAATTAATAGAACTTTGAAGCACACAACCAGGGCTTGTGACTAAACCCAAAAACAATAAAACAAATCCGCATATCCTGACTAAAAAATCACTATTCTCCCATGAAGTTCGATATTCAAAAATGCTTAGATGGGTATACTCACAAGATATTTGATTTCGAAATCGTGGAAATAGAAAAAAATAGTAGTTTTTTCATATGTAAAAATTAGGAAGCTTTCCAATATTTCAGCAAGAATCTATTTCCACCATGCATTTTCCCAGTCAGCTGGTTCGATGGGAAAATCATGCTCTATAACAAAAAATTTCCATTGATTCGCAATGGGAAAAACCTCTAGTTATAGTAGTGAAAAAAAATAAGATACGTAGTCTTACAAGCAATAAAAACTATTTAATACAATTTCTAACAGACTCTTGATTTTATTTCAACAAAATCATTTTGGTGAACAGTTTTTTGATAATGTGGATTGTTCCGATTGCCAAGAAACATAAGCCTGATGTATGCTGAGGATTAAGCCAAACACTGGACTGGTCAGAACCAGTGAGATACCAAAGAGAGGTAGCTGATTGGCCAGCTTTATCCTTACTTGCCAAAGCTATGAGGAGAAGAACTTTCTTCCCAGTGTCAAGAGACGAGACAGGGAACAAGCTGAAGTGTTCAATAAGAAATAAGATTTGAATAAGGCAACTCAAAATCAATGCATCTCTGCCTGCATGTAGTTTCTAAATATTTTTATAGACAAAATCCATCATCAGGTTACCAAGAAGATAGTCCTGCTATTGTAAATACCTTTAATATTATCATCTTCACATTAAGATCTTCTTCACTGGCATAGAAAAGTTCAGTAAGCCGAGATATCTGGACAAACAAATAAAGTTTGAGGGGACAATTATCACTTATAATATGTGTCATATTTCAAATCTATTTCATTATAAAACAAGATATTTACTCAAATATCCTGTGAAACAAGGATTGTATGACTAAAAAGCTCACTTGTTCCCCAAGTAAATATAATAAGAATAACATATTCCTTCTAATTGCATGAGCAAGCAACCGATTCAAACTTGCTTTTCAAGTTCCATAGTAAATCAATGTCATTAGGTACCCTTTTTTTTCTTTTTAATAACAAAAATATTGTTTATAGGCAAACCAAAAACCTACCAACTTCATGAAAATTATATACTATAACAAAGTTGCATGTCAGTACATCCTTTAACTAGTACAGTGAACAAAAAACATTCTTAAAGTATTTTAAAATTTCGTAAATTCCATTTTCTGTCAAACCCTGTTAGAAAACGCTCTTTAATCTTATGTTCTTGACATGTTAATTAAGATATATTGTATCTTACATAACTTTGTATTTAATGAAGTTAATGACAGAAACGAAACAAGATGAGCAGAAAAAATGTTAAAATAATGACTAATCCGAGTCCACAGAAACTACTGTGTGTCCTTAAGAAATTTAATCCCCTCCTGTACCCAGGTTATGAATTAATTTCTCCCAAGATAAAACGGATTACACCCCTTTAAAGAACTAGCGGTAGCCTCAAACTTCTTTAACTTCAACGAACTGAAGACAGCAACAAGTCACGGACAGACTCAGCCGATCGACATTTTGATTTTTTTGAGAGAAAAATACATGCAGAAAAGAGAAATTTTTTTTTTTCGGTTCTTAAAAAATCAAAAATATTGACTTCCTTTTATAGCCATTTTCAGCAAGGAACATGTCCTGTTCAGTGAAATCTGTTCAGACCCATTTATCCGAAAGTTGTGTCGTGTGGAAAAAAATAACAACTTTCTTCGAAATTGTGTCTGTTAGGAAAATACTTTTTTTGGAAGTAACGACTTTCGAAAAGTACGACTTTTCGGAAAGAGTAACACTTTTCGAAATGTTTACCGTTACCCTGCCAATTATAAGAAATGACTTTTCTTTGCACTTTGCAAATGACTTTTTCATTTCTCTCTTCCAAAGTAGTTCTCCTCTCACTTTTGATATTTTCTCTTTTCTTTTCCCATCAACTTACTAAAAACCCAACAATCCCCCACATGAATGGTGAAAGGCTATTGTTAAAACTATGCATGAAAAAACTTGTGTGTCTTGTCGGTAAAGGTTAATCGCATCGTGTAGAGGTTTCTCTTTAAACTTTTTCCGTAGTGAACATATATCGGATATACTCGGTCAATCGGTAGATTTGATATCTTTGAACCGTCGAGCTTTGGGTATACCTAGACAACATATGTCACACAATCAACTCCTAACTGTTTCTTAGTTCTCATGTTTTGTTCGTTTCAGTTCATGACACATCTTGAATAGTAAGTGCTTAAAGAACTGGCCTTACCTGATTCTCCTTGAAGCGGCTTCACTTCACACTTACAGTGATTTCTAAATGTGTTTCCCATAGATCACTATTTGATATTCCTGTATCAACTTAGAAACCATTAAAAGTCCTTATGTCCTTTATCCTAGTTTACTAAACACTTGTTCATCATGAGAATGGACCATAAAATAATATTACATTTTATTTTATTTTTCCTTTGACAAGGTTGAACCGTCATCAATGACTTTGTTTTTATTCTCCTCTTCCTATGCACTAGATCTTGGTCCATTAGTTTTCCCCCTCTCCATCTCCGTCTTCTAGGTAGACTTACCACCGCCACGATGACTTGTTCTCGGGGCCATAGTCCGCATTCCCGTCGAGGATTTCTCAACTCCCTCTCTATTTATGCCTTTGTAAGTGGATCCGACACATTATCTTTTGACTTCACCCTAGTCATTGTGATAATTCCACTAGAGAGTAGTTGTCTCACAGAGGTTATGTCTTCGTCTTAGTGACGAGACTTGCCGTTTACATAATGCTTCCAGCCCTTCCTATTGCAGCTTGACTATCACAATGTCGTCATATAGGGGCCATTGTTTTTTTTTTTTTTTTTTTTTTGGGCCAAAATGGAATAGCTTTCTAAGAAATTCCGAGCCATTCATCTTCTTCACCTGCCTGTCTAAAGCATGAATTCAGCTCCATTTGTAGAGCGAGCTATACAATTTTGGGTTTGGATGTTTCAAGATATTGCTCCTCCGCCAATTAAAAAACGTATCCCCTTGTGATTTTTTGTTTAGTTGACCGATTTAATCCAATTTTGCAGCACTATATATCCTTCAAGAAACGCGGCTGGATATCTGTTGTAATGTAAGCCTATTTTTGAGTGTCATCTAAGTAATCCCAAAACTCTCTTCTTGCTAACCAATGATTAGATTAGGATTACTTGTGTATCGACTCATTTTACTGATAGCGCAAGCTTGCTGGTCGTTACAATGCATGACATACATTAATAAGCTTCCCATACTCTACTGTCCAATTGAGACTGACTTTCGCCTTTTATTCTTTGCAAGATGAAGATTTACATCAATTGAATCTTTGCCCTTTAAAATCAAAAATTTGAATTTTTCAAGTATCTTTTTGAATTATAATAGTGAGACAATGCTAGACCGTTAGGAGTTTTAATAATTTTAATTCCAGATATAATCATCAATCACATCCACTCTTAATATGTTCATGTCAAACTACTATTCAGCATACGTTTGTAGCTTTTTATATTAGCAATGTCTTTGCTCATTTACATCATATCATCTAACAATAGCATAAAATAACTTCCTGATTTGGAGTATCCTTTAATGTAAACACATTTAATCACATTCATTGATCTTAATCCCTTTGCCACATGGTTTGATCAAACTTGTGCATTCCATTGTTTTGGTGCGTGTTTTTAGTCCCATAAAGTGCTTAATAAGTTTGCACACTTCTTTTCTTTATACCAGAACTACAAAACCCTCACCGTTGTTTCTATTTACATTTCCTCTTCAAGCTCTCTCATTTAAGAAGGCTGTTTTCACCTGCCATTTGCTGATTTCAGACCGTATACTGCAGTCTAGTGCACTTAAACATCCGAATTGATGTATCCTATTCACTGGTGGATATGTGTCAAAATAATCAAGACCTTCTTTTTGTCTAAAACCTTTGACAGACAAGTCTTGCTTTATATTTGTCAATAGTTCCATCGCTTTCCTTCTTCCTTTAAAGTCCATTTTGAACCAAACGTTTGTTTCCCTGAGGAAGATCAACCAACTCCAAGTATTATTGCTTAAGATTGATTCAATTTCACTATTAACATTCCTCTTCCCAGAGGTTGATCGCTAGACAACATTGTCTTCCCTGAATGTTTGAGGCTCACTTTCAAGAAGAATGTTACAAAAATCTGATCCAAATGAAGTAGATGTCTTTGGACGTTTACTGGCGTCTGGACTTTCGTCATTGTGTTCATTCTCTTTTGGTTCTTCTCTGGGTTGTGTTAGATCCCCCACTAGATGACTCAAGCTAGTTTTATATGGATAGATATGTTCAAAAATTCAGCATCGATCTGATTCCATTACCGTAATTATCATGAATATCCGATGTTCTGACTTCTTAACCAAAAACTACATGCCTTAACTGTTGTGGCATATCCAATGAATACCAACCCAGTCTTAGGTCCTATTTTTACCTCTTGGTATCGTACTGGACTTTGGCTAACACCCCTCACACTTTGAAATATTTCAAATTGGGTTTCTAACCTTTCCATTTCTCATATGGAATTACATTGTCGTGAGTGAGGTCACTCTATAAGGTATCTGATTTGATGTACGGATAGTATAGCTTACCCCCCCACAGTTCTTGGAACCCTGAACTTATAATTAATATGCATTCACATTTCTTTTACAGTTCGATTTTTCTTTCTGCATTCCATTGAGACGGAGGAGTGTAGGGAGCAGTTTTTGATGGATGTAATTTTATTTTTATCCATTTTCTAAACATATTTCTGCAATGTAGATCATATTCTCCAACCTCTATCACTTCTTATCATTTTGATCTTTTTATCTAACTGATTTTCACTTCAGTTTTATAATTGCCTAAATGCATCTATTGCTTCATCTTACTATTTAGCAAATAGACATAATAAAAAAACATATCTAGTGGCAATCGTCAATAAAAGGTTGAAATACTTTTTCCCACCTAGCGTGATGGTGTGGACCTTCATTCCAAATATCATGTGAATCAATTCTAGGATTTGAATTCCTTTCACAGATTTATAAGAATGCTTCATACTTAGATTCAACACAATTTGACATTTTGGGGAGATTTATTGCACTCAATTTTGCAAAATATTTAAGTTAATCCTTTTCGCAAGGTTTTGTTAGTAACGTGTCCCAAACGTTCAATTGCCATAAACATTTAGACTCAAGCAAGTAGAAAACACAATCTTATTCATAGTCAACTACTGTCATTACATTGGTTTGAAAAGGCCATCACTAAGGGTAGCCTTTTCCTACATACTATCATTTTTTGCTTACTACTACTTTTATATCAGAAACAAATACACATTTAAATCCATTCTTGGTCAGAACTGACTTGACACTATTCTTTCTCAATTCGGGAACTATGACACCCTATTCAAAGTCACCACCTTGCCTGATGTCCATCTTTATAGGGACTTTGCCATTTCCTTCACCGTTTGCAACACTGAGTTTGCCATAAACATTTTTCACTGTAGTGCGGGAGTATATGATGAAATAATTCTTTGTTTGCACCAACATGGCAATGAGGCACCCGACCAGAATCTATCCATCATTCTCCTTGCATTTCCAACCAAGTTACATTCTAAACATTTGCACAAGAATCATGCCATTTCTCCTTGGATTCAGCCAGTTTTGCCTTGATCCTTCTTTCTTGTCCTTCTAGGGACCCCGGCATTCATTAGCCCTATGACCATGTTTACCACAATTAAAGCAGTTTCCATGAATTCTTTTAGGAGGATTGCTTTTGGACCAGATGCTTTTCTTTCTTTTCTTTAATTTTGTGGATCTTCTTCAACAAAATTTTACTCCAATATTGCTCTGATTAACCACGACCATCTTTTCTGCAGCCTTATATCCTCTTCGATCTCAACCTTTCTAGATCTTCAAACAGTCATCTCCTTGGCTTGTGTTTCAAGTATTTTTAAAGTCCTTCCACAATGGGGGTTAACTTTCAATAATTGCCGCCACTTGAAAAGCATCATTCACAATCAATCCTACATTAAAGGTTATGTTGAGTATTAAGGGACACTAATATTTCAACATAGGCATTAATCAATTTATACCTTCCGGCAAGGACGATCCTGGGATTATGACCTGCAATTCTTGAACTTGGGTGCCGACATGCTTACTGTCGATCATCTTATAGTCCAGAAATTTTGCCCACAATGAATTTCTTCATTCCGGCATCTTTCTTGTTTTGTCTCTTTTCTAACATCCCAGAGTTCTTTTGAGGTTTTTTGCATTGGCTGTACAATTGTACAGATCATCTTGGCAGACCACTCAAAATATATTTTTACACAAAAAATCTGAGTGTGTCCATGCTTCTGTGTCCAAGAATCGTTCAATCAGCCGGCGTTTCATTCTACTAACAGGAACTTTCTCATTGTGAAACTTCTGCAGACTCCAACGTAGTGAGATAGAAAACATCTTTTGCTGCATCTCTTAAATCGACTCCACCAGAAAATTTTGCATGGGTTTCTCAGGCCGGTTGCGAAGCAGCATTTTGAACGATTATGTGCATGCAACCTTTGTGGTTGGCAGCACCTTACTGTTCCAGGCATTTGTTTTGACTTGATTAGTCATGTTTTTCTGTCCAAATGCAGAAAATTAGTATTTAAATACTAACAGTAAAGAACAATCTTTACCACAACTGTTTCG
Organism: Solanum habrochaites; assembly: GCA_027704765.1. Classification (NCBI taxonomy): domain Eukaryota; kingdom Viridiplantae; phylum Streptophyta; class Magnoliopsida; order Solanales; family Solanaceae; genus Solanum; species Solanum habrochaites. Next base: position 95,496,951 of record JAKWJA010002489.1, on the reverse strand, counting down.
ATTTAACGATAAAGTTTTTATGTTCTTTTATCGTTAATCGAGATGAATTTTAAAAAATTCAGCAGAGTAGAAAACCTAAGGTTTTAATCTCCAGAAACCCTCAAATACAGAAACTGTTAAAATTCTTAAGCTATTGTATTGTTATTCTGGGGAGAACAAAACCGGGGTGCAGTGGAGATAGTAAGAGGAGGGAAGTGTGAACGACAATAACTTGTATTTAGTGAAGTTAACCAACATAAACAGAAACCAAGATAAGCAGAAAAATTTAAAATAGAAGATTAATCCAGTCCATCAGAAACTACTGTGTGTCCTTAAAAATTTAATCACCCGTCAGGGGGACTGTGACTGGGTCCAATGTATGGATGTTAAATGTGTCTCCCAAGAAATAAAACGGAATAAAGACAGAACCTGTTTCGAGATAAAGTAGCGTACGCGGAAGGAGTAACAGTCAAACTCTTTAACTTCAAACGACGTGAAGAACGCAACAAGTCACACAGACTCAGTCATCGAACTTTGTTTATTTGAGAGAAAAATAAATGCAGAGAAAGAAGAAATTTTTTTTTTTTCAGTTCTTAAAAATCAAAAATTGACTATCCTTTTATCCCATTTCAGCAAGGACATGTCTGTTCAGTGAAATCTGTTCAGACCCCTTTTATCCATAAAGTTTTTCTTTTGAAAAAATACAACTTTTCGAAAATTTGTGTCTGTTAGGAAAATAACTACTTTTTGGAAAGTACGGACTTTTCGAAAAGTACGACCTTTTCGAAAGATACGACTTTTCGGAATTTCCGTTACCACCCACTGCAATTTATAAGAATGACTTTTCATTTGCACTTTGCAAATACTTTTCCTTTTCTCTCCAACGTATTCCCTCACTTTTGAATATTTTCTCTTTTCCTTTTACCATTCACACTTACGAAAACCCACAAATATATATATATATAGCGGACCAAAACACCCTTTATCTTATGGTCAAAAAAAATAGAATATGTTACTGGTATGTTATTAAAATTAAAGATTTGTCAAATTAGGAAAGAGGGTTGTTTTCTAAACGTAATACAAAAAAATCTAAACAAAGCTCGTTTAAGATATAGAAAAAAAACTCAGAGAACCACTAAAATTATTTTTTCAAAGAAAACGTCAACCTCCTACCAGCTGTTGTGATGAGAAACTGGAAAAAATGATCATACAAGAAACTAACACAAATCATGTAGTAATAGTCAGACTTACGGTGTGTTTGATATGAATAGAAAATATTTTATCAATTTTCTCATTTTTGATTGAATTAAATATCTTTTGAAAAATATTTTTCAAATTAATTCATTTTTTTCAAACTTAAAAAAAAATAATTTCCTTCAAAATTTAAAAAAAAAAAATTCAAAATTCACTTCCAACCTCACTTACCCACAGCCCCACCCACCGACTCCTCCACGGTAAATTTATTTTTAAAAAAATATTTTTAACTTTAAAATTTTATTCACCTTTACATCGAGTTTATCTTTTAAACAATATTTTCAAACTTCAAAATTTCATTAACTCCTACCACCCCATCCCAAAAACCCACTAGCCCCCTTAACCCCCATCCCCACTCCCCACTCCCCAAAAAAAAAAAACCAACCAAACATGAAAAACAACTCAAATATCTATTTATTTTCTGAGAAAATATTTTTCATCCTACCAAACACACCCTTAGTTGGTCAATTTTTTGAAAAATAGTCTACTGGCAGATTCTCCAAAATTTAGAATTTCAAAAGTTACGCCGACATTGATACGAATAGTCAATAGGCAGCTGGAATAATTTTAGGATTGATTACTTACATAGAAATCGCCGCTCGTGATGCCATTGATCGGAGCCCTAAATCCGGATTACGACCCGGATAATCAAGAAAACAACATTTTGAACTTAACCAGAACCCGTCTAAGGTTTCGGATTCGGATTAAACCATCTCCGACCCACTTTTATAACTTTCTATTTTCTATATTTATCAAAGTGAAAAATAGATAATGAACCACTTTATATTTTACTTTCTGTTCTTCATTTGAGAAGTGAATATTGTATAATAATAAGTGTATAGAATAAACATATGTTTTTTTTCGTTTTATATAAAAATGGAAACACAATTTATACACTTCTGTTGTATAAAGCGAGAGAAAATTGTATTTCACTGCAATGTATAATTCGCTTGCTTTTTTCGCTGTCAATAGTTGTATAAAATTGCATTTGTATAGCAATTGAATCGAAGTAAAATGTTTGTAAATTGTATAATTAAGTGTATGAGCACGAAGATATGTTTGTTGCATATGTATATATAATTTTCTCTCGCTTTAAATACAAAACAAAAACACAATTTTAACTCTGTTGTAATAGCGAGCAGAGAGATGGCGAGCGAGAAGGGAGAGTGATGGAGCGAGATTTTTTGGGGAGTCGAGGCGATTGCAAACGTTGGCACTTTGGTATGGGGCACAATTAAATCAAACAATAGCTACTCCATTTATTTTAGATTATTAATTTACTATTATATACAATTATCCCTTATTTTAAACTAGAAATTATCATATTTGTCATACCATTTGCAAAGAAAGTGTATTCAACTTCTTTGGCCTATTTAATATGAATGTTCCAACACTTCCGCTCTCCTCTACCAAAACCTGAAAATCAATAATTAAGAAAAAAGTTTAAATGTGTTTGGCATTTTGACTAAAACAATAATATTCGTTAGTCCATGTACACTAGTTATAAACATATTTATTTATTGCACCTCATCGGTTCCGCAAATTGTTGGAAGAGGTTTGAGCCATAATGCTTTTCAGTTTCTTTGAAAATTTGAGACTGATTAATTAAATGAGTGAAAAAGACTACGGGTATCAAATGGGCGGGTTGGGGTTGAAATTAAAAATATTTAAATGGGTTGAATAGAAATTGGGTGGTTTTGACCCGTCCAAGTTTACTTTGGGCTCAAATTGGTTAAAAAATAGATTGGGTCTTCACCCGTCTAATTTGACCCAATTAATCTCTGTAATATAACATATTGATATTTAACTTTTATGGACACAATTTGAATTTCCGTTCAAGAAATTTTTGTTAAAAAAGTAACAAATTGATAGATTAATCCTAAAAGATGTTAAATAGATAATAATTCATACCTTCAATATATGAACATATCTTATAAAAAGTTTTAAAACGGGTTAAAATTGGAAATTGAATTGGGCTCAATTTAGAATTCTCTTCAAATGGATTAAGCTTGAACTGGTCAAGATTGAACCCAATTCAAATTATTTTGAGTCCAACCCTTAAAATTCTATACGAATTGAACGAATTACTTATATTTGGGTTCATTTTTGACACCCCTAAAAAAGACCGTTCGAGTGTTGAATTTAAAGAAAGGAAAAAAAAAGATGCGTGGTCCTAATTTGATGACCCATTTATTTGTCATAAAATGTAATCACAAGTATAGTATTTGAATGCATAAATGTAATTATACAATTAAATATTGAAAATTAAAAAGATAATTAGAAGTTCATATTTGTTGACAAATAAGTGCATTTATGAAATGGAAGATGACGCTTGCATCTGAAGTTTTGTTTGATAAAAAAAGTATCATATAAAATTAAAGGTTGTATTGAGTAGAGAATTGACTAGTCAGAAACTCATATATGCATAGATGAAGATGTTGAGATAAATATATAGCATATATATACTAAAAATCGTAATAATCTAAAACTTCATATTTATTGTTAATCAATGAATAAGATCTACAATGTCAGATCTTGAATCTTCCAAGTCCTGATGAATTTTAAAATAGCCTAGTAAGATGATGATTTCAACTTTCAACTTCTTAGAGAAAATTCAATTCTTTACCTTATAATTCCGACCTCCCAAAACTCCCCTTCCCGTTTTATTTTTCTTAAAAAAAGAAATCTCCGAAGACTTAATAATCTCAAAGAAAAATTACAAGCCAAAGAAGGATCATAAGTACGTATTTTTCTGAAATATGTAAATAACTAAGTAGAGAAAAGATAATCCAACAAAGGACTCATCATTTTAGCGGCGCTCACCCGTACCTCTCAATTATTTAGAAAATTTCATAACCACAAAAATAATTTAATTTTAACCTGATCTAACCCATCTAATCATATTCTTGGAGCCGTCATAATGGACATAGCTCATGGGGCCAGTCCAACCCGATTTGTTATTAGGATAAGGTTAGGTTGGGATATGATTTTTCAAACACCTTTAACATTAGGGCTTATAAACCTGACCCATATAAGCCCTTGGCTCTTGAGGCTTGATCAGAGCGGAGTCAGTCCCATGAGCCAAAACTTTTTATTTAAGGGTAACTTACAATAATATCATTAATATACAATCTAATTACTTAAATACACGATATGTTGTAATATTATGAATCTTATTTGATTTTGGTACGTTCAGATACACATATCACGAAATATATGGAGTCAAAATTAGGTTAATCTATTTTAGATACACTCTATCAAAGTAAATTCACATGTATCTAGGATGCAAGATAAATATCGTGTCCTCGCCTCCCTCCAATCTTGCTTGTCATTCTCTTATCTCGCTCGCGTATCTGATATGCGAGATAAATGTTAATTACACTAGACTTTTGTTATTGTTATTAATAAAAACACTATTATTTGTCATATTTGATTTGAAAATCTTCTCATTTTCTTGATGCTAAAGAATTATAAGTTTGAAAAAAAATGGGGAAATAAGAAAGAAAAAGGAAGGGCTACCCTGCCCCAGCCCTCGGCCCTTTTATGATTGAGTTGGATTGAACATTTTTAGGCCCTCATGAATGAATGGTCAGCCCGCCCTAGCCCTTCAAATTCCTTGGCTCGTGGGGCTTGGGCCGACTCTTTTGACAATTCAACATATAATTCACTTTTGTTTATCTTCATCTTTTAATCTACTTAGAAAAGATTTTATAATTTGAAAAAAATAGAAATAAAAAAAATTAACTCTTATATGGAGTAATTTTTATTATTCTTAGATGAAAAATAGTCATGATCCTTTGGACTTTAATCCAAAGATCAAGAACATATATGCGTTCACGTATTTTCTCTTACTATATAAGAAAGAGTTTGTGATCGAGCAGACAGCCATATACATTTCTATCTATGTGCCTCCTGAAGAACAAATTAAAAATTTATTTAGTGTATAATTTTTTTTGAAATTATGCAATTAAGCTTAACTATGACTTTTAGTTAAGTTTATGTTGAGGCAAGCACGTCTCCTTCTAAATGCATATTGCTTCAGCGTGTTTCAAAAAAATTAAAAAATTATTTTTTTGTTCTACTTTAATTTAATAAGTGTATAATTTTTTTGAAATTATGAAATCATTTTAGCTATGATATTTAATTTTAAATTCAAGACTTCACGCTGAAGCAGACACATCTGCATTGACGTGTTTGCTTCGCCTTTTGTATAATTTTTTTGAAATTATGAAATCTTTTTAGCTATGACATTTAATTTTAAAATTTAAATTCAAGACTTCATGTTGAAGCAGACACATTTGTGTTGACGTGCCTGCTTCGCCATGTCTCGAAAACTTTTTTGAAATTATTTTGTTTCTTATTTGATTACTTACTTAATTGATAGTGATAGTAATATAATATAGACAATTATTGACATCTTCTTCTTTTACTGTTTGAACAACTTTCATTCTCATTTTATCGTGTTCTCTTATTTGATCACTTTACCAATTATTAATTGATAGTACGACATGTGTGAGAAATATAGTCTTATAAAGAGTCCGAGCCTAAATGGTAACAAATATTAACAAACAAAATTTCAAATGCTATCTAAAATTTTTACTAATCAAAACGCAAAATCGCTGCAACAGAGACGTGATTTTGCAAAAGTGAATTTTTTTTTTTAAAAAAAAAATGAAATTCGCTGCTAGGCGCGATTATAAATTTTTTTATTTTTAAAAAATAAGGAAATCGCTGAAAAAAAAGTTTTTTCTTAGTAAAATCGCTGCCTGCAACGATTTGTCCTTATTTTAAAAAAAAATTGTTGCCTTAGTTTAAAAAAAAATTGAAAATGGTGGAATTCCGCTGCCCGCCCAAACAGTGATTTCCGAACCAAAAGCACTAATCATTTTAAATTTAAAAAATTACAAATACTTGGGCTTGTATATCTTTAAGCGGTACTGGCGAGATGATCCTACGCAGCGATTTTAATATTTTTTTTTTTTAAAACACAAATATGTTAAAATCGCTCAGCGCTTTTATAAAAAATAAATAAATATGGAAAATCGCTGCCTAGCACAAAAACCGTTTTAAAAATAAAATAAATTTTAAAACAACGCAAAAAACAAGAAAAAACAGGCTGATTTTATAAAAAACTTATAATCTTTTTCTTTCATATCATCCAAGTCGCGTCGCTGCTTAAAATTTTTTTTTTTTATTTTTGAACATCGCCCCTAGGCAGCAATTTTCATATTTTCTTTTAAAAAAAATTTATAAAATCACTGAGCGATTTATATATTTTAAAAAAAATAATTAAAAATCGTTGTCTAGGTAGCGATTTAAAAAAAAGATTTAAATTATTTTTTTTTGGAAATCGCTGTCTAGGCAGCGACTTCCGACCATCTTGTCAATTTTTTTTTAAATATCGCGCCATGGGAAGCGATCCACATTTTCAAATTTTTTTTTTTGAAAATCGCTGCCTAGGCAGCTATTTTCCTTATTTTAATAAAAATTATAAATCGCAGCGATTTGTTTTTCAAAAAATTTTAAAATCGCTACCTAGGTAGCGATTTCATTTTTTTTTTAAAAAAAAATCACATTTGCAAATCGCTGCCTCTGCAAGCGATTTTGCTTTTTACTTCGGTGGGTAAATCGGTGTTGATGCCGGCGGTTTTTGCCGTTTTTTATATAAAATTTTTATATAATACCGTTTTTGACCATTTTGTTCAATATTTTTTGTACCCTTTAAGCTCGGCACTCTTATTTATAACGTCCTTTGTTTTTATACTTTTGGAATATTCTCATTTTAATTGTGCTTTTATTATTTTAATTGCAATTTAACTTAAATACCGAACACGTATACTATACTTTCTCCATTTTTTCATAATTTCTTTATCTCCCATATTTGGGTGGAGGGTTGTGAAAAGGTCAATTGATTATTTTAAAATTAAATTAGATTACACATTATTCGATTTTAAACAAAAAAATTAATATTCAAAACTATGAAAGTACTATAATTGTAATTTTTTGCATATCAATATGATAAAAAAAAATACATATTAAAATGTTAGTCAAAGTTCTTATAGTTTGACTCTATAAATAGAAACCATGACAAATAATACTAAAAAGATGGATTAGGTAATTTATTAATTAACCGCACATTCTTCTTACAGTTTGAACAACTCTCATTTTATTGTATTTTAATTTCTTATTTGATTAGTTTACTTGTTTGATTTATTTTGGAGTTATAAAGAATGATCATTGGTAGACATTTGTATTTTAAACTACCAATTTAATCGTGCTATTCATCTTTGACTTGGTAACCATGTATTCATTGTGAGATGAAAACATTCCAATAAACATTGGAATGGATAACTTCTACATCATCCATTAGCATTGGTTATCCCTCACGTGTGTTCATTTTGAATGTCCTCCGCAATTACTCTTTGTAACCTATGTACCTCCTTTTTACCCTATGAACTCCTAAGGTTCATTATCTTCACTATTTTACTACTCCATTAGCTTCCTATTCCTTTGCTAGAAGACTTCTGTATTATAATATGTGGTCTTCCATTTGGGTTTGGTACACCCAAAACACAGAGAACACAAAGAGGAAAGAGGTTTCTCTAAAAGAGAGTTCTTATTAGTTGAAGGAAATGTGTTTTTTGTGTGAGCTTTGGACTCAACCTTTCCAGAGTTGTTGAATTATACCTTGTGAAGGTTGTTTGTAATCCTGAAAGGGGACAAGTCAAAGAAAGGACTATTGCTGGACCGGTTAAACACATTTGCTCCAAGTGGGCTTTGAATCTCTTAACAGAGCGAGATTCCGCGCCTCAGCCTGAAGAAATTAATGTCTCTTCATGTTATTTTCAATGTACTCTTGCAATTTTATTATCTTGTAAGTTTTTCACTAACACAAATATTAACATCTTCGTCTTCTTACTATTAGAACAACTCTTATTTTATTGTGTTTTCTTATTTGATTACTTAACTTAATGGATGGTAGTCTAATGTAGATGTCGATGCTAGTATCTGTCCGCTATATTATTTTTTTAATTTCAAATTATGTGAAATAGATTGAATGAGTGAGTCAATTAGATTCTAATGTCATTTTTAGATATCTTAGGTTGTTAGTTATTTTGATTATAGTATTTTTATGTAATTTTTAAATAGTATATATTACACTCTTATTTAATTTATGTGATATTGATGAAATTTTGAGAATCAATTTTTTATGTCTTTTAATTTTTATTATTTTATTATTGTGATTTATGTTACTTTTACGTCATTTTAAAAGAATGTATGTCGCTCATCTATCCCCATTTATGCGGCATTGATTTGAAAGTCAAACAAACTTTTATATGTCTTTTGAGTATTTTAAGTTGTTAATGATTGTTATTAATAATTTTTTTTATTTAATTTTTAAATAATATATATTATATATTTATTCCATTTATTCCAATTTTTATAGCACAAACAAGAGTCAATTCGGTTTTTTCAGATGTTTTTAAAAGTTTCAAGTTATTAATTATTTGGATTTATTATACTTTTTACGTATTATCCAATTAATACATGTTACTTCTTTTAGAAAATCGTTGCGTAGGCAGCGATTTTCATTTTTTTTTTTTTTGAGAAATCGCTGCCTAGACAACAATTTCCATTTTTAAAAAGAATTAAAGAAAATCGCTGCTTTAAAAAAAATTTATTTTTTGCTTAAAAATTGAAAATCGCTGCCTAGGTAGCGATTTGAAATTATTTTTTTTTTTAAAAATTATATTATGCAAAATCGCTGCAGTAGCAACGATTTTGCTTTTTCCGGTGGAGGAAATCGTTGTTGTTCCAGCGATTTTTCCGTTTTGGTTGATATAAAATTTTATATACCGTTTTAAAATTTTTGTTAATATTTTATACCCTTTAGAAAAATACATACAATTACATTGAATCATAACAAGTTAAGGTTGGTACATGAGAAGAAGAAAAATGAAAAATAAATAATTAACATTTTTAAAAAATAATTTCAATATAATAGAAATAAATTAGAAAAAAAGAAGAAATAAAAATAAAACAAAAAAGGAAGAAAATTTAAAAGTAACACTTTAATTACATCTAATTTTCGTTTATACGAGATTTTAAAACAAATTTATTAGGCAAAGATCTTCGAGTTCAATGAAGAAAGTCGGAGCATTGGGTGCTCTATACGGCCTGATAATAATAGCCAAAAAGTGGTAACTGAGCTCAAATATTAGAAATCGTAGGCTTGAGTTCACGTGAATTCATTTTTTTTTTTAAGTATATGGTAATATTTTTTTATAGATACATTTAAAAATATATATATGAATTTACGCTCAAAGTATCATAATATGCTTATGATTGGGTGTAACTCTTTAAAAGTGATGTTAGAAATTTAAATCTTATATCTATCTTTTTCTTTTCAAAATTAGACATACACTTTTCCAAATTTTCAAACATGTCACATTAGAAATTTCTATTGAAAAAATTATCAGTAATTTTTTTATAATATAAGAAAATCAAATATGTATATTAAAGGAGTCCGGAGCCCAAAGGTATAAAATATTAACAAAAATTTTAAAACCGTATATAAAATTTTATATTAACCAAAACGGCAAAATCGCTGGAACAACAGCGATTTCCTCCGCCGAAAAAAAGCAAAATCGCTGGCTACTTACTCCGGAGCGATTTTGCAAAATATGATTTTTTTTAAAAAAAAATTAAAACCGCTGCCTAGACAGCGATTTTCGTTTTTTTTAAATATATATATATATTTTGCAACAAAATTGCTATCTTTTTTAATTTTTTTTTTGAAAACTCACAAATCGCTCCAGTAGGAGCGTTTCATTTTTTTTAAAAAAAAAAATTTAATAAAATCACTTCCAGCGATTTTCATTTTTTAAAAAATCACATTTAATGCAGCGAGTTTGCTTTTTTCGGAGGAGGAAATCGCTGTTGTTTCAGTGATTTTACCGTTTTAGTTAATATAAAATTTTATATACTATTTTAGAATTTTTGTTAATATTTTATACTCTTTAAGCTCTGGACTCTATATTAAAGTTAATTATAATGAATGATATATCATATTATTAATGAGTTCAACTAATTTCAATATCTTTAAATTTTGACAAAAAATATTATTTCTATAATAATTTAAATTTTTAGATGATATGATAACAAAGTTAAGCACATCAGAGACAATCATAGCATTTAGTGGAGTGCCTGTAGTAGGATGTACTTTGCCAAAACAAGAAGGCACCTAGCTCTGCCAATCCTACCACATTGTTTGCCCAATTCTTAAAATAATATATACTCCTTTGAAAAGCAAATTCAAATGCCTCAAATAGCTGTTAGTTAAGAAGAATAAGGCGGACATTGTAAGGCTGCGAATAAACTTCAGTCAATTCATATGTCTAATGCATTTCTATGGAGATTTCAGTACTTTCATGGAAGTCTTTATTGTCATGCTAATCAATTTGACATTTCAACCATTTTCTTTAATTTCCCTTGTTATTTTACTTTCATTATAATTTCACTATTTGGAATTAACATCAATTAAACAACCTCTATTTCATGTCATTACTTAAATTAGGTTTAAAACCAAACAGTTAAATCTCATCAATGGGAAGGAGGACAGTAGTAATTCAAAATTATTTTTCCACTTCCGCTGGATGAAAATGGTATCTGTGTGGCATTTTTGTAACGATATGAGTATATATGAGCCACTTTAATAATATTTAGGATATATATATATGAGTCACCTTTACAAAGTTGAGAGAGTATATCAAACTTTTTTCCCTAAAAAATAAAATAGCCCATGTAGTATCTAACATGGGGACTAATTACTCAGCATGAAAGTAAAGTAATAATTAATTAATTAGCAAATGTGGAACTATATAACTGCATTGTAATGCTTCCTACAGTGTGCTCATTCTTCAAAAGAAGAAGAAAAAGAAATGGAGAAAAACAAGTTTCTAACAAGTCTAGTAGTTCTGATACTTGTGTTTCCAAATGCAAATGCAACCATGTCAGGGCCTAAACGGCCTAAGGCTAGCAAGCACTTTGTGCTAGTTCATGGGGCGTGTCACGGAGCCTGGTCATGGTACAAGATTGTAGCACTGATAAGATCTTCAGGGCATAATGTAACAGCTCTGGACTTGGGTGCTTCAGGGATCAACCCCAAACAGGTCCTTGAAATCCCACGTTTATCAGATTACTTTAGTTCGCTAATGGAGTTCATGGCTTCTCTTCCATCATATGAAAAAGTGATTCTTGTTGGACATAGCCTTGGCGGATTCGCCATATCTAAAGCCATGGAAAGTTTTCCTGAGAAGATTTCAGTTGCTATATTTGTCACTGCTCTAATGCCTGGTCCAATTCTCGATGCAGCCACCATCTTCAATGAGGTATCATTTTCAAATTTAGCCATGAGATGATATTCTTTATGTTTTTCATATTTGAAATTATTATAATTTACTACAGTCATCCAGGGGAGTAGTATTTAAACTTGATAATCGTGTTACATTCGATAATGGACTTGCCAATCCTCCAACAACCTTCATCTATGGTCCAAAGTACTTGGCGAGTTATCTTTATCCACTGAGCCCAATTCAGGTAAGCGAAGCATACAGTAAAAGATACGAAATTGAAATAGCTGAGTACTACTGGTAATCTTGATAATGAGAATGGCCGTGATAAGCGACTTTTTTTTTCCTTGGCGGTTTTAGGACTGGGCACTGGCTACTACATTAGTAAGGCCGATTTATTTTTTCAGTTTGAATGACGTATCAAAGGAGATAGTTCTTTCAAACAAAAAATATGGATCAGTTAGGAGAGCGTATATTGTGGCAGCTGAAGATAAAGTTCTAAAGAAGGAATTTCAACAGTTAATGATTAAAAAGAATCCGCCAAATGAAGTGGAAGAGATTTCAGGATCTGATCACATGCCCATGATGTCTAAGCCCCTTCAACTTTTTACTCATCTTACTCGTATTTCCAACAAGTATAGCTAAGAGCTATTAATTACGAAGAATAAGTGATATGGAGATCTCAGTTCTTTCACAAAAGTCCTAATTAATTTGATATTTCAATCATTGTAATATCAGTGTTTGGAATTGACATCAATACACAACCTCTATTTTCCTAATTACTGATTTTTTGTTCAAGACCAAACAGTTAAATCTCATCAACGGAGAGGAAATAGATATTAATATTGAAGATGTGTTGGAAATCTTACGGAGAACAATACTTAGTCATAGAAGTTGTATCTGTATTTAAAAGCAATACTAATGATAACAAAACTTTGCAGAAACAGTAAAATTCCAAAGTTTAAATCATATAGTGAAAGAACAAAAATTAATTAACTGGGAGTTATTATGCACAAATGAAAGTCAATAGTAGCAGATGGGAAATATATGATTAGTGATACCGAGGGTAAGGAATCCATGCGCAGTCGAAATCGTAAAAATTATAGTCACTCTTACCCTCTCCCAAAACGCTCTATCTCTCTCTTTAAGCTGCTACTTTTCTCATCAATTAAATCATTCAAGTTGAATGGGAACTCAAAAATTGAAGGGAAATGTAGTGGATATGGAGAAAAAAAAGTTTCTATCAAGTGAAGTAATTCTAATCATTATGTTGCTATCAGCAAATGTAACATTGTCAGGGCACAAAGTTAAGAAACACTTTGTCCTAGTTTAACTTTGCCAACAATTTGACAAATTAAAATTCTAATATTTTTAGGCCATTAGCTGATGAAAGATGGTAGTCCAACCAAGGCAATGATTCACAAATCTGTTCAAGATGTGTTCTGTTCTTGTGAAAGACTCTAAAATGTCGTTCAGAATTTCTATATCAGTTCATTATTTCTCTTACAGCCAAGATGATCACATAGTTTAACATTAGTAACCGTAATAGGATGTGCTTTGCCAAACCAACAAGGCACCTAACTGGTCGAGGCACGGATACTAATAGAGAGGGCCATAACACCCAGGCTTTCACCAACCCTACTACATTGCTAGCAGAACTCAAACTCCTTTAAAAAGCAAATGCCTCAAATAATAGATGTTAATTAAGAAGAAAAAGACGGATATGTGTAAGGCTGAGGCTAGAACTCCAATCAATTCACATATCTGATGCATTTATAAGGTGATCTCGGTACTTTCAAGGAAGTCTTTATTATCATGCTAGTTAGTTTGACATTTCAACCATTTTCTTTCCGTTGTTAATTATTTACTTTCATTATAATTTCAGTTTTTGGAATTAACATACCTCTATTTCATGTAATTACATAATTAATTAGGTTCAAGACAAAAGAATTAAATCTCATCAGTGTGAAAATCATTTATACTCCTATGTAAGTAGGTAAACCAAAGGACCAAATTTGTGCGGATCAATCTTAATCAATTACTTGACTTGCCCAAAGGCTACTTGGTTGAGAAAAGCTTGATCAAGATGAACTAATCGATAGGTTATCATACCCCTACTACGTTGCTTGCCCACTTTTTCAAATAATAGCCAACTTGAACCTAAATTAAGTAAGCTAGCTAGCAGAAGTCAAAACTTCTTTAAAAGGAAATGCCTTAAATAACAGTCAATATGATGTGGCATTTGTTTCTGCATGAAACTAAGTTAACAGAAGCGGAACTCCTCTAACTATAAAGCTCCTTATTGTGATGGTTCATATTATGTGCTCTTTCGTCAACAGAAGGGAAAAAGGATATGGAGAAAAGCAAGTTTTTAAACAGTTAGTAGTTTGTTCATAGTTGTGTTTGCCATATGCAATTGTGGTGGTCTTGGCCTTCGCACCCAGAAGCTAGCTCAAAGGTGAGGCCGTTCCCCCTCCACTTATAAATTGACCACCGAGCCCCTTCTCACTTCCGATGTGGGAACCAACCGTCTCCCCCTCACACATCGGGCCTTTGGCTGGAGAAAACGAACAACCCATTTCCTCCCGGTGGGAGAGACTTGTTGATACACCTGGACTCTTATACCAAGGTGGGTTGTCTATTTTGTAGGGCCTTCTCAAACCCAAAAGTATCTCAAAGGGTTGAGGCTTTCCCTCACAACTTATAAATTGACCACCACAGCCCCTTCCACTTCCGATGTGGGATAACCCAACCAATCACTTCTCAGGACTAAAGTTAAGAAGCACTATGTGCTGTTCTAGGGATGGTTTCCCCCCCCCCCCCCCCCCCCCATGGAGCCTTGTCCCTTGTACAAATTGTAGAATTGATGACATCTTCGGGGAATAATGTCACAGCTATTGACTTGGGTGCTTCAGGAATCAACCCAAAACTTGAAATCCCACATTATTCTGATTACTTGAGTCTGCTAATGGAGTTCATGGCTTCTCCTCCTACTAATAAAAAAGTAGTTCTTCTAGGCCATAGCCTTGGTGGACTTCCCATTTCTAAAGCCAGGGAAATATTCCCCCAAAAGATTTCAGTTGCTGTATTTGTCACTGCTCTAATGCCTGGTCCAACTCTCAATGCAGCCACCCTCTACACTCAGCTGGTACCAATTTTCCATATTCCCAACTTAAGCCATGAGATAATCTGTTATGTTTGTTTAAACCTTTACATGTTTGAAACCAACTATACTTCGTTATAGACATTCAGTGCAGTGATAGGTCAACTTGATAATCGTGTTACATATGATAATGGACTTACGAACCCTCCAACCACGTTGATCCTATGCTGAAAGTACTTGGCAACTAATATCTACCAGCTGAGCCCTAATACGTAAGAAAATTATAATAAGAATTAAATATACTCTGTAGCTGAAGGCATCACCTACTTGAAGATTTTAATAGTTTGATTATCCAAATTACTGATCTATTCAATTAATCGCAAAATAACTTGTAACTGATTTAAATTGTTTTTGTTTCCTTCTTGGTGTTAAGATTTGGCACAGGCCACAACACTAATAAGGCCATATTATTTATACCATGTGGAAGATATTTCTAAGGATATAGTTCTTTCAAGAACAAGGTATGAATTAGTTAGGAGAGTATTCATTGAAAAGAATCCACCAGATGAAATGGAAGTGATCCAAGGCTCTGATCACATGACCATGATGTCTAAACCCCTTCAACTTTTTACTACTCTTCTCAACATTGCCAACAAGTATAACCAAGATATTAATTAAGAACAATAAGGGGGACTTGTGTGAGGCTGAGAATAAAATATCTGATGCATTGATATGGGGATCTCAGTTCTTTCATACAAGTCCTAGTCAATTTGATATTTCCATAGTTTTTTTCAGCTGTTATTTCCTTCATTGTAATTTCAGTGTTTCGAATGAATATCAACAAGCGACCTTTATGAACTATAATTACTGAATTTTCGTCATTTTGGAGAAACACCAATAAATCAGTCCACGGGGAGGACACATAGAAGTGACAAAGTGTCTCCTCCAACAAACACAATCAACACTAAACTGCAACAATTCTAAGTCAACAAACATTTAGAGACTCATCAAGCTTTCAAATAAGCTTAGACGTGTCAATGACACTGTGTTTCATAAAACTAGGAGCACAAAAACCGACAATTCCATTAAAAAGACACCGAAGCCTCTTAATATGTAGGAGTGGGATTTTTGGTGGCATCTTCTGTCGCCAAAAAGAATTAACCTTAAACGGCTTGAAAAATATAGTTGATGCAGAAAACAAAACCGATCCGCTCCAACGATCAGGTTAAGGCAGGTGAGTCTGCTCATATATAACCAGACTCCAGAACCACAATGAACCCACCTACCGATATACACCTCTTACTAAGTATTGTAGTACATTCAGGACTATTCAAAGTTATATTGAATGGTAATGATCGAAGAATTGTACTATCAGCTAATGAATAATAGGTAACTAGGATTGATGGCTAATTAAGAAGATTAATAGCAATGGTGGAGCCAGAAATCTCCTCACCAAGGGTGTTTTACTAAAATTATACCGTTATATATACAAGCTCCTACTTTTCTCAACAATTAAATCATTCAAGTTGAAATTAAAGGAAACTCAACAATCGAAAAGGGAAATAGTAGATATGGAGAAAAACTAGTTTCTAAACAAGTCTAGTAGTTATAAAACATCTGTTGCTATATGCAAATGCAACCTTGTCAGGGCCATGTAGCATGGTCATGATACAAGATTGTAGCATTGATGAGATAATGTCAAACTGGAAGAGAAGCCCTAAAGATCTCATCGATGCCTCAATATTTTACCAGGTTCAGGCTCAGGCTCCATGAACTTGCTAGCTCATAGTGTTTCTTAGCTTCAGGCCCTGAAAAGGTTTAGTATTAGAACTACTAGACTTGTTAGTCTTTTTTTCCTTCTTTCTAAGAATGTGCACATAATATGAATCATAACAAGACGCTTTGTAATTAGAGGAGTTCTGTTTGTGCTAACTTACTTCCATACACAAGCAACCCCACATTGGTTATTATTTCAGGCATTTGATTTTTATATGAGTTTTGACTTCTGATAACTTACTTCCATGCATAAGCAACGCCATGTTGGCTATTATTTGGGGCATTTAAATTTTAAGTTCAGGATTCAATTCTATACTCGATCTATTTCTTGTAAGTATCATCATTCACCAAATTAACTAACGGAAGAGAGAATAACCAATTAAAAGGTTCGACAGACTTAACATCATGACCTTAAATACATGTTCAGTTAATGAGTCATTAGTTGATTTAGAACCTACAGAATATTCTACCCATACCCATAAAGTTCAAAACTGAAACCGTCTTATGAATATAAAAATCCAAATAGCCAATTTGGGTTGCTTCAGCATGGAAGTAAATTAGCAGAAAACAGAACCCCTGATTGAAAAGAATCCACCTAATGAAGTGAAAGAGATCGAGGGCTCTGACCATATGGTCATGATGTTGAAGCCCCTTCAACTTTTTACTCTGATTATGAGCATTGCTCACAAATGACCACACAGCTTTTTATTACATATCCAAGAATGAATCTTCATTGAAATAATTTAACCTACATGACTGCACAGCCGAGGAGGGAAGCAGCAATTCACATATATGATGCATTTTGTATCGCGATCTCATGAATTCTTTCATGGAAGCCCCAATGTCGAGTTAGTTAATTAGACATCTCAATCATTTTCTTTCAGCTGCTATGTTTCGTTGTACAGTGTTTGGAACTGACATTAATAAACAACCTCTATTTCCTCTAATTGCATATCAATATTACTATCTTGGTTCAATTGGTGTCTTACAAGCGGTACCACAACACTTCCCTTATATCGTGGGTTAAACAACTATGTTGGAAAGTACGTGATTGAAGACGCAAGACGAAAGATTGAACAAACGCAAAGGAAAAGATGGAAGAGAAACAGTCAAGGATTTGACTTAAAACTCTCACAGACTTGTTTTAATGATTGTTAGACTGGGTTAAAGTTTCACTGGGGCACAGATGGGTGGTCTGCTTACATA
This sequence comes from Solanum habrochaites, assembly GCA_027704765.1. NCBI lineage: Eukaryota > Viridiplantae > Streptophyta > Magnoliopsida > Solanales > Solanaceae > Solanum > Solanum habrochaites. The sequence goes on along the minus strand of JAKWJA010002489.1, from coordinate 95,479,281 downwards.
CACTTGGATAATTCTGTCGTATCTTTAAATGGTATCAGAAAGGGTAAATATGTGAATGAAATTTTTGAATCTGAAATTAGCTGCTGTCAGCGACCAGCTTACCCCAATCTACAAGAACCCCAGAAGCCGGTTTCAGAGGAGAAGTGCGTGAATCACACGCGCCATTAAAGCTGGCGGAGACGACCCAGTTCGAAGCGCGCGTGGAGGCGCGTGAGAGTACAAATCTTGGTCCGGCATCATGTGCACATCGGTTTGGCATCTCCGGTTGACTAGTGGTGGTCTCCTTATCATAGAGACATTTTTCCTAGAAGAAAAATCCTCCAAGCAGAAACTGTAAGCCCTCTTTGGTCAGGTTTGAGACGACTCTGTTTATTGCTAATTTTTTTCTTGATTCTGGATACTGCGTATGACTGAAGCAATGAGTTGAATGGTTGTTTGACCAAATTGTGACTTGATACTATTTGTTGGAGGCTATTTTGAAGCCTATTTAGGAAATTATTCTAGAGTGCAGCATCAAAGTTTGGCCATTGTAAAGTTTTTTTTAGTGTGTTATTAGGCTATTTGTTTCTTTGGAGGGTTTGACCGAACTTGCCAATACAGTTGGGAAAGAGTCTCAATATCAGAAATTATTGAAGTAACACACTTTTGCCAGGTTAGATAGAACATGTTTTTATGTTTCAAAAGTGGCTCGCATATCTTTATTGTTATATAAGTGACCCAAATATACCCATCCAATATGAAAATAAAATAGTGAATGATTTCATTCCAATTATCTGGTGAAATCAGAAATTTTACTTGTTTATTCTCTTTTGATGAATGATTGAACTTCCAACAAACACATCCAATAAAAAAATAAAATGCACCTATAGCACCTAACATGGGGTTACTTCAGCATGAAAGTAAGTAAATTAATTAACAAATGTCAAACTCCTGGAATTATATAATTGCCTTGCAATGCTTCATACAATGTGCTCATTCTTCAAAGGAAGAAGAAAAATCTATGGAGAAAAACAAGTTTCTATCAAGTCTAGTAATTCTAATACTTCTGTTGTCATGTGTAAATGCAACCATGTCAGGGCCTAAACGGCCTAAAACCCGCAAGCACTTCGTGCTAGTTCATGGGGCTTGCCATGGGGCCTGGTCTTGGTACAAAATTATGGCGTCAATAAAAACTTCAGGGCATAATGTAACAGCTCTGGACTTGGGTGCTTCAGGGGTCAACCCGAAACAGGTCCTTGAAATCCCACATTTATCAGATTACTTTAGTCCGCTGATGGAGTTCATGGCTTCTCTTCCAGTAGATGAAAAAATTATTCTTGTTGGACATAGCCTTGGCGGATTTCGCCCCCCAATATCTAAGCAATGGAAGTTTCCTGAGAAATTTCAGATTGAGATATTTGTCACTGCTCTAATGCCTGGTCTAATTCTCGATGCAGCCACCGTCTTTAATGAGGTATCATTGCAATGCGCCATGAGAGGAGTTTTTCTTGTATGTTAGCTCATAGGCTAAGCGTGAAAGGAGTGATTTTACTGCAGTCATCCAGTGGAGCAATATCGAAACTTGATAATCGTCTAACATTCAATAATGGACTTGCCAATCCTCCAACAACCTTCATCTTTGGTCCGAAATACTTGGCGAGTTATCTTTATCCACTGAGCCCAATTCAGGTAAGCAGACTGCAGAGCATAGTAAAAATATAAATTGAAAAAGCTGAGTACTAGTACTCTTGATAAAGAGAATGGCCGTGATAAACACTTTTCTTTTCCTTCTTGGTGTTAGGACTGGGCACTGGCTACTACATTAGTAAGGCCAATTTATTTTCACAGTTTGGATGAAATATCAAAGGAGATTGTTCTTTCAAACAAAAATTATGGATCAGTTAGACGAGCGTACATTGTGGCAGCTGAAGATAAAATTCTAAAGAAGGAATTTCAACAGTTAATGATTGAAAAGAATCCGCCTGATCAAGTGGAAGAGATTTTAGGATCTGATCACATGCCCATGATGTCTAAGCCCCTTCAACTTTTTACTCTTCTTATGCGTATTGCCAATAAATGACAAACTATCTTAATAGCTTAAACTAGCTTGTATTACATATTCATGAATAATGCATAGTTGAAATAAAAATTAGATTACCCTTCGTGTAGAGATTCCCTTGCTGTTCCCCACAAATACATCTTGGAAATGTTCAACATAAGCAAGTTGTAAATTTTGGCCTTATCACTTGGCGTCAGGGATTTTGTGAAATCGTGTCTTTCTAATTACATCTCCAATACATGAGCATTTCACAAAATAATTTAACTTTAAGGATCTAAGTAACGCCATGTTGCAATTATTTTCATCAGATCATAGATTCCAAAAGTCGATGTACATATGTTATGTTTGGACTTATAGTTCTAGCCCCATCTTACCTTTGACTTACCAGAACGTCAAAGGAACAAAATCCGTGCACTTAACATTTTCGCACAACTCGAATTCAGTTGCTGTTTTTGTTACTGTAGTGATGATGTCTGGACTAACTCTGAACGTTTCTACCCTCACGAAACAGTTCAAATTTCCCTTTCTTATTTTCATTCTATTTGTTGAACGTATTTGGTTTAGTTTAATGCAAAGAATGACACGAAAATTCCAGTGATTTCATGAGATTTAAGCACCCTGTGTTTAATTTGATTATTTCCCCTCACTCAACAATTTCCTTCTGCTGTATGAAATCACTCGGGCCATAGAGTCCTCTGTTAGATAACACGCGTATAATCATCTATGACCTTTATGATTATGTCAAAAAACTTTGTTTGAAAATGTCCTCATTTATCCTGCATAGTGTACAAAAACTTCGGAGAGACTTTTAGGTTCATTCAGCAGTTGACATTGATCTTTGCTATCCTTTCTTTTATCAGTGATACTGACAATCAAACTATTTTATGCAACTTCAGCCTGAATAATCTAATAATCTATTCTCTTCCTCTAGTTGACTTAGTGAATGATAAAATTCCCAACAAATAATATTTGATATAGGATTGCTTCAGCAGGGAAGCAAGTTAGAAGGTCAAACACCTTGAATATCTATAATAATTGTCTTGTAATGGTTCATACTATGAGTTCAAAAGAAGAGAAGAAAGTAAATGGAGAATAACAAGTTTCTAATAAGTATAGTACTGATAGTTTTGTTGCCATATGTAAATTCAACAACATCGGGGCGTAAAACTATCAAGCACTTTGTGCTAGTTCATGGCGCGTGTCATGGAGCCTGGTCTTGGTACAAGATTGTGGCACTGATAAGATCTTCAGGGAATAATGTCACATCTCTTGACTTTTAGTTCTGCAGGGATCACAAAACAGGTTCTCAAAATCCCAACATTTATCTGATTACTTGATAGTCCGCTAATGGAGTTTCATGGCTCTCAACTCTACACATGAGAAAGTGGAGTTTCTTGTAGGCCATACTTTGTGATGGGCCATATTCTACGCATTGAAAGATTTCCCAAAAGATTTCAGTTGCTGTATTTTGTTTACTGCTCTTCGGCCTGGTCCAACTCTAATGCGACCACGTCTCTAACCAAGGTAATATATATCATCACCAACTTTGCCTTTGCTATGATCTGTTGAGGTGCACCTAGCTACTTTTGTTCGTGTTTGAAACTATTATTTAGTTACAATCTTTCAATGGAAATGTTATCTCAACTTGATAATCGTTTAACATAGATAAAGGACCAACCAATCTCCAACAAGACCTCAGCTTTGGTCCAAAGTACTGGCAGAAATGTTATCAGCTGAGGCCCAATTCCAGGTAAGCACAGCATAAGGTTCCTTAGGATGGCTCTAATGTTGCATTTTTGTCGCACTGTGATTCGGTAGAACATCAACATCATTGAACTAATGTTTCCTCTTCTTCTTTTTTTTCCCTTTTGTTGTTAGGATTTGGCGCTGGCACTACAGTAGTAAGGCCTCTATACTTGTATAGTGTGGAAGATTTTGCTAAGGGGATAGTTGTTTCAAGCAAAAGATATGGAACAATTAGGCGAGTATTTATTGTGGCTGTTGAAGATAAAACTCTATCCAAAGAATTTCAACATTGGATGATTGAAAATAATCCACCAGATGAAGTGAAAAAGATTTCAGGCTCTGATCACATGGCCATGATGTCTAAGCCCCTAAAACTTTTTACTCTTCTTCTACGTATTGCTCACATGGGACGAGCTTATTGATCTTCGATTAAATATTCAATAATAAAGTAAACTGAGATAAATTTTAAAAATTGTACTTCAACTTTCCCTTGTATTCTGATGTTTCTTTTTTCATAATTTATGAGATGTGCTTACTATTCAATCGTATATGATATATTCTCATAAAGTAATCAGCAGAAATCCATCTCGCTACAATCTAAAATAAAACATTTTTGGGGGTCCCCTCAAATTTATTTTCAAATAATTATTAATCTTCTTCCTCTAATTGACGTGAATACGGAATATAAGCAATAAATAAATGTTTGGAATGTGAAAAATAATATTTAATGTACATGTAGATCCTAGAATAATTTACTGGCATAAAAAAAAAAAAAAAAAAATGGCAAAAAAAAAAATAATAGTAACCCCCCATTTATCCGAATATGCCACTGCTGGTTTTTATTTATATTTGAATTTTTATTACTAAGATATTAAAAGTGTTGTTAGTATATATGAAGTAATTAGTAAAAATTAGTGAGATGACTTGTAATTGCCTCATTTATTACTAATTAACAACTGATTTTGTTTTCATTGTTTAATTATTCATTTCAACTAGACTAGATTCAAAGTTCAAACGCAATAACTATTAGTGGTAAAATGTTAAGTCCTCTTTATTATCTAACTATGAACTTGTAGTTTTTCATCTTTCCATCTATGCTATATATTAAAGCTATTATTTCAAACTGAAAATATAGAATTAAACAGATATTTTTTTACTACTATTTAAAACTATGTGATAACCATTGAAAAGAAAGATATTGTCATCCAACAAAACTGATAATCAAAAAACGATTTCATCTACGATAGCAAAAAAAGAATACATGAGTGGGGAGACGAACTTTGACTGCCTTTTTAGCCCAGACAGCCCTAAGGAAGCTCCTACATATCTCTTTCCGATATAATTTCTCCATCACGAGATTATTGTTATTTCTAATTTCTTTGGCATTTCTACTAAACTATATGGTGTTGTAATCTTTTAGCTATTATCATGAACTTTTGAAATAGAGTAGTATGAAGTTCAGTGTTAAAAAATTATATATCTGTCCATTTTCAATATTAATGTGAATTGTTTTTTTCAATTTTATATAATTTTGATAGTATGTGTATTTAATTTTAGAACCGTCAATAATATAAATGTTTTCACTCTTTCGTTTCTCTTAAAATAATATAGGAGGGCAAATCTTATCATAAGTGTGCATATATTTTTAATATCTTTTTGGCTATAAAATGTTATCATGATAATTAGATCATAAAAAAGGCTTGTACAAAGTTAAAGAAAGGAGACTATCTTATATGATATTAAATTAATTTTCACTTACTTTTTTGCTTGATGCCAAATGCGCTATTCCTTTTAAATTTATTATTTGTTGTATACTGGAAATTAATTGATAAAATTTATCGTGCAACGCACGTTGTCGAAATGTAGAATACATGCGCAAGCAAAGAATTTTCAAACTCATTTTCATTGCTTTTCAAACTTCTGCAACACCATGTAAACCTGATCCAGTAAAATGTCGAATTTGAAAGAAGAAAATCAAAGTTCACTCAATATTAATCCCCAAAATGGGATGTGGACAAGTTAAGGATCAAGTTCAACAACTAAAAAGAGACAAAAAAGAATAATGAAGTAAAAGCAGTTTCTAATAATTTTAGTACTGATACTTTTGTTGCCATATGTAAATTCAACAACATCAGGGCCTAAATGGCCTAACGCTAACAAACACTTTGTGCTAGTTCATGGCGCGTGTCATGGAGCCTGGCCTTGGCACAATGTTGTGGCACTGATGAGATCTTCAGGCATAATGTCACGGCTATTTACTTGGGTGCTTGCTTCAGGGATCAACCCGACCAGGCTCGGGTCCCAACGTTGGTCTGATTAACTTGAGTCCGCTAACAAGTTCACATGAAAAGTGGTTCTTGTAGGCCACTGCTTTGGTGAGGATTCGCGATTTCTAAAGCCATGGAAAGCTTTCCAGAAAAGATTTCAGTTGCTATATTTTTCGATGCTTCAATGCCTGGTCCAACCTCTGAACGCTACCGACACTCTACAAACCTTAAGGTTTACAATTATTTGGCCAAATTTAGTCACAACTACTTCTTGTTACATACTACTATTCTGTAATTTTGTTACAGATTGGTAGCGGAATAATATTTGAACTTTATAATCGTGTTACATACAACAATGGACCCAACAACCGTCAACTTTGGTCCAAAGTACTTGGCAAGTCATCTTTATCAGCTGAGCCCAATTCAGGTAAGCTAAGCCCCATTGGACTTTGGGCAACTCTTTTTTAATTTTTGTTGAATCCATTAGGGTTTAAAAAAAAACAAAAAAGATTCATTTCTTTTCAGAACGAGATCTGAAGTCTGCTATGAATCCTCTGCACAAACATACAAATCTTCAACTAGACTAAAGAAGACCCCTGAATTACCTGAATTTTTTTATCAAAGTAAGTCATTATTAAAATTAATTTATCCAAAAAAAAATACTACGTTTTTTTTTGAAATTTTTTAAAGTCTTCCTCATATTTTTTTTCTTTGTTTAAAAAGATATTTTCTACTGTATAAATAAAAGAGAAAATCATACTATTTCCAAGTGAAGGGTATGTACAAATATATCATACATTTATAGTGGAATTTGAATAATGAATGAGGCATGTACAAATATTGAATTTCGAATTTCAATTATTTCGAGAAACGTCTACTGTGAGTCCGTTTTAGCTGTAAAACAAACTGCTTCAATAGTAAGAACTATAAAAGTCCGACAATATTACCGTTTTAAGGAAGAAGTAAGTCGTTTACGTCTAACTCTGTCAGATTTTTGTCTTTTTGTTATTTAATATTTTTTAATAAAATATTACCTAAAACTTTTACTGAGATTTACTAGTTTTGGGGGGGGTAAATTTCAAAAAAATAAAACCATTTTATCCTTGATAAATTATTTATTAATAATAGCCTACTTATTTGATCAAAAATTCAACTTACCACTAGCCTACAACGAAATTTCACAATTCTATTTATAAATTTTATTTTGATTTCCCCTGTTTGGTGATAGGATTTGGCGATGGCTACTACGTTATTAAGGCCAATATACTTAACACAGTCCGGAAAACATATCAAAAGAGATGGTTCAATCAATCAAAATGTATGGATCAGTTAGACGAGTGTTTATTATAGATGCTAAAGATAAGATTCTAGCAGAGGAATTAAAACAATATATGATTAAAAAAATTCCTCAGATGATGGAAGAGATTTCAGGCTCTGATCATATGTCATTTCTAAGCCTCACAACTTTGTTTTACTTTTCTTTTCTTCTTCTGCGCATTGCCAAAGTATTCATTACAAGTATCCATATAAATCATATTTATTTAACAAGACATAACAAGCCTATTATATAATATGAGTTAAATACTCAAAATGGTCACTCAACTTTGCACTATAGTCTCTCAGAAATCTCACTTTCAATTTTTCTCAAAGTCACTTAACTATGCACTCTTCTCTCAAAAGTCCTTGAACTTCAAATTTCCCCTCAAAAGTCACCAACTACCCTCTTTCCTCAGAAATCACTCAACTATCCACTCTTTCCTCAGAAAGTCACTTCAATCTATTAAATTATTTTTAATTAAAATTTTTGATTTAATTAATTTATATAACAAACCAAAATTGTAAAAAATAAATTAAATCATTTAGTGATCACCCCCACCTAACCCACCTTAAAAATATGCTATGACCCATTTTTTTTCTTTAATCCTAAATGAATCCCTCTCTTAACTTTGAATTAGGATTAGATTAATTTATGATTAGGAGAGTACAAATAAAATGGGTCTGTCATATTTTTAATGGGTCGGGTAGGTTTTGGGGGGGGTGGATCACAAATGATTTAATTTATTTTTTGAAAATTTTTGGTTTGTTTATCGTCAAAAGAATTACAATATCATAAATTTTTATTAAACATAATTTAATAGATGAGTGACTTTCTGAGTGAAAGAGGGATAGTTATGAACGTTTGAGGAAAATTGAAAAGTTGAGTGACTTTCTGAAGAAGAGTGCATAGTTGAGTGACTTTTGAGGGAAAAAATTGAAAGTTGAGTGACTTCTGAGAGAATAGTGCAAAGTTGAGTGACCATCTGAGGTATTTAACTCATATATATATATAAAAATAAAATTGACTATGCATATATTCAGCTAAGAAAATTTAGATTAATACCCGAAAAGTCAAATGTTTGACTTCTGTAATAAAATCCACCTTTATTAGAATTTCTGTGTAAAATCCAAAAAACGATCTTGTCAATGGGCTAAGAGCCTGTTTGGCTCAGCTTAAAGCTGGTCAACTGACTTAAAAGCTGATTTTTTGACTATTTAGCTGTTTGCAATACGGAAAATAACTTATTTAAGTTAAAAAAAACTTAGTTTAAGCCAACAGTTAAAAGCTGGGGTAGAGGTGCTTTTCTTTTTTTTTAGCTTATAAGCTTTTTAAATTGACCAAATTGTTTATGTGTTTGCCCTTAATATTTTTTATACATCTCCACAATTAATCAACATAACTCTAACACACTCTCTTTCTTCCATTTTTCCCTTTTCATCACGTGTTGGCATAGCAACCTTTTCCAAGCCCAAAAAAAAAACTTTTTTTTTTTTTTTCCCAACACATAACTGCTTATTTGAAAAATAAGTTTCAGCAACATTTCAAAAGTACTTTTTTAAAGCTGCTTTTATTAGGCCATCCGAAACGTGCCCTAAATGTTGGCTATAAAAAATTCACCATCCATTATTTTGCTACTTCTTTGTTATTTCTTTCTTTTAACATAAAACTATGAAATAATTTGTTAATCTTTTGCCGCCAGACCAACCAGCAATTAAACCTCGAATTCTTGTGTTTAATGTTACATTAATACGCGCACATTATCAACAAATGTTGATGTTTAATTTCTTGGAATTAATCATCTTAAAGGAACTATCAAGACGTATTATGCTTCTTTAAAGTCAATGATTGGAACTCTACAATAACTGACAGAATATTATATAATTTATTTCTTCTGGTTCTTCTCATATCATATATATATAATTTAAATATTTCATTTCTATTAGAAAAATAGTTTAAATATATGTTTTGTTATACTTTCAATTTGAATATATATCTCTTAGTTAAACTTTTAGCTCAAATATTTTTTTTCTATTATATTTTAACTCAAATTATTTAAATTTTGACGAAAAATATGTGTTAAGTTCAAAATCAAATAATTTGCCCCATTTTTTTAAGAAATGAATCTATTTAACCCAATCTGGCATATTTTTATTTTTTTTATTTTTTTAAGTACCTAAAATTATTATTTGAGTCCAATGAGACATTTGTATCAGGAAATAACATTTAGTGTATATACAGCTATAAGAAATTTATTTTTCCTAAAAGAAGTGATTTCCCAAACTTTCTTTTTAATTTTATAGGTGTCTCAGTGATAATAATTCTTTATAATTCTGGTAAGAAAAGATATTATAAGTAAATTATTTTCAAAAAGAAAGTAATATAAAAGACATGATACATAAACATGATTTTTTATTTGGTATTAATTGGTGATTATGACTTTTAATTTTAAATATACACAAATAGACACTTAAATTTGTATAGAACAGAAAGCAATGTGCGTGGCGGATAATTTAAACCAAATTCAACATCAATGTTGAAAAAAAAAAGAGAAATGGAAATAAAATATTGAAAATATTTTTTATGAGGGGATTATATTTTATCACATATAGAGAAATGCGGCAATTTCTGATAGGCTTGCAATGCAGATATCATGATATGAAATGGAAAAAGTCAGAAAACATGCTTATATCGCATGGGTTTTTTTTTAAGAAAAAACGAGTGTTAATCAATTTAGATTTATAATATTTGTTTGCAACTTGGAACTATAATAGACTTTCCTAGTATTAACTAAATAATATTGAAAAAATGAAAATTTATCAGAAGTATCTCTCCTTTGAAATAAGGGAAAGACGAATCCAGCATGATTTTTAACATTTTCATTTTTTTTATTTTTCCAATATCTTTTGATATTATAAGAATTTTTTGTGAGCCCAACCATTTTCCTCCAAAAGACTTTTATCAACTAATTTGGAAATTAAGGGGGGTTGAAAATGTAGCATGTGTTTCTCCCTTAATTATTGATTTAATCGGGTTCAATTCTTATGATATTTGATTAAAGCATATTTAATTTTCAAATTGCTTGAAATGTGAGGTTTTGATTACTTTGAGAATGAATAGAAAATTTTATTAATAGACTGTTTTATTATTTGATCATAATATGTCATGATTAAATTGTATCGATATCTTATTTGTGAGGATGTGTACTTTAAAAAAACATAAAAATGTTAATAAGACACATATTTAATTGATTAAAGATTAAACTATGGATGGTAAATATCATAAATATTTAGAAATCAAAATTTAACTCACCACACATTAACAATAACAACAATTTTTAAACGGTATTAAATATTGATATTATAAGTGTTTAAATCTTTAACCAACTTTTAATTAATGTCATTAGAACCAATATCGCTAAAGACTTTAAGGACATATAAAAGAATACTCATTACCATTAAAATATATATAAATTTAAATAATTAAAAATTATTACAGTTTAAAATTATTTTTTATTGTCATGAAAAATACATCTGAAATTATCCGTTTTCCTTCATGGAATACTTTTTTTTCCATCATAAAAAATAATAATTCTACTATCTCTATTATTTTGGACACTCGACGGATGGGGTCCTCGGTGAATTTATTTTTTAGAATATCCAAAATTTTGTTCGAATCAAATACTTGTGAATTTGCGATTAAAGCGGCTTGTGTAAAAAATAATATAATTATGAGTTAGTAGAGATTCGATACATATTATCAAAAACAAAATTTATACCTTAATTTTTTAAACGCAAATTTGAGTTGGTGGTCCAGAAGTGTATATATATATATATATATAATATATTATATAGATTATAATAATTATATATATATATATAGATATATAATTACAAATTAAAATTTGATCTTATATACATACTCCTTCATCTATATTAATTAATTTTTAGATATTTTTCATTTTTCAAGTTAACTTTGTTCAGTTTTCAAGACTACTTTCAATTTTATCTTTCATTAGTTAATATTGGAACTAATAATTAATTAGAGTTAGTTTAATCATAAATTTGACAATAATTAATAAAAATAAAAATGAAACATTAAATTCAATTTATATCTTAATCTACTATTCTTAAAAAATATAAAACATCTAAAAAATTCACTTAATATAATTTTTCGACGAAGGAATATGAATTAGAACCCTTTGGTGGTAAGGCTTCCCTGAATTCATGCCAACTCTTATGTTTTTTTCTACACCATATTTTGACAATATTTTCAAATATATAGTACTAATCCTTCGTCGTTCTCTTTTTTCTTTTCTTCATTCATAAACGTGATTTGATTGTAAAACTTAGCAATTATCTACCAACATTATTGTAGTGTTTAAATAAAACTGAAAAAGATACCTTTTTTGTACAATTGTCGATTTTCTTAATTGTTTAACAAGGTAAAGAAGGCCTGGACCTATATCTAACTACCAACACAACCCTTACTTACAATCAATTGGGGGTCGACTAGTTAATTAGTTAAATTTTTATAGAATATCAAATATAATCAAAAACCGAATATAACACTAATTTAAGCTGCGATAAAATACCATCCATCATTTTTTTTTTAAGCAACCTTAAAACTTAGAACACATCGTAATTTTTCTTAATTGATTTTAGAAGTTATTTTGCATTACATACACTCAAGTTATAACTGAATAGGGTAATATTTTAAAAAACGAAATAAATAAATATACGCATATTCAAGAAATATAAATTTTTGCATTTAAAAAATTTTTGCCCACTCAATATAGTACGGACGGACAAAAAGCTAGACCTACTGCTACTGGTTTTCCAGGTCCAAAATCAGATATTTTCCATAAAATTAATATTTGTTTTAAAATTTTTTAGTTAATTGTATTCCTATGGAATTTTGGATAAACTCCAGACAACACAAAACTTTGCCCAATAAAGAATTCAAACACACACACAACGAGCCAAAAAAAACAATATAATTGACAATTATAAACTAGATTAAATACATAAGACAACCAACAAAAAATGAAACTAAACGCTAAAAACATAACACCTAACCTATCCCAAGGAAGCTCTTTTGATCTGATTTTATACTTTACAAAGACTTCTCCTTGAATGTAATTAATTGTCATGCGCACTTCCAGCATTTTAACTACTATATAGTCGAATCAGTAAATCTCAAATATATTCGATCGTTTTATGGAAGAAGGCCGATGTAGGGGACTGCAGCAACATAATTCCTTCCAGCAGGAAATGTATCATTTTGTGAGAAAACAGTACCAACAGCTTCAATAAAAACAATAATGAACTCAAACACCAATTCCATGATTTCTATACACATTTCCAACCTTTGAATCACCATAAATATAAATTATATTCAACGATCGAATGTATGTTATATTCTTCTCTCCTCTTTCTATTTTCCGAGTTTTTCGCTATCTCTTTCGGTTCAATTATATATGTACGTGTTGTTCTATTTATAGTTTCCAAAGATACAACGATGATTATATTCGTTGAAGATATTAATTTAACAAAATTATGGGCTTTTGAAACACCCCAATGAAGTCGGAATATAAATTAAATAAATAATACTAATATCGCTTGTTAGCAAATAATGAGAGAACAACCATCCGATTTTGTTTCTCTCTCCTCTCACACTCAATTATTCATACGAAAAATTTTCACACCTTTGCTTCTTAATACTTAAATATTTTGATTTTTGGTCCTTGTAGTTCCTGATTAAGCTTATTTTAAACTTTGTTTTTAGTTAAAATATGTACTTTGATCATTTTATTACTATTACTTGCGCATCATCGCAAATTTCATTAACATTTAAGTATTGAACCACGGAATTGTTGATGTGTTATGTTAAATTTATATTTTTACTCTAGATTTGAAGATAATATAAGTTTCAGAAAAAGTTTAAATACACATATTTTCTATCATGGGACCAAAAAGTACATTTAGTAAGTTAGGGGTATGCTTAGTTCAATTAATATTATAAAGATCAAGGCATATATAAAATGTGCAATTAGAATATCAAGGCTCGTTTGGTATAGGAGATGCTAAATAATTAATTTCGTGATTAATTTTAAGATGAGTTTATTCCAATTTGGTTGGAATAGAATCCTGAAACATTTATTCCTGATTAATTGTCCTGAAATTTTAATATCAGATTGGGAAAATTACTTATAAGAGTAAACATTTAAAATCAAAATAATATTAAACTATTCTTCTTCATATTTTTAGTTCGCAGCAAATCATAATTATTTTGTAATTTGATTGTGGCCTGCTAAATTTTAAAAAATGAAAGACTGTTTTTTAACAAACCCTATCCCTAAATTCTGTTCTCTCCTAATTTCTATGATTTCGTCCTCAAATCAGTTTTTTTTTTTTAAAAAAAATGATTGGGTCCCACATATTTTAGAGAAACGAAGATTTATTATTTTTATACAAATTCTTTCCTATTTTTTCTCTTCCAATTTCTTTTGATTTCTCCTAATCTCTTCAAATCATTTTTTTTAAAAAAAATTATGTATGATTTCCACTAAGATAGAACATATACATATACTATTAATAGCTAATACAAAATTTTATTTATATACAAATTCCGTATATAAACCGTGGAATATACAATAATATAGTTATATATACATATACAAATTTATATTTAAATACATATAATAACATATACATATACAATTGTAAATTACCACCAAAAAAATATATACTTATACAACTTACAGGCCAGTAAGTTTCTTACTTGTACACAAATTTTAAATATATACTTATACAATTGGAACGAATACCAAAATATACAAATTAATAATCGTCCTATACACTTACAATAATACAATACAAATATTTTCCTGCCCAAGTCTCTTTTGTCTTTCCTCCGTTTTATACAAATTCAAGTTAGATTATAATTCTCTTCCTTTCTCTCTTCTCTTTTTCATTTTAAATACAATCGCGTTCATTGTATATGTATAGCGAATTTACATCTATATGTTGCTAATGGCGCCATTATGCAAACTTTGTTATATCATAATAAATATTAATTCTGATTGCTAATGTGAAGTTGTTCTACGATATTTATATCCAATAGTAAGGATATAATAACAAATTAAAATACTTGGTCCAAAATAATTATAATTCTCAAAAGTGTTAACTTTTCCGATCCAACGAGCCATGGATCAAGTGCAATTATATTCTAATGCATATGTATAGATTGAGGAGAGATGAGATTTGAATGGTTTCAACTTGCCGATATGAATGATATTGACACCCTTCTCTATTATTATTTTATACATTGACAACCTTATCCATGTATCGTGTTGGCATTGAGATAACGATATATAACTATAAATTAGCATTAAAAGGGCTTTTTATATATTAGAAGAAAAAAAAAACAGCCGTATACACATCAACAGTGGTCTACGTTACATAAATGAAATATTGACCGTAGTTTTAGTTTGGACAATGAATATTCATAAATGCTATTGTTGTTGGAGGAATTATAATCTAAATTTCAATTTGAATATTATTAATTTAAAATTTAGTGATCGTTCATGCGTATATATTTAATTACAAATTGTACATAAATAATGTATTCAATTGAATCGTTTGAAACTAAAGTAACATGTACCTCTGAAACAATTGGATTAGTAGAAGATTCTCAATGATTGAGTTAGGTAGTTGACAAGCATATTGATTAATTTTTACTTAATTAATCTGAAGTTTTAATTAGAATTTACTACATGTTGGCATTAGTTTAAGTTATTTTTGGTGAAGAGACACTAATTCGTTGTGGATAATACTATAGTATGTCTCTTCAAAGGTTGCAAGTAATTTGATGCAATTTTTAAGAACATTTTATTTGAATCCTTGGAATCTTTTTTGTGATTAGATTATGCAAGGGACAAGCAGATTAATATAATAGGACAAAACTTAGCATGTTCAAGACAAATCCAAATAATTGGATGAGACTTCACATTAATTAATTAAATTTAGAGAAGCCGACCGATAATTGGTTACTTTATTTGTATCTGTTTACTCTAATGCGGAATTATCGGTAAACCATCGTTAATTCAATTAGTTAGAAATTCTTTTAATCCGTTGCATACAGTACATAAAAAATAATTTTTAGGAGCACTTAATCCATGATAATAGCTTGATTGTCATTAAACATATATTTTCAGTAGGAATTAATTTTTTTAAAAATGTTCCTAAAGTATTTAGCAACATTGGATCACAATTAACTAATCTCGATAAAAATTTTAATATTTTTTATAAATGTGTATATTTAAATTTTTTATTATAGTAAGTAATGCTAAATATAAGTTTAGCGTGAAATATTTGTCATTTAATTATAAAATTTTATTTGTCTCGAAAATAGTGGTAAGCAATCAGTATTGGGTTCGGGTATCTCAAATTTCAGGTTTGGTAATAAGGTAATTGGTTCTTTAAAGTAGATACCAAACACAAAATTTTTAATTTCTGTTTGGTAATTCAGAAAACGGTAAATTAAACTTCGGTTAGGAACGATGTTCGATAATATCGTTTAGTTATAGTCGATTGTAGTACAAAATTAATATTATTTCTTCAGTTATTTATATTTTTTTATATGGAGGCACGATATAATAGAAGATTAACAAGTAAGAAGACATCAAGGAAGTAAATTGACACAATTAAAAATCATGTATTTGGATTGTTCATGCTTAGGGCATAACTTTCTCTTTGGACTTGTACTAATGAGTAATGGATATGTAGATATATGACCTTTATTAAGTAAATAATTTGATATTCGAGAAATATTGAATACTAAATAATATTAATGTCTCATACTAAATCCAAACCCGAATACCATAATTCTAAAATATTACTTCCGAATATCATACCAAATATCAATTACCAGTCGAGATAGAACTATCTTATTATAGTAATTGAGATAAAAAATAACTTGAGATTATTCTCTCTCCATTTAAAAAAAATGGTCTAGTTTCCTTTTTAATCTGCTGGTCTAGTTTCCTTTTTAGTTTGTTTAAAAAATGACTCTTTTCTCTGTTAGACAACACTTTAACTTCAACTTTTTATGCGACGATTGTCTTTTTAATGAGCGGCAAATTAAAATACTTGTTTATACCTTTTGAATATAATTTTAATTTAAAATTATGAGATTAAAAGCATTCTTTCTTTTTCTTAGACTTAAATTTCAAGTTAAACTAAATCTTTATTTTATTTTTATTTTTTTTTGGAAGGCAGGAAGTTATCACAGTGTCCTTCATGAGGTACGGTCCTTTTTCCTAGCTAGGCCCGTCTTGCTGTATGCAGCACATGAGTAAATACAGTTTACTATTTTATCGCTGAATTATTCGAATCTAACAAAATTTTATGATATTTTAATTAATTCATTACTAAATATAACAATTAATAAATTTTAAATTTTATTATTTAGCTATTATCATTTTTTTTTAAAATAGTGATTATTGGTGAATGGATATGATTATATTTTGACAATGAGTGTTTAAGGTAGAAGAAGATAAGAGGGCATAAGTTGGATAGGCCTACATAATTTTTCTAAAACACTATCAAAAAAATAAAATTCATATGAACTTATAATTAAAAATTATATTTGCACAATCAAGAAAATGAAAGAAATTTAATGGTAGAACGTTGGATATTTGAATGTGGTCGAAGGTCTAGACCAAGTTCAATCATTAATGTTATTTGGGGGTGAAAAAATAAATATTAAAAATTGCTTGGAGAGGGACTTAATAATAATAATAATAATAAAAAAACATGGCTATTTGCAACATGCAGATCACATGTTCAAGTTTTGTGGACAGAAGCTAATTATAAGAAATAAAAGAGATGTTATTTCTTTTTTAGTTTAAAAATAAAATAAAATAAAATCTTATTCATGTCCGCCTATTTATAACGTTGGTAACTAGTTTCTCTATCACAAATTATCTTTCATAATTTTTTTAAATAACATCTCAACTTATTTATCATTTAAAAGTTTAAAAGAAGACTTTTTTTTATTATTTCATCTTTAGTAATAGTTGTTCTTAAAACTACAAATACATCAATAAAGTATAATTGAACAAAATGTATAAATAAGAGTGAAATAACTTTTTTTTATAGAAAACAATAGATAATATTTTTTAACGTGTATGTAAAAGAGAAATACAACAAATATTAATAATTCACTATAAATTACATTAAATATAAATAATTTATTCAAAAGAATAAAAGGAACAAACAAAAAACTCCGCAGTGCAATTGTACGTCATGCTCTTTTTCATGCAATAATAACTTTTGATCGGATCAATAAAATATCGAGTATATAGTGAATTTGTTTCAGGGAAGAAGGCCGATGTAGGGGGTTATGGCATCATAGTCCCTATCGACTAGAGAAGATGAATCACTTTGTGAGATAACAGTACCAACAGCTTCTACAAACACAACAACAAACTCAAACACCAATTTCATCATTTCAATACACATTTCCAACCTTTGAATCACCATTATTGTATTATTATTTTTTGTTTTCTCCTTTTACTATTTTCCGCTTCTTTATTTTATTTAATTTAATCTTTTGTCTAATTCCAGTATCTGTTCTATTTATAGTTTACACAGCCATGACTTAAAAGAACAAATATATCTCTACTTAAATTTGGCTTTTCGAATCACCCAAAAGACAGATAGTCTATAGTAGTAGTAGTACAATAGTGACATGGAACTACTTTATATTTCTCTCTCAAATCATACATAGAAAAATTTTCACTTTTAGTCCCTTCAATTTTTAGTAACAAATTTTTATTGTGGTCCTCATGTTTTTTTGGATAAGGGCATCAGTGGTTCCGTTGGGGGGGATATGGGCTTAAAAAATCAGGTTTAAAAAAATACTGTTAAAAGTGCTGAAATTTTATTTTTAAATCAATCAGTTCTTTTTGCTCCCCGTGTTGCCCGTTTTCTTCATGCCCCACGTGACACGGCAAAACTGGAAGAAAGCATGTTCGGTTTCTGTTGTTCCTTTGCTCGCTTGTCTCACCACATCTTCCGGGTAAAAAGCTCAACATTTTTGGTCCACTTACAAACCACTATCAACTAAAAAAAAAAGTACCCCTACCCTAACTTTTCACTTTTTGGCTAAAATAAGTTTTTTTTTTATAAACTTAAAATGTATGGTATTTTGAGTATTTGTCAAACAACTAAATAAGTCACAAATCAGCTGTTTAGTCAGTTTGACCAGCTGTTTAAGTTGAGCCAAACAGACATCTAAATGTAGCAAGTGATAATATAGTGATGAGTTCAATTATGGACTTATTTTTTGTTATTATGGAGCGGAATCCCGCGATTAAGTTTGTTTCTCGCTTTTTCATTAGTAAATTAATAGTACAAATATCATATATTTATATATGAAGAGACCAAAACATGTTTAAGTTAACTGTTGGATGTGCAGTGTGCTTACTCAAATTAATTAATATGATAGAGATTAAACTCATTTATTCATATAAATTGAAGGATCAAAATGCAATTATTTGAATATGTGAAGGGTCAAAAGAGCAATTATTTTAATATACATATCAAGGACAATTTTGGAAGATAGATTGATGAGATTTGAATGGTTAACTAGTCGATGAATGTGATCGATATCCTTCACTATTATTATTCACACAGCCTTATCCATCTATCATGCATGTTGGCAATCAAATTAATAAATAAAGATAGGTAATAAATCGACTTAGCATTATATATACGTCATATGTAGATGTGGTTTAAAATTTTAATTTGATGGTTATAAATTTATATCGTTTTTGTCATCACTTGTCCAAAATTTGATATTTGTCAAAACTAATTAAAGTTCATATTCTCTGATCATTGGATTAGTAGAAAATACTAATTGATTGAGGTAGCTAGTTGACAAATTAGTGATTAATTTTCACCAAATCTCTGAACTTTTAAACTACACGTTGGCATTGTTTAAGTTGTTATTTTTTTTTTTTGGTGAGGATGCAATATTTATATCTGGATATACTATGTCTCTTCAAAGGTTGCAACTTCGAAGTCTTTGAGTTTTTTTTTTTTTTATATATACAATTTTATCTTTAGAATCTTTTTAGATTATATTACTTATCATTAACTGAGGTGAGGCACGTGGGTTAATATATGCTTCATTTGTAGCACTTAGAAAAATTGAATTCTAACAATAATTATATTACGATTTCTTATATTAGTATTATTATTATTATTATAATAATAATAATAATAACAACAACAAATAATAATAATAGAATTAATTGTATAAACTGATTAATTCTTTGAAGAATAACGTTAAACATTTTAATTGTAATACCAAAGGGTGGGGGGGAGCTTAAATTATGCGTTAGGGTGACCGGCCTCACCCCTTATAAAAAATTTTAAAATGTTTATGAATATGTCGCTCCCTGCCCTGTAATTTCTGCCCGTTGTAAATCCTATTTTTAAATATGTTTGTTGAAAAAAGTATCTATAATTACAAAATAAATCAAACAAAAAGACAATCTAAATCAGGTATACTGCCTAACTAAGTAGTTGTATTTTGAATTTATTATCGAAAGATATTGAACAGTTCTTAATGTTTCTAGTCATTCATCATAGAATAGTTTTATCTGCATTATTTAAATAAATGTCTTTAATTATTTAAGGGCAACTTTTCACATATAGCAAATTAAAAAGTTTATATTTATATGTTATACACGTTTGCATAATTTGCGCTCTATATAAACTAGAAACTACTATATTTGTTTACATATACATTTGAAGCAAATATGTATAACACTAAAGTGTATAAAACACAAGAAAAGAGAAGACATTTTGGGCAGAGACCTATATAAAATGAATTGTATTATTATCAGTTTCTCAGACGCTTATATATACTTTATTTGTACTAAACTGAGCAAAAGACCAACGACAAAAGAGACTTGACACAGAATATACACTTGACTCAAATGTATACAACGAGAAAGAGAGAAATTAGATACAATTTGAAAATTGTACAAAACGAGAAAGAGAGAACTGCAAAAGAACCTGGGCAGGGAGTATTTTTATTGTCAGATTATAGTGTATAGGACGAAAATCTAGGTACTTGATGTGTATTACAATTTTTTTTCACTTTTTTTAATACAAACCGAAAACACATTTAATATTTTCGTTCTTTGTATAACTGAGAAAGGCGGAGGGTGGCGAGCAAGATTTGGAAGAGTGGCAGCGAGATTGGAAAGGGGAGAGAGGGACAAATCTATGAATTTTATATAATTTTTCTATGCTTTATACCATTCGAAACATTTTATACACTTGGTGTTTGTATAAAAAGGAGGAAGCGCCAGAGATTGGAGGAGAGGGGTGGCAGCCGAGATATTGGGGAGAGGCCCCGCCTGACAATTTTTTGTAACGTTTGCTTTGACACAATTAAAATCAAACCCTAGCTAGTCTATTTATTTTAGGCCTATTATTTTTTGCTATTATAATACAATTTTTCCAGTATTTAATTATGTATGAGAATTGGAACTTTGTTATGACTAAAAAAATAAGAAATGAAAGAAAAAGGAGGTGAATAGAAGAGAACTGATTAACAATTCGTAAAAAGTAAGAAAATGGATTCACTGTTCAAGTTAAAAAAAATTAAATTTCAAACAACTATTATAAATTAATCGTCCCTCCCTCTCCATCATAAAATATTTCAAATTCTTTTAGATGGATCGAATTTTAGCTTGCCCGTGTGAACTTCTATGGCAACTTCTAGCCATAGTTATTTTATCGAGAGACTCCCTTTAGTAAAAATGTGACTATATTATATAATTTCATTAATTAATTTGAATGTCTATTTAAAAAATTCTCATGAGAATTATTCCATCAAACTTTTGTTTAATCTACAATTTTGAGGGAAATTCAGAATTCTCTTGTTGTTTAGAATATTTAGTTGAAATTCAAACCTCCCTAATATGTTTGCGATAATTAATGTTTGCAAACACTCTAGGTCCAAAAGGGATTTGGCTTCTCTTTATTTTTCTTGTTTTCATTTTCTTCAAGTTCTAATTTTAATTAACGAGATGTGTCATAGATTAAATTTAGTTACTAAGATTTGATTAATTAAAATATATCTCTAATTATAATTTAGATAATAAATATATTATTATATCAATTAAAATTTTTGCTAAGTGACATTATCTCGGAGGGAATAAGGAGAACATGGAGCAATAATAGGACTATTCTTAGTTGTTATAATAATATATTTATGATCTAAACTATGATTAGAGATATATTTTAATTAGTTAAATCTTATTCATTAACTCTAATCTATGTCACATTGTCATTATTAAGCTAAATATTGATAAAAGAAAGATACCAAAGGAAAAGTAGTCGGATTCCTCCAAAACCTCCTAATATGTAGATATTCTCAGAGAGAATGCCTTATGAGTTATGACTTATTAATATAACACCATATGACAAAGTTAGTCTTTTTCCCATCACAACTTTAGAGTGTGCTTCATCAAACAAATGGTTACTACGATAAATATGTAAATATTTTTTAAAAAATCGGTAATGTATTGTAAATTTATTATTTACTTGATTTTATAATTACTCTTTTCAAATAAACATCATTTTTGAACTTTAAGATGTTGGAGTTGACTGTAGTTTTATAGTAAGTACTTAATAATCTCCAAATGCATGTTTCCATAATTTTTTTTAGCAAATTGAGAATATTATATCTCCAAAGGCATGTTTCCATAATTTTTTTTAGCAAATTGAGAATATTATGCATTATATCACAGAGCTAATTAACATTGAAATCTAACTCTATTTTCACACTTTCATAATTTGACGTAAAGAAAAAAGAACCACTATGTTATAAACTACCGCACCGCTACCTGTCTAATTTATTGGGCTAATACTATCAAGATGGCTCCACTCCGCTCCTCTCGTTGCCCTACCTCCGTAGCTCTCGTTTGCTTTTCTTGTGTTTTCGCCCCTGCCCCCTGTTTGTCAGTCGCCTCCTCCTCCTCTTCCTTGCTCGCTGCGCTCCCTCTCTCCCGCTTCTGCTCTCCTCTCTCGCTTTCTACCCTCGCCATGTATCCCTCGTATTTCTTTTGTCTCTCAGCGAGCGACCCTTTAAGTATATACACGTGCAAATACATATATCTCCGTTCTATACACTTATAATTATCAATACAAATCTTTTTTCCTGCCCAATTCTCTTTTGCTTTCCTCTCTCTCTCGTTTTAATACAAATTCAAATTGTATATAATTTCTCTCTTTCTCGTTTTATACAATTCGATTTAATTGTATCTTCCCTGCCCAGGTTTATTTTGGTCTTTCTCTCTTTCTCATTTTATAACAATTCAAATTGTATATAATTTCTCTTTTTTCGTTTTAAATACAAATTTGAATTAATTGGACTACAATTCAAATTTTATACAGTATACAAACAACATACACTGAAGTGAGAGGCTAACAACGATTCATACAAATGAAAGGCTTACACGATTTAAACAAATGATCTGCCAGCGTAAATTATATAAATCTGAAGAGGAGTCAAAACGAATTATACAATTGCTTCTTTTAGTGTCTATGCATAGCGAAATACAATTTTATCTGTAAGCGAATTATACATTTTTCTATAGCACAATTATATAAACTTCATTATAATATAAAATTTTTTAAATTTTTAGTTACATATATAAAAGTTGCCTATTATTATTTAGATACGTTTCAATCTTACAACAAGAAGCTCGAAGGAATCACATTAAATTAAAATAACTAAATGTTGGTTACTTAGCATTTTAAATTAATAAAATTCATCATTTGCAAAGCCACTATGTCTGTTAGTGGCAGTTTCTTACAGGTTGTTTTAAGTGACATGTGACATTATTATTCTCTCTTTATGTAATTTTTTTTTAATTTAAAAAAAATTATTTAAGAGTAACGCTTTTAACATTATTTTTTATGTGTATTTGGACTTAATTATTCAATCATTTTAGTGTAAATAAACGTTGTTGAGAACGTCGGTGGACTTGTCATGGGCTGCTATTTGTTGTCCGTTGTTCGACATTAGTTATTACTTTCATTACTTAGGTAACCTCAAAGCCATTTAGTTTTATTATTTATTATTATATTATTTTTTTTTATTGTTAGGAAGATTTTTTCTATTATAAATAGTATTGATTTTCATCTGCTTTAAAAATAAAAAATATAGAGGGTATAAAGTTAATTAAAAAGAGAGTTTTTATTAATTAAATATATGTATTTTTTTTGTGGAATTTCGAACTCAATTATTGTCCAGAGTTTGTTGAGTTACACTTTGTCATTAAACTGTATGTGTATTCTGGAGGTGAAAAGTCAAGAAATACTAGTACTGGACCGATGAAAAATATTTATTGCAGTAGACTTGAATCTCAAAAAGCAAAATATTCACACCTTAGTCAAATTTTCTTTTTTAATTTCTTCATTTTATTTTCAATTGTACTCTTGTAATTTTCACTAAAAACCGAACAAAAATGACAACACAGAAAAGGAACTCTAACACCTCTCTCTCCCAAAGAAAGCTCTTTTTTAACATTTTACACAGAGTCTCACGATGGAGAAAAAAATAATCTAAAGTGCATGCAGTTATCACATATAAGAAATCTGAATAAGTGGGAGCAGTAAATTAAAAAAAAAAAAGTAGAAAACTTATGGCAGAAGGCCGATGTAAGGCGTTTGAGCAACGTAATTCCTCTCTTCTTCTTCAGCGGAGATGACGCTTCCAACAGCTTTCACAAACACCGTAACAAACTCAAACGCCAATTTCACCATTCCAATACATATTTCCAACCTTTGAATCACCATTTTTATTCTTTCTATTTTTCGCGTCTTTATTTTCTCTACCGTTCAACACCAGTACATGTTCTATTTATCGTTTTCAACATATATGTTTATGATTTGTACAACATATATATATATAAAAAAAAACTTTAAGCTAAATATGGCTTTTGAAAACCCTCCAAGAGGCGGGGGTTATATTTATACATGGAACAATGTAACGTTGTGAATGGTTTCAACTTGTGGGTGATGTTTGCAATAATAATTTATCGACAACCTTATCCTATGTATATCGTGTTGGCATTAAAATAACAATGTATATTAATTACAAGGACAAAAAAGAAAGAAGCACTTTTGATTAGAAAAATAAATTAGCTGTACACGTATCAACGTTGGTCTATGTTAAAATAGTGGCATTGTTTTATTATGTATTTTGGGATAAAATTTATAGAGTTCAATATTTTTGCACTGATAGTAAAGGTGGATTTAAAATTAAATAATATTTTTAATTATAATTTTAATGATATATTTATACTCATGTATAACGTATTTGATTCAGTTAAAACTAAAATTGATACGTAGAAGATTCTCATTGATTGAGTTAGCTAGACGACAAACTTAGTGACTAATCTTCACCTAATATGAGCTTTTTAAAATTTTAAAAGTGAATATATATACATGATGACAATGTTTTAAGTTACTTTCTAGTACCAATAAAAGATAAATTGTTTAAGTTACTTTTCGATGAAGAGGCATATTGTATGTCTCTTCAAAGGTTGCAAGTGTTTTGATTTGACACAATTTCTAAGAACAAAAAATTGTTATAATAGTTATTTTTTAAGTCGAATAATTTAGATTCGCATTCGACAAAAATATCACTTTATCTCATTTTTCTCTATGTTTCTTTATCTCATGACAGTGCTATTTAGCTATTAAAAAAAGTCGAAAGAACATAGTGTAGTAATTACGTGGAAAAGTGGATATATAATACTAATATATTTTGGTTGTAGTAAGTGAGAAAAGTGTCCATGGTGGACAATGGAAATACTTTATTATAGGACTTGAGTTTGAACTGATTAAGAATTTTTAAAAAGTTTTAATATGTTTTTGTTTCACAAAGCAAAACGGGGATAAGAATCGATATACCAAATTCCTTATGAATCGATATTTTTTTGAATACTTCAAATAGTAAATATCTTTTTATTCTATTACAACGATAGAATTTTAAGAAGCCATTGATTAGAGTATGAGATCAAGAAAATTATCACAAAGTTTCTTAGAATATAATTTCTTCAAAATAATAACTAATTATTTACTATATTTATAATTTTTTGAAACACCTGGGAACCGGGTTGCAAATGAGAGGGTGGTGGGAAATTGGACTACAGAGGATCAGGAGATCACTGGTAGAACATTATGAGCATTCGATTGTGGACTTCGATAGATAAAATATTTTGAAAAGCTAGGTTTATTTTTATTTTTATGTCGATAGTTAATTTTTGTTTATTTAGTATGTGTTGGTAGATAAATTATCATAATGAGATATATCACTACACATCTATTTGGAAACAAATTAAAGAATGGGGGTCATGTACATGTATCGGTATTGTAATAAGTTTGTATATCATATATATCTGATATATAAACACAATATATTATGTATACATAGTCCACTGATACTGTATAAATATATTATACCTATGAATATATGAGCACATTTGGATGCTTCGAGTTTTCATGTTATTCAATCTGTGAAATGAAATAAAAAAAAAGTAATATTTTATGAAATTATCTATTTAATATTTTTACTTGATAATTAATTTCATTATTTTATAATATAAATAGTGCGATAAAATAAATTTGATATTAATTAATATTTTTAACCAAATACAAAATATATTTTTTATTTTATTTTAAATTTTTTTTTTTTTCATCCACCGACCATGCAACCTCTATGGATATAGTGTGGATTGTTGAAATTTTAAGGTAGGAATGAAAAATAAGAAGAAAAAAAAACTTTTAATTACTTGAGTGAATCATTTTTTAAAATAATTATTTATTTTCGCTATATTTTTTAATTTTATCATTTATAATCGATATAAAATATATCATATATTATTGTTAGATTTTTTTTTCTCACTCGCTCTTTTTCTTTTTTCTTTGCCAATTTTTCCTTTTTGTTTCTCTTTCTTTCTTACTATTTTTTTTGTTGTTTTCATTTGTTTTGCTTTTTTTTTAACTGTGCACTCCCTCTCTTTAATCTGTTACTTTTTTTTCCTTAGTTTCTCTCTTTACTTTATTTCGTAGAATAGTCAATAATTCGTAGAATAAATAAAATTTGTATCAATATAATTAATTAAACAAATAATTTAATCGTAACAAATGAAGACCACATAAACATTGAAACATGAATTAAACTGAATTAAAACTTATCTCAGCACATAGTTAAGTTGAATTAAAAATACCGACAATGATCTATAGAGTATATTACACTTGTATGAATAATGAAATTAAATAAGTAAATTCAATATAATAAAATAAATCAAAAGTTGCAAAATAAATTAAATTGTTCTTAAAATTGTATTAACCAATTTAAAGTTTGAATTAGAAGATAATTCAGAATGAATGAAAAAATTATTACAAATAATACATTATCAATGAATTAAAGCTTGAATAAAAAATTTACCACATACAAAGTTTGAATGAGAAGCATTAACATGAATGCAAGATGTAGCAAACGAAAGAGTATTATGGTGATTTGGTAATTAAATAAACTTGTATCAATAATGAATTTAAAGTGTAATTCAGATCTTAACACTCAACCATAAAATGCAAAATAATTACTTGTCTTAACAGTCCATACACAAATATTAAATTAAAGGTTGAACTAAGCATAGATAAAATTGTAACCAATGAACACAAGACAATGATCTATTAGTTAATTAAAAACTTATATCAATAATGATTAAACATTAATCTAACCATAACACATAAGAAACTACAAATAAATTAAATTTGCATTAATAGTGTGTTTATACAATATTAAGTTTGATAGAATAGAAATAATAATAAATGAAAAAACACAACTAACGAAGACAAAGGCAAAATCTATCGATTGAACAATTGTAAATTCATTCATGAAGTAAGTTTATAAACTTAACCAAAAATCATTATAACTTAACCAAACCTTGGTATGATAAACTACAATCGACATTTCACTTATTTGTAGGAACAATCTATCTAACGCAAATTCGTAAAATTGAATCTTTATAATGACCCGATGATAAACTCTTATTTCTATAATTTTAAAACTCCTCATTTGAGAACATCATATTGTACAATTTTTTGTTTTTTCTATTTCTTTTCTTATCGTGTTTTTAAATAAAAATAGTGAACTATGGAAAAAAAACTAATTTTAAAATAATTATTTAAATAAAATTTTCAAAAGAACAAAGACACAAAAAAAAGAGAGGAGTAAGAGAGGTGACACAGAAAGAAAAAAAACGTAGTAAATAGAAAAATAGGCAAAGAAAGAACAAGTAAGATTAACCGTAAACAAGTTCTTATTCTTAAAAATTGTTATATTTTAGTTCAAAAAATTCATATTAACATAATGTAAATATTTTTTTAAATATGGGTACATTTATTGATTTACCAAAGAAAAAATACTTTAATTGCCACTTAAAAGCACTCAAAGATACGCCTGAAGCACCGATTTGGTTTTTTTTCGGAAAAAAATTTACCCCCGAGTATTTATATCAAGTCAATGTAATTTCTATTATTACGTAATTTAATGAAATAAAATTAACTATTTTGAAGATAAAATCCTTGTTATATTTTTATTTTATTGTATTACCCGATTTGAAGGTATAAAAATTTCATCATTTTATCGGATCGGATTGAACAAAAGACGATAACAAGATTAAAAAGAAATTGATTCTATCATTTTATTAATTGTCTTTATTAAGTAAATACAATTTTTTTAAATTAAGAATTTCATTTATTTTACAGACATAGCAAGTATCTTTAAAAATTATTACAGAATATATGATATGTTTCATGATTTTTAGATCATAGAAACAATCGTTTTATATATATATATATATATATATAATATATATATATATATATAATATTATATATATATATATACTAATCTTATATATATATATTCTATATAGATATTCTCTCTCAAAATAACTACGGATTTTAACTGTTAAGGACTCTTCTCAACTTTTCTATTAATTATTATAAAAATCTTAAACCAATGTACGTGTATAGAATAAAGAAAAATAATAATAAAAGCATCATGTTATTTTATTATAAAACTTGCACGTTTAATCATCAACGTTAGGTCGTCTATACATTGAATAAATGCCAGTGTTGTAAATTAGCAATGAGGGGGGGGGGGGGGGGGGGTGGTTTAGAAAACAATAACACCAATCAGCATTTATCGGTTCAACTTTGATATTATTAAATTTTCTTAGTAATTTATCATATGTCTAGATTCAGATTCCCTACAAAAAAATACCACGAGATCTAATCATGAAACTAAAGTCATATTTTTCACTGACTTATTGGATTAGGGGGGTTTATAATTTGGCTAAAAATCAGTTCAATGAAAATTTGAATTACAATTGATACAATAATCACAAATTATTTAAGTTTGATTGCATTTTTATATTTTTAAAGATTAATAGTATTTTAATTTGGTTATAATTTATTCGAACCTCTGATGAAAGCTTCCCCACAAGAAGATGTTGATCTTCTCTCTTACTCTTACTTTTGTGCATCTTGGAGCCTCAATACCTTTTAAGCATCAAGAATACCATCTTTTAATGTTTGTCATATTGGGGTGGAACACCTCATAATCTGTTGATTTAAGATTTTTGATCGATAATATCAAATGTCAATTTCTTGTTCCTCCAAGAATCTTGACAAGAGAGAGAAATATCAAGAATTTGGAAAGTTGAAAAATAACCAAATACACAAAGATTTTTCTACTTTAGTAAGAATCAGGTCGGTCTAAACGGGTTAAAAGAGTGAGCATCACTCGCGTCCAACCCAGTGAAGGAATGAGTCAAAATGACGCCATTTTACGAAGCTATTAAAAAGTTTATGTGGGTGGTGATAGGACCTTTCAAAGTTATGTGGTCCTTTATAAAAACGTAACAACTTCAGTGGTTGACTTTATGTCGTTTCTCTAAGAATTATAATAAGACTTTTTTTTGTCTCTCTTCATATAGTTGAATTCCTTTTTTGATTAGCAAGTTGCTCTAAATTCATATTTGGTATTTTTGTATGCTCCAAATGTTCAGTTTCACTATAGAGAGAAAAATAAAATGAAATTCCTAATTATCTTGCCTTATTTGTAAACCTTTTTTTTTTTTGGCTCGTAACTTATAATTTTACATATACATTAATTTCATCTTTAGAATGAAGTGATAAAAGAGGATTTTTACTCTTTTCTTTTCTTTTATGGAAAGAAAAGGTGAAACATATAATATTAGATAATGGTGGATAAGTTATGTATGAAAGCAAATTGAATTTTAATATAAAAATAGTAGTTTTTCATACATGTTCTGATTTTCAAATATACCATAATAAACTTTTTTTACATCATAGTTTTAAATATTTATTGTTACTAATAGTTTTAAAGTGTTGTGGTAAAAATTTAATACAATACTTTAAACCACATTCTTTATAATTATCATGAGATCAAAGGCAAAGTAAAAAAATTGAAGGTTTTATTTTCCCTTTCATCAAATGTTATCTTACACTATTTTTTTTTTAACATTATTCTACCAATTAAAACAAAACATCGAAAATTTTAATTAGATAGTTGTTATTTTTTCCTTTTTAACTTTGCAAACTTATTTTTTGAATTATAACTGAAGTTTATTTTTTTTATTAATTTCTCCCCTATTAATTATCTCGATGCATTCAACTTGAAAGATCAGAAAATTGGCGTGTCACATTAGTAGTAAAACAAAGTCAGAAATCTCAATAACATATTGTTTTTATTTAGTACAATATTATCTTTTAAGCAATAATACATTCATGGGTTACACGCGCTTTGCCTCGAAAACTAGTATTATTTTTAAAAAGTCGAAATTGTTTTGTAAATATTTTGGTATAATACGAATCGCTTAATAATTGGAAAATCAGAAGCAAGGCAACAAAATTATTTGATAATGTCAACTTCAATACCAAAATCAAAGGAAATAACAAACGAAACTAAAATTATTGAGTTATCAAATTAAGTAGACTAAGATCAGGCATGTGAATTGGCAATATGCAAAAGAGTAGTAAAAAGTTGTTGAGGCTTAGACATCATGACCATGTGATCAGAGCCTGAAATCTCTTCCACATCATCGGGGGGATTATTTTCAATCATCCAATGTTGAAATTCTTTGTTCAAAGCTTTACTTTCAGCAGCAATAACGAACACTCGCTTAACTGATTCGTACCTTTTTGTTGAAAGAACTATTTCCTCGTAAATTTCTTCCACAGGATATAAATAT
Organism: Solanum habrochaites; assembly: GCA_027704765.1. Taxonomy (NCBI): domain Eukaryota; kingdom Viridiplantae; phylum Streptophyta; class Magnoliopsida; order Solanales; family Solanaceae; genus Solanum; species Solanum habrochaites. The sequence continues at coordinate 95,448,529 of JAKWJA010002489.1, read as the reverse complement.
ATGGGTCTTACTAATTTAGTAGCCAGCTTCAAATCCTAACACCAACCAACACGGAAAAAAAACTTAATTTATATCAATTCCTAGTTAATATTACGTTTAAGTACTTGATCATGAATTTGGTAATTTTTTAAATTTGCTTTCCCGTTAATTGGGCTCAGCTGTAAAGAAATTAGTTTTTCATGAACTTTGGGACCAGAATGAGCTGGTTGGAGGATTCGCTGGTCCATTATCGTATGTAACACGATTATCAAGTTGAGGTATTATTGCACCACATGTCTATAACCAAAAAAAAAAAAAAAAAAGTTTCAGGCCTAAAATTAAGATGAATAAATTGTTTTGGCGGTTGTTTCGTTCTGTACTTTGATAAGTTCGATGCCATTGAGGGGTCCATTCGAGGGTGACACTTCCAGAAAATATTTTTCCATACTCAGGAATCGAATTTGAGACCTCTAATTAAAAGTGAAATACTCTTACCAGTATACACAACAGATGTTGATAATATAATAAACACATAATACATAAATATGACTCTAAACTTAGCGTCAGCTGATAATTATGATCTTTAACTTTGGGTGTGCCCAAGTAGACAGTTAAACTGATATAAAATTGAACAAATAGATTCATTTGTTCTACATGGCACCATACATGACAAATTTATGTTCCATGTGGCATTTTATGTGTATTATGCCATGTAGGACATATGTGTATTATGCCATGTAGGACATGTGAATCTACTTGTTGAATTTTATATAAGTTTAAGTGTCTACTTGTGTATAATCAAAGTTGAAAGCATAGTTATCCTATGAAGTCAAGTTAAGCATCATATTTATATATTATGCCTATAATAAATTGTTACTACACTAACATAGTGAATTTATCATTTTAACTTATTAATCGATGGAAGTTGTCAATCAATTTATTCATTTCAGAGGTTTACCTTTTACCAGAACATGAATTTTCTAAATAAATTGAAAATATAATTAATAAAAAGAAAATATTTTTTTTTTGATTTGTCGAAAGTGATAAGTAAATAGTCAAAATTGAAAAAGAAATGAGAGAGTACTACCTTAGTGTAGACGACAGTTGCACTGAAAGATGGACCAGGCATCAAAGCAGCGATAAAAACAGCAACTGAAATCTTTTCAGGAAAATTGTCCATGGCTTTAGAGATGCCAAGTCCAGCAAAGCTATGACCAACAAGAACTATTTTTTCATCAGCAGGAAGTGAAGCCATGAACTTCATTAGCGGACTTAAATAATCAGAAAAACTTGTGATTTCAATGGCCTGTTTCGCGTTGGATCCTGAACCACCCAAGTCAAGAGCTGTAACATTATGCCCTGAAGATTTCATCAATTCTACAATTTTATACCAACACCAAGATCCATGACATCCAGTATGCAGTAGCACAAAGTGCTTCTTATCTTTGGGTTTTTCACCTTTGGCTTGTGATGGGGTTTTCAATGAGCACATAGTAGTGATCAGGCTTAATGATGCAACATGGTTATTTGTCTTTTGAACTCCAAATAAGTTCAATCCATTAAAATTGTTCTTCACTTTGCTTCTTTTGTAGAATAACTCTCTTCCTGTGCCTAAAATGGCTGATGGACTTAATATTGCTGCTGAACATATTGTCATTGTTGCTTCACCACCAACCTATACAATAAAATAAATAGAAGTTACAAGTTTATAATACAAAATTTTGGAAATGAAAGAACAGTTTACCTAATTGTGATGGCTTGTAAAGTGCTCTAATCTTGGATAATATAATGAGGCATTTTTATCATAGCTCATCAAGTTGCAAAAGCTAGTTTGAATTACCTAACTTTTAAAAAATAAGAAAAGACCTACTTTTCATTTTAATTTTTTTTTTCATGTTATTCTATATTTATTTTAAATCATTTTAATTCTTATCAAATGTTTTTAAAAAATAAATAAATAGATGTAACTAATTTTTAAACCATCCAAATGATCTAAAACAGGTCATGTCCTTTAGACAAATTTAGATCAGATTATATCTTTGTTGGCCTTTCGTTTACTTAATAAATAAAAGAAAAAGTCATCCACGGGAAACACTCCCTGACCCTTACCATCTGACTCACTGCTGCGCTTCAACAAACATTTGGTCTAGGAATTGGTATCCTACGATGTTTTTTTAGAACATATTTTAAATTTTTGGTTGTGTTAAATAAAAGAATTTGATGGGGGTTTAGGGGAACATCCGCATATTTAAAATATTTTTTCAAAGTAAGTTTTAATTTTTTTTTTATGTGGGGGTGGCTGGGGTGAGGTGAGTATAGGGGGGGGGGGTGAGGGTGATATTTTCTTTTTTTTTTTTTTTTTTAAAGAATTTTTAGCGGGGTTGTCTGCTGGGTTGGGGGTTGCGGGCAGGTTTCGGGTTACAGGGGTGAAATATGTTTCATATATATATATCTATATATATATATTAGTTATAATTTACGTTTTTTGGGGGGGGGGGGTGGGAGGTAGGGAGTAGGGATGGTAGGAGTTGGGTGAAGTTAAAAAAATAAAATTTGAAACACTTTTTAAATTTTTACTTTTTTTTTGTTTGAGAAGGGGTGGAAAACAAAAAGTTATTTTCCTTAAATATAAGAAAAATGAATTGATTTGAACACTTTTCAAACAGTAATTCAATCAAACTTGAAAAAATTAACATATCAAATACACCCTTAAACATTTTCTTTCGTTGTTATTTTATGAGTTATTTTCTTTAATTTCAATATTTGAAATTGACATCTATATTCATAAATAACCTCTTTGTTATCTTTCTGATTTGCAATTGAAAAGATATATTGAGAATAGGAAAAAATATTTAAAATAAAATAATATAAACCTTGGTCAAGCACAAAGGGTTTATAAGTTAGAAAATTCTTAAATTACATAAAGAATGACTAATTTATAACTTTTGACTAATATAAAGTTATAAATACTTTTTATATTTATTTAAAATAATAAATTAATTAAAAATATATATTTTTATAAGCTATTTTGATCGGCTAGATTATTAAATATATTAATTAGTCTAAAGTAATTATCTCTTTAAAATTTTACTCTGCCTTCTTTCTGCATTTTAACCTGCTTTACCGATAACACTCATGTTCTATGATGTTTTTTTTTTTTTAATAGATTGACGTGCGTATTAAATTTATTTTATATAATAAGAGGGAATAGCACAAAGCTGGCCTTCACAGGACTTCTTTAGCTTGTGCTCCCTCTAAGAGCAATTTTCACACTTATTGGCCAAAGGGTCACTTTTGAATGTTCACGGTCCCTAATTTAATATGCATGTTTTGGCTCAGCTTAAAACTACAACTGACTAAAAGCTGATTTTTTACTTATTTAGCTGTTTGGCATACTGAAATAACTATTTTAATTAAAAAAAATTATTTTAAGCCAAAAGTGAAAGTTGGGGTAGAGGTTCTTTTCTTTTTTAGCTTATTAGCTGCTGTTTAAAGTTGACCACATTTTTATGTGTTTGCCCTTAATATTTTTATACAATCTCCAAATTACAACATACCATACCATCTTTTTCTTCCATTTTTCCTTTTCAACTTTTGGGAAGCAACTTTCCCAAAAAAAAACACATTTTTCCCAACACATAACTTGCTTATTTAAAAAAAGTTTTCCAAACTTCAAAAGTACTTTTTTAAGCTGGCTTTTATTAGAAAGAAGAGCCCATCCAAACGGGCTTTAAAACCTAGGTTATTTATTTCTTTAATTTTTATTTTTAAATTTTTTTTTACCTTTAATTTTGTAATGAATATTTTAATAATGAAAGTTAATTATTTATTATTACTTAATTTTATATTTTAGTTATTTTATTTTTTCTTTCTAATTAAAAGATTATTTCTTTTGTTCTACTTTAAGTTAATTAATGTATGGACTTTTTGAAATTGTGAAATTCTTTTTAGCTAAGACTTTTTCAAAGAAATCAAAGAAAAAAAACTTATTTTTTTTATTCTACTTTAATTAGTGTATAACTTTTTTGAGATTATATAAATCTTTTTAGTTCTAATGTTTGATTCTCCGTCAAACGTACTTACTTGTTGACGGGAGACTATTCCAATAATTTTAACTTATAATAAGGTATATTTCCATCCTTCCCGTTCAAATAATTTATCATTTTATGAAACTAAATAATATTTCATTGTACTTACTTTAAATGCTTTCTAATAAAATTTACTAATGAACTTATTTGTAATTGCTTAATAGAAATAATTTTAATTTTTTTTCACTTATTTTATATGTCCCCCCCCCCCCCCCCGTAATTCATTATTTTACTTGACTTTAATACTTTATAATAAACTTACTAATTCTATTATATTATCAAATACAATATCTCATTTTCCTTATTTTAATATTTTCTAATAAACGTACTAACGAATATTTTAATTTCTTAATAAAATTTATTATAATTTTTTAACTTTTTTCTTATGTTTACGCAGCCCCTCTATATTAATTACTGTTAACTTATTTATACTTTAATAAAAACTTACTACGTACTTATCAAATAAATAAATAAACATTGATTAAAGTGATATTTAATAAATAACTCCTAATAGATTGATGAAAAAGTATTACTGGAAAAATTAAGGGAATAACTGTATTCAATTATTTTAATAGTATAAATTAAATTAAAAATTTAAAATTTCATTGTCAACACATATAAATTTGTAAAGGAAATTTTTTTAAACTCATGCTCATTAACTCGACTTAAAATAACCAATCTTCTTTTTGGAATATTTTAAGAGAATAAAGTTTAGACCAACTAATTATAAAGTTTTTTTTGATAAACAAATGTGTCTTAAATATCCCCCCGCATATGTTATTGGGGCCCTGTGCCATTAACGACTATCTTTTATACTAGTCAAAATATTTGCTATATTTTTTTTCCGGTTCGTTATTTTTAAAAAACATTGAACTAATTGCAAAATTATCGACCACGATACATTCGTTTGTGTTCTTAGCATTTAATTGGAGAAAAGCATAAAACATCATTAAAGTTTGTTGTCCCGTATTTGTATAAAAACCTTTAACTTTTAAGCCTATCACCCCCCAAACTATTTAATTTCTTTGTAAAGAGACCATTTGACTCATTCTTAGGTCTTGTTTTACCTACACACTGAGGCGGCGTCATGTAATATTTTTTACTGTCATGTACCAGTTTTTAAAGGTGAATTTGTGTATTATTTTTTCTGTATATTAATTATTTAATCAATTATATGCCATCTTCACAAATTTGTAAACCCAACAATAATCATGGTTTGATCCTCATTTTTTTGATTAATGGTTTTGTTGGTGAGCTTGCACAACATGGTGGAATATTCGACAATGAATTTTCAACCGAATCATGAAAATCGATTCATGATTGCTAGGACCCAAAGCTCGTTGCTTGCAGCCGCTTACGAAGAAGCTTATCTCCTGGTTGTTATTTTTCTAGACAAATACTGGCTCCTTTATGGTGACCTGATGATTGAAACGAAGTTTATCACATGAAAATTAATGTGAAAGGTGCGGAGGAAAAACTCGTGTAGTGATGCAACTCTAGGCAAATCCCTTGGGGCACTACTGAGATTGCGCGAATAATAGTGCAGATATGAGTTTTGCTACCCAAAAGAGGTTGTGCCAACTAAAAGCATTTCACATTAGAATTTTCTTTACCTAACTCATAGTTGAATAAAAAATCGAATGCCAGAACAATAATGGAGTTTTTGTGAAGGTGCATGCCGAAATGAGAAGAAAAAGAAAAGAGAGAGATGAACTTTTCTTAAAGAATGGGGGGGTCGGGTCGGGTTGATTATATCATAGAAAGCTGAGCAAATTCACCATACATAGACTAGGGATATGAGTCAAACTGGCCATTTACAAAGAAAAATTGAAATAGTTCTGTGGCGGGTGTGAGGTTTGGGTGATAGCGACAACTTTAAAGTTTACAAGGTTGTCGGTATGCAAAACAGATCCAACTGTGGTGGTGTCTTTATGTCTTTCTCTTTCTTAAATTGCTTTCTTATTGAAATGTACGTATTGTTTGAAAAAATACAGGTAAACACAAAAAATATATATATGGTAAAAGTATGAATTAAAATGAAAAAATAATGATATCAAGAATTTTATGTGGAAATTCATTATAACATAAGGAAAAAATCATGGGCAGAAGAAGCAACTGAATCACTATAGTAAGAAATTTTACAACGTGTAGTCACGAATATAATACCAAGAAGAAACAATACTCTTTGTTTCCCCTTACTAAAATAATTGCTCACAACATTTTCTGTCTAGTCTAGAAATACCCATTAGCTCTCAAAAGAATTTTCTCTCTAACTTGGTGTGTTATACAAAAAGCAAGCAGGTCTCTTTATAGAAAAGGATAAAATCATGTATGTGTCACTCAGACATAGGTAAATATCGCCACGTACCACATGATTGTAAATCCTCCCAATTTGTCCACCACCCCCAAAATATTTATTTTCAACCCCATTCTATTCCTTTTCCCCCTTGCCTTGTAAGCTGTAGTCCTGATACGCACTACGGTAGGCGCGCCTCGGAGCAGCCCAGCCCACACGAGCCAGACTCGACGCAGTCACAAGGCGACGACATAGGGACTGGCTGCCTGTCTCACCAATACAGATAGCATTTGAGATTTATCTCTCATCGGCTTCTCCCTGTAGACGATGCACAGCAACGCAACCAATCACAGTTGAGAAGGGGCCAAATGTTAAGAGATCTGTCAACAATTTCGTATGTACCCTACATCAAGTATTAATGTGCGCTCTGCCTGCTAAGGCCTAGTGCCAAGGCGACGCTCGTTTATTTAACTTTCACAGGGATAATTTTTTTAATTGTGTGTGATTTGTTATAGTTTTCTCAAGATTCTGTTCTTTATATATGTTGCAAGCATGAGATTTTTCATGTTTTTCATAAAATCTCCAACAATTTTATTTTAAGTAATATAAAAAATTTTATACAAATACTATACCAAAACTGTATATGTTGTTTAAATTTATATTAAGAAAAATATATAGATAAATACTTAAAATTAAGACACATCGAAATATAATAGTTAAACACCCCAACTTTCATTGTGACTATCTGAACACTTAAGCTTAGGGCCTAATTTCATTTTTCCAATACTAGTTATGTTGTATTTATCACTCAAATTATTTTTTTAAAAAAGGCATAGAGATTATTATATGATGTGTAGTTCCAATTATTAACTCCAAAGAAAAACCACATGATTCATGACAGTTCCCTTTCCGATTAAAAAACACCATACAAATGTGATTTATTGATATTTGCGTTATTTAACATTATGCACAAATAAGTTCGTTGATATTGAGTCACGTAAAAAAAAGACAATATAACATCCGCGCAGAACGAGAAGGGATAAGTTCGTTGGATCTTGCGTTACTAACATAATGCACAAAACACCATAATGATCAAAAAGTATGAATCATTCTCTAGTGCCCATTCAAACCAAAAAATGCCCAATTGGATTTTGTTATTATAAGATTTAAATGGATTATAGGTTAGCTCAAGACAATAGATTTTATGATATATATTTCGTAAGTGAAATGTCTCGATGCGGTGATTCAATCTATTTATTTATGTTCTTAATGTCATTTATTCAATTGAAATAACTGAAGTGTGGCGTATGATTCCACTATGGAATAGTAAGACCACTTTAATTTGAAGTTAGAGCTCATGTTTATGAATTTGAAAAAGAAAAAAAATGAGTTTAACAAAATTTACTGATAGTGAGTTTAAATGTTTCTTATGATGACCGATATCCGATACTTTGCTATGACTTCTCCTATCAGTTTATAAAATAGTCAGTAATATCGATATGGCCAAGTAAAGTTTTATATCTCAGTTTTTTATTTTTAGTAGTCTTTCTCAAATTGATACAACAACGTAAATAAATAAATCTGTTTAAATCTTTATTATGAAAAATACGGAGATTCATTTCATAATTATTTTGTGTAGAATATAGAAATACTTCGCGAAAACTAGACTTTTGGGAAACCCCCACGGGACGGGGATTTTATTAACTTTTTTCTACTTATATGATACAACTATGAATTAGCAATAATGGTAAGAACAACCCATTTTCTTTCATGTGTATATAATTTCCCAAATAATGTAGTATCAGATCTCTATAATATTTTTCCAAAATGATAATGTATGTGACAACCTTATCCGTTGTGTTGGCAATATCAAATAATATTTTAATCAAGTATGTACTAATAAAGGAACTAATAAAATAGAAGTGTTTTTTCTGATTTAAAATAGTGTGCGCATGATCAATGATTGGTCATGTTAATTTGGAAATTGATTATTAATTAGTATTGTCTTTTAGAGAATGAAACACATAGGCTGAGGTGGATAAGGATTCTCAATTTAACGAATTTAATTTTAATTGTTATCGAAATATAATCATTGTTTTTTTCCTCGCAAAGTATAGACCAAAATTTAACTATCAGATATTATCTGGAATGACAAAAGTTCACACATCGTGTATATATTAATGAGATGGGTGGGACTCTTATCTGGACAATCTCTTCCTTCGAGACTAGCTTTTAGGGTTCGTAGAGAGTTAGGCTTGTAGTGAAAACTTAAAGATAATAAATTAAAGTTAAATTGAAAAAAATAAAGCATATTAATCTCTTCTCAGGACGGAGGCGAGTATATCATCGCTCTCTTTAGGAGATTCAAGTCTACTGCAGTACAATGTGTGTTCACCGGTCCAGACAGAGTGACGTAGTACTTCTTTGAATTGTCCCATCCAGGGATAAAGTCAACCTGTCACAAGTATAATCAACAACGTCTGATGAGACACAAAGAGTTTTGAAGTAATACTGCGAAACTCCACACAAAAAGAACATCTCCCTCAACTAATATAGAAATCTATTTTATACTACTCGTGTGCACTCTTTGATTTTCTCTGTAAGTTTTTTTTCTTTTTTCAATTTTTCTAAATTCAAATGAGGCTACCACTTATTTTATACTAACAAATAGCATTCTAGCAATGAATAGGAAGATAATGGAGCGGTTGTATAGAGTAAATAGTGAAAGGATAAGTGAGATTAGGAGTTTCATAAGGTTACAATGCGGGTAGTTACATAGTTTACAACGAGTATATGGTAGAAATTAAGAATGAAATAGTGAGGATAAAACCAATGCTAATGGATGATGGAGAAGGTCATCCATTCCAATGATTCGATTCTTATATAACTCCCAAAATTAAAGACAACTTAATATGTAAATGAAGTGGAATATTAAAATGCTCATAAACTAACAAGGCCTAAGTACCTCTTTAAACATGGTAACAGAGCAAGGCCCGTTCAACCGAAGTTGGGAGATCCAAATCAAAAATTGCCCACGCGCAGAGGCTAGCATGGGGGTCGAGTGAGGTGGAGTGTGTGTTTAAAGAATGACAAAAGTCCACAATCGTTAACTAATGAGAGGGAGGACTCTTATAAGGCTTGGACATATTTTCTTTTTTTCCCTTCGAGCTAACTTTTAGTGTGTGACTTAGACATAAGACCTAATTCACCATTTCATTCTGTATACATTGATATTGAAAGAAATGTGTGTTGTTTCCACAAATGAAAAGCTGTGTCATAACTTGAACAGTTGGAACGAATCAGAAAAAAGTAAAAAATAGAGTCTGTACATTTATTAATGTAAATTCCCAATACATGAAATATAATGAAAGAAAATGAACATACCGAACGGCAGGAAACTGAGAAATAAGCACAGAAATTCATGAGATTGCAAAAAAGGCATCAAATACGTGTTGTTATTGTTGGCTATGCGCACCAGGGTTGTTTTTAAAAAGTTAAGACATAAGAGTCATTGTGATAAGAGCTGAGATTTGCTGCTATATCATGCAAAATGATTATTTTCATCATCCATCGTTGAAATTCGCGTTTTCAAAAGCTTACTTTCGCAGTAGCAACACATGAAAAAATCGTCTACATGAGTAATACTTTCCTATTCCTTAGAACCATCTTCAACGGTGATATTAAATTAGTGGCACTTATGTTTAGTCAGCCCATGTCCCATCGGATCAAATCAATTCAAGCTTGGATGTTACAAAACTAAGCACTGAATTTGGTGTTATGATTGGTTAGTCCACCTGAAATTGGACTCAACTGGTGATAAAAGATTAGTGTTGCGAGAATTCGAGAGCCTGGAGAGAGGAGGGGGTGGTTGGAGGGTTGTGTGTCATTGTCATATGTAACGCGATTATCAAGTTCAGGTAGTACTGCACTACATGACCATAACGAAGTATATTCAGTTCCAGTAAGAGTTTAAATACATTGTGAAAACGATGGGGTAACTGAGTGAGATGATTGCTTTGGCTATGAGAGTTGGACCAGGCATAAGAGCAGTACAAATACAGCAGATGAAATCTTTTCGGGGGAATGCTAACTCCATTAGCGGATTCAAGTAATCAAAAAAAGGATATTGTACAGCGGGCTTGTTTGTTGGGTTTATGGCCTGAAGTGTATCAATTCTACAATCTTGTTACGAGGACCAGGCTCCATGAATTCCCGATAGGTTACTAGCAAAAGTTATTTGACCCTAACAATATGGAACATAGTAGAGTTAGAACTACTTAATTGTCGATTATTTGTGATGAGTACTGAAGGGGGGCATTCTACAAAATGTCGTAGAGGACGCTGTCAGTTTTGGTGATGTATGTGCGAACTATGATATCAATTTTTAGGCATTGTATTTACGCTAAGTAACGCTCATTACTGATTTTTAGATCAAATCTGACGCGCACAGCTGCATTAGGCCACAAAGTCAACATGGGGTTTGTGTGAGCTAACATTAATGTTTTGTAAGTGGACAAAGGGAGGCCTAATGAGGTGTTTAGTTGCCCTTTTTGACCTCTAAAATGGGTGAATCTGAAAGAGTTTGTGAAATATTTTTCCCTCTCGGATTTCATTCATGACTTCCCACTATATACAATGACTAGCCATATACAAGGCACATATTGAGGAGACTAATGTACAATTCATATCATATCTCAATACTCGCTTAGGAATAAAATATAGAAACATAATATTATTAATATTATAATCTTAACTACCACCCCCACAGTCGAAGCGCTGACGAGGGACTACGGAACTTAAGACGGTCACGAAAATCCTCAACAGATTCGCGGAAGTACCCTTATAGTAAAAATATCCGCCAATCTGAGTCTAGAAGGTACAAATGTAGGAACCCGAACCATTCCCCACACCGCCCCGAGCAACCTTCTCGCGTACAAAATGAATATCCAACTCGATGTGTTTTGTACGTTGATGTTGAACTGGATTTCCCGACAAATAAATAGCACTAACATTGTCACAATAAACCAAGGTAGCCTTTTTAATCGGACAATGTAACTCCAAGAGAAGATTCCTAATCCAGCATGATTCGGAAACAACATTTGCCACCCCTCGATACTCGGCTTCTGCACTAGATTTTGACAACGTGGGTTTAGGCGAGGAGTGAGAGGGTTTAAAACATGTTCTATATAATGTAAACGGTTGTACAACTGCGTCAAGAGAGACAGAATCGAACATACATACGCCCAGAGTAACCTACGGAAAGGCGTACTCTATATTCCCGCACACCAAGAGGTATAAGATCCTGAACAAGCCAACAACGCCCCCAACCACGGCCTACGACCACTCCCCCCCACCAACCCCCCGCCGATACGCTCCCGCCCGACAGCCGTGGTCCGCCCCCACGCCCCTACTTCGCGTCAATCCCCCCACCCACGTCCCTCGTCCGGTACAGGGGTCAGGCACCACCCCCGCAGGACAAGCCGCGTACAAGATGCCCCGCCCCCGCCCCTCAACGCACCACCCCCCAACACGCACCCTATCCAGCCAACCCCACCCTCCGCCACAAGAAGCCACCCGACAGACGGCAAAGCCCCCATAGAAAAAACCGAAGCAAGAGGCACACATAGTATGAGAGGAAAAAAGAACTAAAAAGATAGAAAAAAGAAGAAAAAAACGTGTAAAGTAGAAAAAGTAACAAACAATACCAAGGGGACAATGTCAAACGGAGTTCCGAGGGGTTGGCACGGCAGGGGGTGGTGAGCCAATCACCCCACACCCAACACCCCCCCCCCCACCCAACGCAACTGTGAACAGACACCCATCATACAACGAGCTAAACCAACCCACAGAAGAGCTACAAGACAGAAAATGCCCCCCCACACACACGAAAAAGATAAAGCCGCGCCGCCAGAACCCGCCCACCCTCACAACACAGCACCCCCATAGGACAAGGTATATCAAAAGCGGAAATGTAAAAATCAACCACACAATCCAACAAAAGCAACCCGCATATAAGGACGTCACCCTCGTCAATAACCAACCACCCCCCAAAATTAGCACCAAACCACCACCAAGCGAAGAAGAGACCCGCTCCAGAGAAAACCACCCGCGCGATAACACGACCAACCACACACACCCAGGACAGACACCCCCCCAGCCCCCGCCCCCGCCTCACCTCCCCATCCAAACCAGCCTACGGCGCCACCCCACATCAAAAGCCACTGCAGCAAGAGAGGAGACTGAGACTAAACCCACAAACCCAACTCCACTACCAATCCACCGACTCCGGAGCCCCAACTACGGCATACATAAAGTACCACGACCAAGGAAACCCACGAGCAAAAGCACACGCCCACACCACACAGTAAAACCCCTACCACAAGTACCAACCTGCCACACAACAACCTCTCCGGAATGTCCACCCCAAACGTGCCAACCAACCCACTCCACCCCCCAAACCGCAACCCCGACCACCCCCCACCCACCACTCCACCATAACGCACCCCACCACCCCCCCCACCCAAGCCCAACCAGCCCCCAAAGCCCCCCACCAAATCCACCCCAAGTATTAACATTATCCCCAAAAATACCACAAATAACCAGACGTTGATCGTCTCGTATCGGGCAGGCACCCCCCCCCCAATCTGCATCAGTGATAATGCAACCAGGAGAGCAGAAGAATAACCGAGGGGATTACAAATGTAAGCCATAATCAAGAGTACCTGAACATCGAACAATGCGGTTTGTTTGAGAGAAGACATATGCTTCAACACCTGAGGGTCGTGCAATATTGTAGACCACACCTGCTGAACAGAATAAGAAATATCTGGTCTGGTGAATGTAAGGTACTGAAGAGCTCCTGCAAGACTCCTATACAAAGATGGATCATCAAACGGAGCACTAGTAGTCGCGGCGAGCTTGGACTTCGTGTCAACCGGTGTTTGAGACGGTTTACACGATGACATCCCTGCACGATCAATTATTTCTTCGGCATATTTCCGCTGTGAAAGAAATAAACCATCCTTATGTCGAGTCACAGCAATACCCAAAAAATAATTCAAATGACCAAGATCCTTCATAGCAAACTCAGAGCTAAGAAGAGATATAATAGAACGGCGAAGAGCATCCGAAGAGGCCGTCAGAATAATGTCATCCACATATAACAAAAGATAAGCCATATCCGACCCTTTGCGGTAGATAAACAAAGAGTTATCCATCCTGCTGTTAGTAAACCCAATAGATAACATATAATCAGCAAACCGCTTATACCAAGCCCGAGGTGCCTGTTTAAGTCCATAAAGAGACTTATTTAAGAGACAAACATAATCCGGATGAGCCTTATCCCTGTAACCAACCGGTTGATGCATATAAACCGTTTCCTGCAACTCACCATGTAAGAAAGCATTCTTTACATCCAACTGATGGATATGCCATGCCTTTGATAAAGAAAGACTAAGAACAGTGCGGATTGTAGCCGGTTTGATAACTGGACTAAACGTCTCACCACAATCAATGCCAACCTGTTGAGATTTGCCATCACCTACAAGACGGGCTTTGTGCCTCTCAAAAATACCGTTAGACCGGACTTTATGAGTAAAAAGCCACATAGAACGAATAACATTCACATTAGGTGGACGAGGCACCAACTCCCACGTCTTATTTTCAATAAGAGCACTAAATTCATCATCCATGGCCATTTTCCAATTAGGATCACGTAAAGCCGCGACCGGATTACGAGGTAAAGGAGACCTCGTGACAGCGACATTGGAAAAATATTTTCTATTAGGCTTAACAATGCCATGTTGACTTCTGGTCACAATACTTGGCTTTTGGATTGGAATGTGGGCAGAAGGTGGTGCGGGTGGGCCATGCTGAATCTGGGCCGAGAGAGAGGGAGGAGAGGTTTGAGGTGGGGAGGAAGTTTGTGGGCTGGACAGCAAGGGTGGCCCAAGCGCCTCTTGGGAACCCACTGCAGGGGAGATGGGAGATGGGGTCTGGGCTGGATTTGAGGCAGGAGTAACGGGCTGGGCCGCAGGGGAGGGAGGAGGGGAAGCATGCTGGACGTTGGGTGTAGGTTCAGCAGCTTGGGTCAAGTGATGTACGACCAGAGGATGTAAACCATCCCCCAAAAAATCATACGAGGTAGAATGTGGAGTATGAAGATTAGCAAATGGGAACACACTCTCATCAAACACGACATGGCGACAAATAATGATTTTATTAGTCGATAAATCAAAACACTTGTAACCGCGATGATTAGAAGGAAAACCCAAAAAAACACATGGAGTAGACCTTGGTTGTAACTTATGAATGGTGGTAGAGGGAATAAGAGGGTAGCATAAACACCCAAACACCCGTAAGTGTGAGTAAGAAGGAATTCGGTGATAAAGAATTTCTAAAGGAGACCTATTACCCAACAACTTACTTGGAAGAATATTGAGAAGATATGTAGCCATTTGCAAGGCATGATGCCAAAAAGAAGAAGGTAGAGAAGCATGAGCAAGAAGAGTTCTAGTGATATTGTTAATAGTTCTAAGTTTCCGTTCGGCTTTCCCATTTTGAGAAGAAGTATGGGGACAAGAGAGACGGAAAGATAGGCCATTGCGTTTGCAAAATTCCCAAAAAGGACCATTATCAAACTCCCTCCCATTATCACATTGAATATTTTTGATATGACGTTCAAATTGAGTGTGGATATGGGCTTGAAAAGCTAGAAAAGTGTCATACACATCCGATTTCTTGGCTATAGGAAAAGTCCATAGATATTTCGAAAAATCATCCAATAACACAATGTAATACCGATGGCCTATAGAACTTAAAATAGGTGAAGTCCACAAGTCACTATGAATTATATCAAAAGGCATAAGAGTATTAGAAGTAGATGGAGCAAAGGGCAATTTAACATGTTTGCCATAAACACAAGAATTGCAAATGGTAGAAGCAGAATGTTTATTACAAGCAATGTTTTTATTATGCCTAAGAACATCTAAGATATGAGCACCCGGATGACCCAACCGATCGTGCCAAAGCTTAGGTGAGATGGCGGCAAAGGTAGAATGAGTAGCCTGATTTGTGGTAAAAGGATAAAGGTCCCCATGGCTATCACTCCTCATGATTGGCTGCCCCGTCCGAAAATCCTTCACAGAAAACCCAAAAGGATCAAATTCAACTTTCACAGAATTATCGGTGGTAAATTTTCTAACCGAAATGAGATTTTTGATGAGTTTAGGTGCATGAAGAACATTGTTTAGAGTAAGGGGAGCAGTAGGGGAAGACAATTGAGTATGACCATAACCAAGTATAGGAATAGTATGACCATTACCAACAACAATGCCATTATTAGGATGAGTGCTCAAATTAAAATAAGACGAGAAATTACCGGGAGAGGAAGTCATATGAGAAGTCGCTCCAGTGTCCATGTACCATGCCGGATCGGGTTGAGAAAGAGTCATAGTGTGCATTGCGGACTCAATGTCAGTTGGAGCATAGGACCCGGGCTGCCCAATAGAAGAAGCTGCATAGGCCTGCTGGCCTGTTTGAGGTCGTGGGCCCAAGATGCCAGGTTGCTGCCTGGGTTGGAAATTGGGCCTGGCCCAATTCTGAGTTGGGTAAGGACATGGTGGGACGGGCCACCCTTGCGGCATCCACCCCCATGGTGGACATGGTTGCTGCCAGAACGGGGAGTAGGAGTGCTGGCCGCCTGTCCCACGTGGCGCACCACCGGAACCACCACCGGAAACCTGACCCGCTTTGCTGCCACCGGAGCCACGGCCTGCACCACCAGAATACTTGCGGTTGCCGGAATTTTTCCCTTTTTTCTGATTTTTCCGTTCTTTCGAGTGACCATGAGAACCGGAGTCAACCTGAGAATTATCAAATGAAGCAACCATTGCCGAGGCTGACCCTTGTGAAGCATCCTTGGCCAAGCCGACCTCCTCCAAAGTGAGCATGGATCGTGCTTGATAAAAAGCGGGTAGGGGATTGCTCTGCCTAATAAGCGTACCAACACCACTGTATGCTTTCGTAAGGCCCCCAACCATCTGAAGAACCAGACGACTGTCCGAAACCGGTGCACCTACATTCTTGAGTTGATCAGCAAGAGACTTCAACCTTTGACAATAAGCCGAGACATTAGGAAAGTCCTCCAAAATCGTGGTTGAAAACTCCTGCTCAAGAGTCACAGCCCGAGAATGTTTATTGTCCTGAAATAGGTCACGCAACCTATGCCATATGTCCATTGCTGTTGCATCCGGTTCGATAACGGTGTTTATAAGGTCAGTCGAGATAGTACCATAAAGCCACGATAACACCGCAGCATCAAGGGTCTGCCATAGTTCTTGTTCTTCCTCGGTAGACGGAACTTTCTCCTTGCCATTAGCAGGGGGAATGATATGGTGAAGGACCCGATGAGATTTTGCGTGAAGCTTGAACAACTCCGCCCACGTAGAGTATTGCATATTCGCCATCTCAAGAGTAATGGGAATGTTTGCCTTGATGTTAGAGACAGCAAGAGCAGGGTGATATTGAGACTTGGAGTCACCCATGGAGAAGAATAGAGAAGTGAAGAGAGTAGATGGAAAAGAGGGAAAACAACCGTGAGCAATGAAACAAAAAAAAAAAAAAAATTAGCCGAGGAAAGCAGCGGAAGATGAAGGAAAACCGTGCCCTAGGCAACTGATACCATGAAAGAGTTTGTGGAATATTTTCCTCTCCGGATTTCATTCACTGACTTCCCAATATATACAATTGCTAGCCATAATACAAGGCACATATTTAGGAACTAATTACAATCATATCAATCTAAATATATGCTTAGCTAAATATAGAAACATAATATATATACATATATATCTTAACAGAATCCACTAATGTTGTACTTCATTTTGTTTCTTCTGATCTTGGATGACATCATATTGGTTGCTGAATTTACTGTTGCTGTAAATAATGTTGTCATTGCATTGTTTCACCACTTAACCAATACAAAACAAAACAAAAACAGTGAAGTTGGGACCAGTTTGTACAAAATCCTGGAAAAGAAAGAGCTAAACATTGATTGGATTTTTTACCAGATTGTGATGGCCAGTGGAGTGCTCTAAAATTTGCCAAAAGTAGTAGAGATATAATAAAGACATAATACATGTACTGGATTCTAAATTTGGCTTCAAATTTTAACTTTGATCTCCAACTTTCATAATGTACAAGCAGACACTTTAACTATCCAATTTTTAAATAAATAAACACATGAGTCCTACATGACAAAATACATGTAGGACACTACGTAGGACAAAAAATGACACGTAAGATGACATGTTGAACATGTGTGTCTACTTGTTCAACTTTATACAAGTTTAAGTGTGTACTTGTACTTATACCCAAAGTTGAAGGGCATAATTCTGATGCCCGAAGCCACGTTAAAGGCATAATTGCCTATAATAAAGAATGATATATTGGATCATGAGGCATGCTAGTGTCATCAACTGTGTCATGAAATTTTAGATGATCCTTACTTCTTTTTTTTGTCCCAAATTTAGAAAAAAAAAATTCTTTAATTTGTCCTTTCTGTTCTTTAAAAAGAATCTCCTCTAAGCAATGGAAATCATTTATTTATCGAATATAAAAGATTGTTTGTTTGTATTAGCCTATGAATATAGGCTTATATATATTCAAGTTCTTAAATCAAGATCGTACATCCCCACCCAATCCTCCCCACGCCACAAGCACTCAACCACACTCTCATCGATTCCGTATACCGGCAAGACCCCTTCATCATCATACTGCTCTATTCACACCCTCCTACTCATCCCCAACCCAACTCCCTCAGCATCCGAATAATCCCCACACTCCCTACAATTTAAGACACTCCACCCCCCCTCCCAACTCTTTCCTCATCACCCCAACCCTCTTCCTTCATAGTGCCAACCGTCATTTCCAGATATACCAAAATACATCATTAGTCAATGCTTTCTCTTTGCTAATACTTCGTAATAATACACTACAGTCCCTCCCCCACCAATCACACCTCCACCTAATTAAAACCATCGTTTTCACCTTTCCTTCTTATCTCCACTCCTCCCCATCTCACTCTATGAAAACTAATCCGTCACTATTTCCTTCGATCCTTCATTTTCTCACCTTCCTCGCATATCACAATCATTCGTCTATCATAAAAGAAAAGAAGACGCAATATCATGGAGTTTCTTAATTCAAATCTTAGCACTATATTATAAATACTCTAATTGAAATTCTGACATTAAAATTTTAGATAGATTAATTGAATATAGACAAAAAAAGAGAGATATTGCCGAGAGGACCCTTCAATAAAAATGTTCAGAAGATGATGCAAATTTGCAGACAGTGATACTTGTACTTTTTCTTCTATAATGGTGGAGATTTAAATCTCACCAAGCACTTGCCTTCCATATTCACTGCCAACTCTCAAAAAGAAATAGAAAAAGAGGGAGGGAA